>JAFBJR010000421.1:1236300-1374486 GCA_016785285.1 Brachirus orientalis
TTTCCTTTCCTTTCCTTTCCCCTCCTCCTCCTCCTCCTCTCTTTCGTAGAGAAACACCCTCCAGCAGGTTTCCTTTTCTCTTCCCATTAATTTGCCCCCAAATGCCACATCGTCTCCTGCACTGATAACAAGTGATGAATTTCTGGACAAAGTGTGTGTGTGTGTGCATGTGTGTGTGTGCATGTGTGTGTGTGTGCATGTGTGTGTATGTGTCAACATGTTAAAGAAATCATGGAATTGTTTTTAGTCATTTAAGAGGGTGGGGGGGGGGGCGGTTAAGGATGGGTGTGGATGAGATGTTGAGTATGGGGGTGAGTGTGAGGGTGAGTGTGAGGGTGAGTGGGTGAGTGTGAGGGTGAGTGGGTGAGTGTGGACGCTTCGGTCTATTAATAGTTGAGTCATCAGTGCCTCAGTGTTCTGAAATGGCAAATTGTTAGATCCCCAATGGTGATTATTACTTTCTGTCAATGACCTTCATAACAAATTAAAATTATGCGACTGGGACAGAGCGTGCTCTTTAATAGGCGTTATGCATGGGATTGTCTGTGTGTGTGTGTGTGCGTGCGCGCGTGTGCATGCGTGTGTGTTGGCCAGAGCCTAAAGGCCTGCAGCACTTTCTTTTTTTTTTAAACTTCCCTCCTCTCACTAAAACCTCTCGACTCGCCTCTTTTATTTTTTAAAGCACGGCTCTGTATTTCTCGAGGTCGTCGCCGTTTTCTCACACTCGTTACACCAACACACACACACACACGTTTGCACTTCTATTAAAGTGAGGACCCTCATAATACCTATACATTCCCTAGCCCCTTACCCTAACCTTAACCTAAACCCAATTCTAACCCTAAAACCAAGTCTTAGCCCTGACAAAGCCATTAAAATAAGTGAGGACCAGACAGAAATGTCCTCACTCTGTAGGTGTTTATACGATTTTTGGTCGTCACTTGGCAACAAATACAAGAACACACACACACACACACACACACATAGATGAAGGATGTTTGCAGCTACAATATAAATCTTTTTATTTCATTTTCCGAGACACTGGACAAGTTCATAGAAGAGGGAGAAAACCGGAGCGCGTCCTTGGTCTGTGGATTTACAGCCTGACCAGGAGCAATAGTGTCTTTCTCACACACACACACACACACACACACATATTTATGTGTGAGGTGCAGCAGATTTACCCACTTTAGCTCCTCCCCCTCCTCCTCCTCCTCCTCCTCCTCCACAGTGGCCTTGTTAAAAGTGTTCATCGCCTCCTGTGGTAATATACTGTATGTCTTTAAGTGCACATTTATGCTCCTGGTCTATCGATCACGCTGCATTCGCCACCAGATAATTAGTCCACCTTAATATGCAGCCTTAATGAGGCTTAATTGATTCATTCTCATTGATGGAGAATAAGGCCACTAATGGCTGCGGTGAGCAGAGGCATCGATGACGATGATGATGATGATGATGATGACGATGCCACGTGTACAGTCAAGTCTCTGACCGGTGGCAGGTGGACACAGGCTGAGTGGACGCAGGGAGGACGAGTGTTCGTCGCGGCTGAGTTTTATGATTGGACCATTGTGCTTACTGTTGATTTAGCATGCACAGGAATGAATAGGAAATCAATGGCGGCTCATGGGGAGGAGCTGCTGATTGAGTGGCAAAGGGGTCGGCGTAACGGGCCGGTGGTCGTCACGGTCGTTGTGCAGAGGTGACAGTTTGTCCGTGTCCAGTAAGGACGCGGAGATGAGGACGGTGCTTCGTCCCAAACAAGTTGTGCTTTTTTTGTCTTTTCACTTTCACTTTTTTCCTTCAGTTTCAGCGTCTGGTTTTCCTCAGTTGTTCTCTTTTTTTCTTTCCTTCATCCTTCTCCTATTTCCTTATCAGTACCTGTTCTTCCTCTCCTGTCCTTATCATCTTACCTTTTTGCCCTTACAACTCTTTAAATGTCTCCCTGAACTAAATTTTCATTTAATTTTGTTTCAGTCTCTTTTCTTGAATTTCATTGACTGTACTTTATCTCCCCTTTCCTTTGAATGATATTTCCTTTCCTTTCCTTTCCTTTCCTTTCCTCAACTTTCTTTTCCTTTCTTTTCCTTTCCTTTCCTCAACTTTCTTTTCCTTTCTTTTTCTTTCCTTTCCTCCCTTCCTTTCCTTTCCTTTCCTTTCCTTTCCTTTGCTTTCCTTTCCTTTTCTTTCCTTTCCTTTCCTTTCCTTTCCTTTCCTTTCCTTTCCCTTCCTTTCCTTTCCTTGAATGATATTTCCTTCTCTTCCTACTTTCTTTCCATCTTCTTTTCTTTTAATTTCCTCTTTTTCATTCCTTTCCTTTCCTTCCTCTTTTTTCCTTTGACTGTCTTTTCTTTTCTTTTTTCAGAATTTTACTGTCATTACATTTTATTATACGGTTTTATTATTTCGGTTCCATCACTTCATTTCCTTTTACATGTCTCCTCCTCTCCTCTCCTCTCCTCTCCTCTCCTCTCCTCTCCTCTCCTCTCCTCTCCTCTCCTCTCATTTCCCAGTAAAAGACACAGCAACCTAGTCATCCTTCACTAATGGTGACCACACCACTTCCTGCCAACACAGACTGAGAGGGGGCATGATGAATATACACCCTAATTATTATAGCACAACACACTTAAGCACACACACACACACTGGCAAGTGTCTGAGCTCGTGCGTGTGTGTGTGTTCGTGTGTGTGTGTGTGTGTGTGTTTGTGTGTGTGTGTGTGTGCGCAGACAAACACATTAGTAGTAACTGCACTTGTCTTCTTGTCCTAAAAGACACCCACCTCTGTCCCCATCTGCCTTTTGTGCTGTCATGCAGACACTCTGTGGACAACACACACACACGCACACACACACACGCACACACACTTAAGCATCATCCACAGCCTCTCAACGAGGCTATGATCACCCTGCTAGAATGATAAAGTTAGTGAGACATCAGTGCTCCTCCATTTGTATATCTGTGTGTGTGTGTGTGTGTGTCTTTCTCCAATGCTCTTTGAAGCCTGAAACAGACTTGGGGTGGGGGGTGGGGGTGAGGTGTGTGTGTGTGTGTGGGGGGGGGAACAAAGGTGGGCCGGTGCCAGCCACCATTCCTCTTCCTCCTGCAGCCGAGCAGAGGCAGAGCCTTTACTGAGGGAGAGAGCCACCTTCTGTCAGTGTGTAAGCAGGAGGGAGGAAGAGGAGGAGGAGGAGGAGGGATGGAGTGAAGGATGGGAGGCATAGAGAGCAGACGTATGTGTGTTTGGAAACAGAGGAGGCGCTCGTCAATCGTCTCTACCTGCACAACGACAGAGAGCGAGGTTTGTTAAGATCAACTCTTCAGATTCTCACAAGCGTCAACTCTTCGTCTTCCTTTTCATTTCTCTTTGTGCAGCAGCAGCAATGCCCTTCACCTGATAGTTTTGGAGGAATAATCTTCGCAGCGTGAAGATAACACCCCCCCCCGACACACACACACACACCCCATCCCGAAATTCGAAAACAAATATCCTGCACTTGAACAAACATTTAAAAAAAAGTGCTTCAGACAAACACAACATTACACAAGTTAAGAAACACTACTTTTATCTCGCTCTCCTCCACAACTCCAGTTTTAGTGCGGGCGTCCGCTAATAAATATAAATGTTTGTGATTAGCATCTCTGCAGCACAGGTGCATGTTTGTTGCGAGGGGAGGCTTGTTCATTAATTTTCAGCCATGAAAAGTGCAGCGCGCCATGAACGGAGAGTCCACATCGCACACGCTGATAAATGAACGCACAGATTGCTAATGTACCATTGTAAGGCTGCTGCCTTCACCGGCTTTGAATAGAAAGGGCCTGCTGCCAAAAGCAGGGCTCTGGGCACACACACACACACACACACAAACACACACACACAAACACACACATCCACAGAAACACACACTTGGTTGGAGAGGTGTGGCACGTTTCTATTCAGAGGTCTAGATTAAAGCAAATAGAGCTTCAGATAGGGTTTATGTGATATTCTTTTTATCCTTACAGATAGCAAAATGTGATTTAGCTCTAATAGAAAAGGCTCCCCCTGCTGGGAAAACTCTGCCGTGTGCTTCCTCATAATTAATTATAATTTCCTCAAACGTGTATCAGCTGGCGATGGCAGCACTAGAAGCCTTGACCATGACAGTATCAGTTTCGCGATGATACGAAAACATGTAGCTAACGTGAAAAAAATGAAACGTCGTACGTTACCAAAAAAAAGAAAAAAAATGTCTTGCATTTAAAAGATGTTACAAAATGTCAGATTATTGCAAAATACCTCACTTGTGTTCCAAAAAATGCTTAAACGTGCCATTATGTGGTAAAAACATGTGACTTATGTTACAAAAAAATGCAAAAAGTACAAAAAAAAACACGTTGCTCACTGCAAAAATAACTAAGGTTGCCATTTTTGTGAACTTAATATTGTAATGTTACAAAATTATGAATTACATCACTAAAAAAATGGTACAAAAATCAATGTGATAATCATTTTCAAGTAAAAAAATAAGAATTGCAAATACGATCATTATAAATGAGGGAATCCTGGAATGACTGGAATGACGCAAGTGCTTCCCCTTGTGTACCGTCAAAATAAAACACCAGGAATGTACTATATGTTGGTCTAACTATCATTAAACATCCAAAAACACTTCCTGTTGTGCCGACATGGAAAACTGTGGTCATTAATTCTGTAAAGCAGTGTTTCCCAGAATTTCCAGGGATTTCCCATGTTTTAAAGAGGGCAAACGATCCTGACCCAAATCGCAATATTAAACATGACAAGAGAAAACACTGTATGTGCGTGAAATGTGTGACTCATTTGCAGACATATAACTGTCGTGTCATTTTGAATGAGTAAACCGAACAATATCCAGGAAATGAATCAATACTTCATGTTATTTATGTTATTTTAAAACATTTACACACAAATCTTTTATAATAGGTTGGGTAAATTCAGCAACTTTGCTTGGGGACCCAGAAAAACCTGCCACGACCCATATGCGGGTCCTGACCCACTATTTGAGAACCACCACTACTTTAAGGTATTCCTTAAGGTATTGCATATCTGGATTAGCTCCTCCCCTCCCTCTGCTGCCACATGCTAATCTGACTGGTGTGTGTATTTTTTACAGAAAACACAAACCTGTTGTAGTTTTATATTAGCCATTTTATTTTGTGTATATTCACATCTTTAAGAGACAAGTGACGTTGAAACCACGAGAGACGGAGACAAACACAGAGGAAGAGTCGACAAAAAGGACAAAATAATAAATAAAATCCCACGCAGATTGGCTTATTTTTTTCGGGAGATGCAAAATTGTTGTTTTATTAGGCTTTGTGTGTGTGTGTGTGTGTGTGTGTGTGTGTGTGTGTTTTGAACACCTGCCTTAAAAATGTCGTTTCAACATCTCCCGAATGCCATTTTGCTTAATTGACTTGGAAATGGCCCAAATGTATTGCTGAATGCGGTCTAATTAATATTAATAATAAATGCCATTATTAACATCAAAGAACATCTGGTGCCCCTGTTTACCCCGCCGCCTTATATGTAACACATTCTGCCGCTGTTTTCATCTCACAAACACTGTGACGGTAAACAACAACAACGACAGCAACAGCAACAACAACCGCAGCAGCAACTCGCCTTTTCTTCTATTTGGATTTTTCATCTTTATTTATTTTTTCTTTTTGTTCTTATCTTGCGTTGGGGGTCAGCAGTAAAACAACAAGTATGAAGTGAGGATGCTGTGTAAAAAATTTGGAGCACCTCCACTCCTCCTCTTCCTCCTCCTCCTCCTCCTCCTCGGTCTAGACCTGGTTGCTGTAATACCTCAGAGACTTCTCATATCCCTGGTGTAAGAAGAGGGGGAATCTAAAAAAGAAATAATAAAAAGACGAACCAAAAGCATCTGCACACGCACGGAGAAGGAAATAAAGAATGAAATAAAGGAAGAAAGAGGGAGAGAGTGTTGCATTAGGACTTTTCGGGATGCCTATAAATCACGGCCCAAATAACTTTAATCTGAAATTTCATTAAGTAGTCCTTGTCAGGTAGTAAAAGGCGGGGGATAATGCAGTGGTGTTTAATGATAATTGGTGTTTGGTTAATAAATTCTGCGAGTTCAGATTACGCTCTAGCACTGGCTAAGAATGCTAGCATCAGCAGTGTAACTAAACCTCAAATTGATTAACTCGCATGAACCAGACGCTCACAAAGATGGCACGGGTCCAAATCAAGGGGGGGGAGAAAGAAAGAAAGGAAGGAAGGAAGAAATAAAGGGAAAATAGAATGAGAGGGGAATGGACTGTGTGTGTGTGAGGGGGAGAGAGAGAGAGAGCAGGGGAGCGGGTGAGCGAGCATCAGGCCGGATGGTGTTGTGTTGCTGTGGTGTAAGGAAATCAAGTCCCCGCGGGCGCATTTTTAAAAGCCTAATGCCTTTCAAATGATGTCATCACATTTTACTCTTTCACTCCCCCCCCCACCCCCACCTTCCTCCCTCCCTCTCTCACCCAATCGCTCTTAATATCTTTCCTCTTTTCAAACTGTTTCCGTCAATCCCTCCTCCTCCTCCTCCTCCTCCTCTTCTTCCCCACTCACTTATTTGACTACGGGGAGAGAGGGAGGCCGCTGGGCTGCGACGGCAGAGTCACGTGACGCATTAGAATAATGGCAGAGCAAGACGCAAAACATCTTGTGTTTTTATGACTGATGTGCTTTTTCTTTTCTCTCTCTCTCTCTCTCTCTCTTTTTTTTTCTCCCCCTCCAGTTTTATTTCCTGAAAGTGATATCATACTAATCAAAACCACAGAACGTTTAGAGTGCAAAGTGTGATTGAAAGAGAACCATTAAGGACTGACACACACACACACACACCCTGGAACCATATATACAAACACACACACACACACACACACACACACACATTGATGTTGCTATTTATTTTTTGCTGTTGTTGTTTTTCATGGTGATGGTTATTATTATATTTTTTTTTCTTTTTTTGTCGTCCATTAATGGGAAATGGGTGTGGTCGCTGTAACAGAGAAGGCAGCGTGCCCACTCCCAGGGGTGTCCACACACACACACACACACACGCACACACACGTTTGTGCTTCTATCAAAGTGAGGACCCTCATAGACATAATACATTCCCTAGCCTATTACCATAACCTTAACCTAAACCCAATTCTATTCCTAACCCTAAAACCAGGTCTTAACCCTGAAAACATCCCTTTAAGGAGTGAAAAAAGTGAGGACCAGACAAAATGTTCTCACTTTGTAGGTTTTTTTTTTTTTTTTAAATTTTTGGTCCTCACTCTGCAACAAGTACAAGAACACACATACGCACATTGCTTTCCATGACTTCAGAGGACATTGCATTGACTTGAATTTCCTGGAGACTTACTCTAACCTTAACCTAACGCGTCTTCACCGCAAAAGGTAATAATTTACATAATGGGCACTTGATTTTTGTCCCCATAATGTGACTGTGTAAACAGTTCTAGGTCCCCGCAACATGAGTAGAACCTGGAAAACACACATATACCAGTTTTTATGATTTCAGAGGACATTTACTTTGACTTCCATTCATTTCCTGGAGACTTACTCTAACCTTAACCTTAATTACTAGTGTCCTAACCCTAACCCTGACCCTAACCTTAACCTAACCCTAACCTCAGCCTAACTTTAAAACATGTCTTCACCTTAAAATGGAGTCATTTACGTTATGGGGACTTGATTTTTGTCCCCATAAGGAAGACAAGTCTCTAGCCTCTTACCCTAATCTTAACCATTACAACTAAATACCTAACCTAAACCCAATTCTAACCCTAAAACCAGGTCTTAAACCTGAGAAAGCCCTTTAAAGGACCAGACAAAATGACCCCAAAAAGGCTAACATTAAAACATTAAAACATGTCTTCACCTTAAAATGGAGTCATTTACATTATGGGGACTTGATTTTTGTCCCCATAAGGAAGACAAGTCCCCATAATGTGAGTGTGGAGACAGATTTAGGTCCCCACAACATAATACCAGGTATACACACATATGTGCTTCATTCATAGTGTAGAATATATTGCCTAGCCCTTTACTCTAACCTTAACCCTAAAAAAAGGGGTGAAAAAAAGTGAGGACCAGCCAAAACGTCTTCACTTCCTGTGGTATATACCATTTTGGTCCTCACGATGCCACAAATACCAGACAACACACACACATTGGTTCCCACAGCTCTCATTGTAAGAACTCACACTCACTTCCATTCATTTAAACAGACTCAACAAAGTCTTAACACTAACCTTAACCTTAACCAGTTAATGACTAACCCTAACCTTAACCTTTAAGCATAATTCAAATCTTAGTGCAAACTGATATGCATCGAAGAAACTCGAAAAATATTCACAGTTAAGAAGCCGAAAATGAAGAAAAATGGTTTTAATTATTAAAAAAGAAACACTTATTCTGGATATAAATACATGCAGTATATGTCACACATTAAATTCTCGTGTATTTAGACTCTATTTATTATTATTATTTTAAAATGTATCCATATCAAATTACAATTTAAGTGTGTATCAAGCAGACCCTGTTACGCTGCCCCCGGTGGTGAGACTTCAGAGTGACGACGAGCTGCAAGATCCTGATGATGTGCTGATGGAAGGGTGTGAGGTGTCACACACACACACACACACGCAGACGTGTAACACACACACTTTCACTGTCGCACACTGTTAGTCAGTGGGGAAGAGTGTGTGTGTGTGTGTGTGTGTGTGTGTGTGTGTGTGTGTGTGTGTGTGTGTGTGTGTGTGTGTGTGTGTGTGTGTGTGTGTGTGTGTGTGTGTGTGTGTGTGTGTGTGTGTGTGTGTGTGTGTGTGTGTGTGTGTGTGTGTGTGTGTGTGTGTGTGTGTGTGTGTGGCTGGTCTTCCTCATGTTGTGGGGACCTAAATGTGTCTCCACACTCACATTATGGGGACTTGTCTTCCTTATGGGGACAAAAATCAAGTCCCCATAACGTAAATGACTCCATTTTAAGGTGAAGACATGTTTTCAAGTTAGGCTGAGGTTAGGGTTAGGTTAAGGTTAGGGTCAGGGTTAGGGTTAGTGCACTAGTAATTCTGGTTAAGGTTAGAGTAAGTCTGCAGGAAATGAATGGAAGTCAATGTAATGTCCTCTGAAGCCATGGAAACCACTGTTTGTGTGTGTGTGTGTGTGTGCAGGAGACAGCAGGCACAGTGACTGATACTCAGCCTGCCTCCCAGATGGCCTGCTCAACTCTGCTCCAATCTGATCTGGGAGCCTTTGTTCTGGCATGTTCCATTACGCCGCCGTGACACCAGTAAAGGCAGAGCAGAGAGGAGCTGGTCTCAGATCAGATAGGACTGAATTATACATGTATTCTCTCTCTCTCTCTCTCTCTCTCCCCTCCCTCTGTGATTTCCTTGTACTAGCACAGTCACAGTTCTGCATTTTGTCATGTTTCTCTCCGCGTTCGAGGCGAGACGGCGATTCATCCACCAGAGATTAAAAAAACTGTTTCAAAACATTTTTTGGGGGAGTCAGGAATTTAGAAAATAAAAAAAATAAAAAAGGGAAAAGACATAGTACAGTGTAGTGGCTTGAATGTTTAATTAAAAGACGAGTGGTCTTATTCTCGATGTGGATTATGATCTGCTGTGGTGGTTTTAATGCCAGAAAATGAGGTCTGTCTGGAATAAAACATGTCAACTCTGCAGGGGCCGCTGACACTTGCAACAGATTTAGATCAGGGAGATGCACAGTTCTGGTAAATACAGATCTTTTATTAAATGTCAAATATTAAATATCGAATAATTCTCGACAGTGTCTCTGTGATTTAATGAAGGAGCTGCCACAGTCACAGAAAATAAAACAAAAATATATGTAAAACTGTGAAATGTAACAGTTTTCATCTGTTTTTGTGACACTTTTTTATTAATTTGTTTATTTCATTTTTAATAAGAAACTCTTCACTGTGAGGCAGTGATAGTCATACTGGCCATTTATGTACATGTCTCTGATAAATAAGAGACAGTCTGTCATGGGGACCAACTTTGTCAACCGGAACACGGTCAGATTAAAGGATTAGTCCAGGGTTTTTGTTTCCTATGTGGTAGTCAAACATGTTCAGTCTGAGACGCGGTGGCTGCCCTCAGGGAAAATCTGATATTAGCCACAAAGAGTACGTTAACCACTTTTTTCTTCTTTTAGACAGACGTTAATGACTGGAAAGTGAAGTTTGTATCCCTTTATAAACCACTCAATCTCCCACACCAAAAGTCCATAGAGAAAATCATTGTTTTTTACGTCACAGCACACAGGAGTTGTTGATCCACTGCTGCCTCCATTAGTAAGTTCAACTGTGTTATTTTATGACTTCTGTGCCTGAAAATCTTCATTTGGATTCACATGAATGGCAGAAACTCACCAAATTAAGCAGCAGCAGAGCAGCAGCTCCTGTGACCCCATCAGCTAAAAATGATGATTTACTTAATGGAGTTTGGTGTGGGAGGCTGAAAACTTCACGTTCAGTCAGAAAAGTCTAACAGTGAGATAAAGCAGCAAACATATTCTACACTTAAGCTGACATATATATATATATATATATATATATATATATATATATATATGTTATTAGGTAAACATGTTGTTAAGTGGCTAAAATTCATATTTCTTTTTTCAAGCTGACATATATATATATATATATATATATATATATATATATATATATATGTTATTAGGTAAACATGTTGTTAAGTGGCTAAAATTCATATTTCTTTTTTCATTTTCTCCTCACTGGTATCATCAGTTTTTTTAATTGAAAACAAGATTCTGTGTCCCAGTGGAAGAATCACTGTAAAGATATGTAGTACAGAAATGTCAGGTTTCCTATAATTGTGTAATAGTGTGAGCTCTATTGAACACTGCCATGGCCTTTACAGGCTTGTATACGAAAAGCCGAAGGCTCACCTGTGTGACAGCCACTGTAACGCGGCGCCTCCTGCTGTGAATCTTCTTTGCATAAAAAGAAGAGAGAGAGAGAAAAAGGGGGGGGGGGAGAAAAAAAATGGAAGACAAGGAATGAAAATCAATATAGTGAGGATAGTTACCACACACACACACGCGCACACACACATCACACACCCCCAGCTGTGAGGGATGATGCCTAACGCGCAGGGTGACCTTCAAAATGTCATAAATGTGTTGTGCAATAAAGTGTCAATATTTGTGGTTATATGAAACAGGATGACTTTTACAGTAATTGGAACAGCCACATTAAAAGCTGCGGATCAGTCAGCTGATTAAAAAAAAAAACCCCAAAAAAACACAAGCGTGTCACACAAGCACATGCGCGTCTGGGCGTGTGGCGCGCGCGTCGTCACCCGTGCACCCGCACGCAGGTGCACGACAGGAAAAAGTTAGTGGTTACTGGTGTTTGCTGTATGTGTGTGTGTGTGCGGAGAAATCTGTGACGCCCATTCATTATTGAAGGGCTGTTACACGCCAGGAGAGCACACTCTCATCCAGTCAATGGTGCGTCTTCCTCTTACAGGAGCTCTGTTAACCCTGACACACAAGGACATACTGTGTCTCTCTCTCTCTGTGTGTGTGTGTGTGGTCTGCTGTTTGTCCTGCTTCTAATCTGTGTTTGGGATTTTTTAATTTTATCCCCATCTGGGCTGGGCAGGTGGGCCAGTGTCTGTTACACGATCGGGGGGATCTTTGCCAAAAGTGGATCTGTACAGTTGAACGGGGAAAATATGTTTATGAGGAGGCAACTATGGCGACAGTATGGTGCGGTCCCGGACACGCACACACACACACACACACACACACACACACACACACAGGGGAGGGCAATTATAACCAAGTATTTATTCATTTTTTCATGTCGAACAATTGAAAATGCAAAAGTGCAGGGAGTTTGAGTTTATATGTTTCCTGCACTTGAATTAAGCAGGAGTTTATATTTTAAATAGTTTAATCTGCAGACGTCTCAAAGTCAACATGACAGTGTTTGTTTTGATATGAAACTGTCACAATAACAAAAAAAAAAAAAACATATTCACAATGCAAAATCAATCCATGACGGACCAATATGAGACCTCTTTATTGTCAGTGTGTGACGCCTTGTATATTTTGGATTCAGAATTAATCACAGTTATTGAAGTTATTTTACTAAATTTCATTATTTACTGCCCGAATTCTTATTTTTCCTGTGTTAACATATTTTTAAAATCATTAAAATCTTGATGGATAGTGGAAAACTCACCTACTTAATAACACCAGTAGGTGTCAGTAGTGGGTCTCTTGTGTCAACTTGTGAGAGAAGGGAGTTAATTCACGCTGCTAACGTTTGTCGCTAAAACTGACCTTATTAGCTGCATCGCCGCGCTGCACTCGAGTGGAGCCAGTGGATGAATCTTAAAATGGGGTCAACAAACTGACAAACACATAAAACGGTGACGGTAACAGTGCTGCAGAGGCTAAACCTAACTGTCAAACTTATGGTGTGCTCCAGTTATCGTCAGAACGTAAAAGGAGTTCAAAATGGCGGCCACTCGCTACTGCTACACTGCTGCTTTGACTGTTACTTGTACTTCTGTGTAGTTTGTTTCACAGTAAGTCAGTCATACACATAGTACTGTTCAATTATTGTTTTTCTTCTCTCTGAGTAGCAGAATGTTGTTCACGTCAAGACCTGGTGGTCAGTGAGTCCCCTAAAGGCTCATTTATACTATATTTTCGTCCATTTTACATCCAACCGTGCCAAACGTTAACTCCGTCACTACACTACATACCTCTGTGTGTCTTCTGCGTTGGTATGGATGTTTACATAACCCTCCGTCTCAAGGGCTGTGTGACCAGTACCAAGCAGCCGGCATCAACAAACATGGCGACCATCGCAGAGGTCATTTCACTGTACTTGATCCGAAATAGACTGAAAGGAAAGCAGATTTCATGGTGGTTGAATGTAAGAACACTGAGTCTAAGTTGTCACATTAATGGAAAATATTATTTGATGGTGACACTTTCAGTATTTTCGTATGTCCGCCGTGTTTTGACACCTTGCTACGCTGGAGAACCCCTTGAATCAGACCAATTTCCGCACCATATCGGAGAGACGTTTGTCGAAACTTTGGCGTTTTCCTTCAGGTTTTCCTGGACTATTGACTCTATACTGCCCCTGCAGTTTCTGGTGGTATTGCTCCATTCCGTCCATCATTGTCTCTGTCTTTTGCCAAAAATATAAATAAGCCTTTACAGGTCATTGGGGGGATGGGCTACTGGAAAAAAAAAACAAACTTCCAAATATTTGTGAAATAAAAAAAGCTGTTTGGTATTTGTAGCTTAAAATTACATCACAGTATTCCATTATAATATTGGAATTCTATTGATGATGATATCAAAATGACAGGGGTTTTCAATAAGAAAAACATATTTATGATACAATATAAATGAAGGACGGGCCTCATGGAAGAGACTGATGGGCCAAATTTGGCCCACGAGCCACGGGTTTGAGACCTCTGCTATAGCAGTAACACACCTTTTTAACTCGTACAGGAAACGCTGAACTGAAAGTTGAATCTCAAATGAAATCGTTGATGGTTTTGCTTTGTCCTCCGATTGTTTCGGTAACGGCCGGCGTCTGTGCTCGTCCGTCTCCCTCCTCATCCCCCCTTTCAGCTTCTCTGTTGTTGAAATGTGTGTGAAAAGCAAAGCGGCGCAGTTTAACATCTGCTTTTAAAGGAGGAAAAAAAAAAAAAAGCCCCTGACAGAATGAAACCTCCAGCGTTTGCCAGAGCCGGAGCAGAAGCAGCTGGTTTTCAGTGTCTGCGTATTGTCACCGACTTACATTTGGGTTGCCTTTCACTTTCACTGGTGATAAACGGCCTTCAGGCTGATAGCGGCGTTTGCTGAATGGAGTTGTGTGTCTGGTGTCAGTGTGGAGTGGGACTTGCTGACTTGGGTCTTTTCTTTTCTGTAAACCTTATTTGACTTTCTCCCGCAGTGCGAGGAGTGAGAGGAGGGGGTGAGACGCAGCGTTGGAGCGACAGAAAAGAGGAAAAAAGATTAGGCTACTGTTAAAAAATGTTCCGTATTGTGCGGCATGGTTGCCTAAGTGGGTTGCTGGTCTCTTTCTTTTCTCTCTGGCTGCACATGCACCAAATCATGTGCCAGATTGGAAAATAAATAGCATTTTTGACTGTATTTGTGCTTATTTGGGTCGAGCACTGAGTAATAATAAAAACTCAGCACTGCTGAGTTTTTATTATTATTATTATTAGTATTATCATTATTATTATTTACAGTGAAGACCGCAGACTTTCACTTGTGTTTATGATGGAAATGCAGTCAGACTAGTTTTGTCTGAGGCTGCTGAGTCAATAATATCTTTATTTTATGTCTTTTTACTAATTTACCACATGGTCATACACCAAATTATCTGAATGGCTTTTAACATATCATTATATGCATCTTATTCTACCTCATCATGGTATTTAAATGTCTGATTTTAATGTTTTAAACTCATACAATTACTCTTTAGCCTTGTTTTGAAGTTACATTATTATTGATTTTATTAGTCATAGTTGTAGTTTAAGTTTTACATGTATTATAAGTATTACTTTTATTATTATAGTTGTGCAAAACCACAAAGTAGATGATGTCTCACACGCCCCTTCCTTTAAACAATTAAGGTATAAAATAAATGAGCGCCATTTAAATATGTCAATGAATCATATACAGTAGAATTGTTTTAATTTTAAAGGTCATTTTACAACAATTTTTTCAAAAGAAATTAATAAATTCTGCCAATTCCCTAAAAATACTCTCATAAAAAGCAATGCAGAGATTTTTTGTTTTGAAATTGTTTTTAAGACAAAAGGCGTCCTTTGTCCTTACAGACATGAGCGTTCATGACAAAATGTAATAACACACAAAATAAAAGCATGATTAATGAGTAATTAAATGATTAAGGTATATAAAAGTACATTAAAATGCATATTAATACCAACAAACACACTTGATGAATGAAAAACATTTATATGGTTTCCATTCAGTTAAGATTTGCATTTGTAGGTGTTCCCGTAAGTTTTTTGAGCAGTATATAATGAAAAAGTGAATTATATCTTTGTTTGTTTTTCATTTCTATTTAAATATCACCAGTGTTAACCTACATTTTAGAGCTAAAAGTTTTAAATTAAGGGGAAAGCTGCATTTTTAAGTGTATAAAAAAAATCAACTTTGTGAATTAAGGAGAAACACTGGGTTAATCTGAGGCTGACCTGAGAACAGCGGACTGGATCACATGACCAGAAATTCACGACTCGCCATAAAAAAAACTTTAACAAGACACAAGACAAATTTGAGCATGAAGAGTTTCATGCTTCCCCCCCCCCTTTCTTTGTCTTATTTTCGCGTGTTTGAACTTGCACTTCACGACTGTCAGCACATCGGGCTCGTAACCTTTAGCTCCACGCGGCCGACGTCGACGACGCCACGTCACCTCAGACTCTTTTTTTTTTGCTGCTGTCAACACATTCCCAGGTTGTTGCCACTCATCTCTGCACTCACATCCAGAATGTGTTGATAACAGACCGCATTAAACTGTGCATCATCGTTTTCCCCCCCCCCCCCCCCCCCCCCCCCCCCCCCCCCCCCCCCACTCTCTGTGTGTGTGTGTGTTTTTGGAAATATGTGGCAGAGGGCGGGGTCAAAACTGTTATCACCCTATCATATCTCTGACAACTACCTGTCAAAATCAGGTCGCAGGAAGAGGTGCGAGAAGATCCTGCGATGCTGACACAGCCCAATTTATCTCATTCTCTCTCTCTCCCCTCCTTTCTGTCTTTCTGTCGTGTTTTGTATTGTTAATTTCCACGGCAATCTTAATGGGAATGATGATGATGGCAAAGGATAAAAAAAGACAAACAGGAGGAGACGGGAGAGGCGGCGGCGGCGGCGGCGTTGGTGATGAGGGGAGGGAGTGTTGGGAGTGGATCTCAGGACTGTCGTGTTTCTGAAGACTCTGAAAAGCTTATGAACTGTCAGCGTTCTGTCAGCGGGGAAAATAGCGCGGCCCATGAACCTGTTTGATGTGTTTGACTTTGTGTGGCGTTCGCACATTTGAGCAAGAGAAAAAAACTGGGGGGTGGATGGGGGGAGGCAATGAGAGTCAGACAGAAAAAGGAGAGAAAAAGAAACAGTGTTGTGATGTAACGTCAGTAAAAGTTACTTTAGATCTGCAAAAGTGGGAATTTTTCCACTCATTTAAACGTGTGACCTTTTGTGAAATACATGTTTTGTTTAATTCCAGGAAAAACAAATCTATCGCCATCTTGCATAAACATGACAAAATTCATCCTGACCTGTTAAGATGTCGCTGAAATACACCCATCTGAACCATGTTACATTTAAAATCTGTAATCTGGGTTAAATCTGAATGAAACTTGGTCAGATGGTAGAGAGTCTGCTTCTGCATACACATACCAAATTTCACCTAAATCTGATATTGTGTTACAAAAGAGACATGATTTGATTTACAGATTTGCCCATTAATACGAGATGGGGATTTCTTGAACATCTGATCGTTTTTCTGATGTCATCAGTGGGTAGATTCTGACCAAAATTGAATGGGGACATACTTTGGTGATCACCTATCCATCACAAAAAATTCAGATTGATCAGACAAAATTTAGCTTAAAGAACCAGCTAACAGGAGGACAGACTTAGAGATGAACCTATGCTGATTAGGCACAAACACGAGTTAGCTTGATGTAACAAAATTCATCTTGACCTTTTAAAATGTTGCTGAAATATACACATCTGAACCATGTCACATTTAATTTCACACCAAATCTGTAATCTGGGTTAAATCTGAATGAAACTTGGTCAGATGGTAGAGAATCTGCTCCTGCATATACATACCAAATTTCACCCAAATTTGATATTGTGTCACGATAGAGACATGATTTGTTTTACAGATTTGTCTGTTTGATTAATAAGAGATGGGGATTTTTTTGAACATTTGATCGTTTTTCTGATGTCATCAGTGGGTAGATTCTGACCCACAAAGTATGATCTGAATGGGATCATACTTTGGTGATGACCTAACCATCACAAAAAATTCAGACTGATACTAAGAAAAACTGTGGACAGGAAGTTGCTAGCGGAAGGACAGACTTAGAGACGAACCATTTTTAATTTCACATCAAATCTGTAATCTGGGTTAATTCTGAATGAAAATTAGTCTGATGGTAGAGAGTCTGCTCCTGCATACACATGCCGAATTTCACCCAAGTCTGATATTGTGTCACGACAGAGACATGATTTCTTTTACAGATTTGCCCATTAATAAGAGATGGGGATTTTTTGAATATTTGATCATTTTTCTGATGTCATCAGTGGGTAGATTCTGACCAAAATTGAATGGGAACATACTTTGGTGATGACCTAACCATCACAAAAAATTCAGACTGATACTAAGAAAAACTGTGGACAGGAAGTTGCTAGCGGAAGGACAGACTTAGAGACGAACCCATGCTGATGAGACACAAACGTGACTTTGTTTGACGTTCATACTCAACTCACCTTCCATTTTGTCCCCACCCCACTTGTCCCCTTATGTCCAGATGTTGGAGACGACTCGGCGAAGGCAGTGGGAAACATCCAGCCGCCGCCGCCGCAGCACCGTGAGCGGAGCCTGGCCTCGTCCTCCAAGGACTGTCCTTACTGCGGCAAGTCCTTCAGGACGTCCCATCATCTCAAAGTCCACCTGCGGATACACACAGGTCAGTGTGTGTGTGTGTGTGTGTGTGTGCACGGTACCACACGGTGGCTCAGACTGACATATTGGTTTATGAATATTGGCCTAATCAGATATTGGATTCAATCTGCCACTGATATGATGGATATGATGCAGATGAATTGATTGCATATTAGTTTAGTAATTGATGAATACTGCAGTGTTCGAGTCTGGACACAAAAAAAAAAACAAAAAAACAAAAACTGTATCTGGATTTATTGTAATGTCACAAAGATGAATGATCCAAAAGGAAAGACGGAAGGAAGGAAGGAGGGAAGGAAGGAAGGATATAATATATTCAATTATTCTCTGGCTAGATAAGGAGGGATGAAAGGAAGTAAAGGAAAAGGGAAGGATGGAAGGGGGAGATGTTAGGAATGTAGAAAGAAAGCAAGAGAGGAAGGAAGGAAAAAAGGAAGGAAGGAAGGAAGGAAGGAAGGGCTCAATACCAAATAGTGTATTGTCCCCATAAGGAAGAATGGGAAAGAGGGCAGAAGATAAGGAGAGAGGAATTGAGGAAGTAAAAGGAAGGAATGAAGGAAGGGAGGAAGGAATGAAAGAATGGGAAAGAGGGAGGAAGATAAGGAGAGAGGAAGTGAAGAGGTAAGGGATGAAGAAAGGAAAGAAAGAATGGGAGAGAGGGAGGAAGATAAGGAGAGAGGAATTGAGGAGGTAAGGAAGGAAGGAAGGAAGAAAGGAAGGATCAACAGATTACAGTATTTTACCCCAGAGAAGGAAGGAAGGAAGGAATGGGAGAGAGAAGGAGGGAGATAAAGAAAGAGGAACAAAGGAGGTAAGGAAGGAAGGAAGGAAGGATAAGTTACAATATATTGCTCAGAAAGAAAGAAAGAAAGAAAGAAAGAAAGAGAGATGGATGTATTGGGGAGAGAAGGAGGAAGATAAGGAGAAAGGGAAAAAGGACTGAAGGAAGGATGGATACAATACAACATACTATATTTTCCAAGAAAGGGAAGTAGGAAAGGAAGTATGGAAGGTAGAAATGTAGATTTGTTTTTTATCAGAATCTAAAAATCCACTTTGTTCATAGAAAACCTTTTACATACAGTCTGATCATCAAAACTCATCTGGAGGACTAAAGTGTCCCTCACTGGGACTGAAGGACAATTGTCACCCAGTTTCCTCTTTAAACTCATCATTTCATTGAGCTCTAATTAACACAACAAGGGTTGAGTGTCCTCTGGTGACATCACTCAGAGGACAATTTCACACTCGCTAACTCTCAATAACTTTCCAGCCCAAACAAAGCCGGCCCGTCCACAGTTTGGGCACATGTGTGGGACCACGTCCCTCACAGACTCAGCGTTCTTTACTCCGTCACGCGTCCGGACCTTCGGGCTCAGGTGCTTCTGTGATGACCTGTCTGCTGTTTGAGGCCGCAGTCAGAGTAATGATGTGGACAATAGCCAGGGTTCGAACCCTCTGCGAGGTACAAACGCCCCACTGACTATTCAGGTTAGAGTCACAATTAGGCCACGCAGAGGACGTGTGCAAACAAGGACACAGGGACGAGGACACAAGGAAAAAACAGATATTAACCACTTAAATTCTGCTTACATCAGTCCCAAACTCAAGTTTGCAAACCACTTGTTATCTTACACCAAAGCCCATAGAGAAAATCAGCATTTTTAGCCTGTGGGGACACAGGAGTTTCTTGTCTACTGCTGCATCTTTGCTTAAGTTTGTGTCACTTTGATAAATCTGAACTAAGGATTCCACACACCGAAGTCACAAAGTAACACATTTGAACTTGCTGATGGAAGCAGCAGCGGATGAACAACTCCTGTATGCTTTAATGTAAAATCGCTGTTTTTCTCTATGGAATTTGGTGCTGGAGAGTAAAAAAAAACAAACTGAAAATTGGACACAAATCCTAGTCTCCCCTTGGAAGAGACTGTTTTAACGGTGAAAATAAAGCAGTGAACATATCTGGAAGATAGTGAAGACTCGAGTGGACGTACATTTTACGAGGTGAGCCTTTTATTAAAGGCCTAGTCTGTAAGATTTTGAGGAGTCTATTGTCAGATATTGAATATGTTACCTAGTGTATGTAGTGTATACCTCCTCCTGGTATGTCCTCCAGCAGTTTAGTGGACACACCAGACAGCGCATGTATTTTGAGTTGATAACAAACTACACAAAGTACTATGTTTGTTGCAATCTGCATCCTCACCCTTAGATGTCACTAATTCATACACACTGGACCTTTAAGTGACTAAAATCTGCCAGCAGCCATGACTTCACTGGGAGCTAATGGGTGCAAACTGGTTTTTACTGCTTTGATTGGAGCTATCCAATCACAGTTATAAAGAAAATTGAGGTATACACAGTAGGTCAAGGCAACACACAAATCTACCACCCTTACTTTCATGGATTTACTTTCTGTGTTTCTACACTGAACGCTGACATAGGACATAAATCCACACAAGTGGAAATTGTCCAGTATGGATGTTGAAAGAGTGCACTGTTAAAATGTCAGAAAAGAGCAAGAAAACAAAAAAAAAAACAACATTAATTGTAATTTGTCAGAAACAAAGATGATGTATGCCCTTGCCAACTTCATTGTTTGGTTGCGTCTTAAGAAGAGTGTGAACATATGCGGAAAAAAGCAGCACGATTTCTCTATGTAAAGTATCTTTAGACATGGATTTAAGACAATTAGCTGCAGATTACCTGGATAAACCAGCAGCTTAATACATGTAATTTACGTTTAATGCTTTAAAGTGGAGTTTTCTTATTAGTTTATTGTATTTGTTTGTCCTTTCATGACCCAAATAAAGAAAAGAGTAGACAAATTTACAGCCATATCTGTAACACCTAATATGAATAATTCAACCTTAAATTTAAGCATGTTATTTAAAACATGCACACATAAATTTTAAGTAAAAAGTTGGGAAAATTCTGCAAAATTTGACCCATCTGTCTTTGGGAACCACTGGAGTCGTGCTAAAAAAGTGCATGTTGTTAAATAAAATATTGTTTTTCAGTGGCCCCAACATGAACATAAACTAGAGGGAAAAAGAAACAGAGAGAAAATGTTCCCTGAAATCTATCAAACATTTGTTCCACTCAGTTCTTCAAGATGTTCTTGAAAAGCAGCGTTTGACCGCGCTGACCTTTTTCATTAGTTTCTACTCTTCGCTGTGAAATAATCCTCAGGTGCCGGCGAAGACGCCGAGGCTAAAACGCTCTCGACTGAAAATGGAAATCCCTTACAGCTGAGAGAAATCAAAGCTGGATTTTTTTTTCCCTCTTCTTTTTCTTCTTTTTTAATTCGTCTTCCGTGTCTCCTTTGCTTTATTTCCCCTCCCTCTTCCTTCTCCACGCACTTAAAAGACAGAATGAGAGACCACCAGTGCTGTAACCCCTTTGCTTTTTTACTCTGCTTAATAACAGACATGCAGAGTGTAACTCAGACCTGGAGAGGGATTTAAAAAAGAACAGAGGGGAAAGTTTCACGTTGGATCATGCTAACACAGCTGCTGTGTTCTCCCGTCATGACGATGTCCATGATCAACAGAACATCCAGGTCACGGACTGACTGACAGACTGACTGACGGTGATAGAGTCCGTGCTGGTTTTCAGGGGGGGAAGCATCTGTTATCTGGTGCTGAGAGAGAGTTATGTCTGCTTTGAGGAGTTCAGTAAGGATACCCGTGAGGGCCATATTTTATTATGGAGAAAGTGGAGACCTCAGCCCAGGCCTGACGTTGGCTCATTTTTGCAAAACGCACACAGACGAATGGTTTAATCCACGCTGTGGGACAGTAAACCAGGGGTCTCGAACACAAATGACCTCAGGGCCACGGAGCATCGAGTCTGGTCAGTAGGGGGCGGTAGAGTGGAAAAAAAAATAATTGGGGGGAATCACAATACTCCATCATGATATCGCAATAACAATATTTGTGTTCTGATGTGGAACTCTATATAGTTGACAATAAAAATGATGCATTTATGACACGGAATGAAAACATACCGAAATAAATCATTATGACTTGATATTGAGTGGCGGGCCGCATGTGGCCCGCGAGCCACGAGTTTGAGACCTCTGCAGTAAAGCTGTAGTTCAGAGCTGCAGTGCGTAACTTTGGGTGATTTGTTGCTGTTAAAGTTATTATTCTCTCTCGAATTGTGAAGCAAAACTATCGGACCTAACTGAGGGAGCTTTTGTTTGAATACAGCAGAAGAGCAGGGGCGGGCGGAGACAATTAAACGGCCATGTTTTTTTTTTTTTTTTTTTTTTTTTAAACAGTAGAATCCATGTCTGAAACTTTTTCTTGGATTCATAAAATAAATCACTTCCTGTGTGCGGCGTGGGACTGTCAGTGAGCTAAACACTGCCGTACGGAAAAACTGAATGTGTACACCTCTGCACGTTTGCTCAAACTGCACACTTGCACCTGGTAAAGTATTTGTTATTGTTGATTTGTTTATTGTCACAGTTATATATAGTAAAAATATAGTGTGTATACAGGAAAAAAAACTGCTAAATCACAGTAATATAACAAACAACAAATGTTATCTATCTATACACAGAGAGCTGATAGGCCTAATACACTTTGTGAGAACAAATTTTAAATTCAACAGACATTTGTTTATTTTTTTTTTAACATTAATCAGTTCCTTTGAATTTAAAAAAAAAACTGTGGACAGTGAAGTAAAAAAAGCGAAATGCGGAGTCTTGTGCAGCTGGCAGCTAAAAAAGTGAGAAAGGTTAGGAAGGATGTTGTCTTTTTGGGAGAGGAATGTATCTTTGGACGCGAGCCCGTCCAAGCACAGGTTCGGCACCAGTCCTGCACACGTGCTGCGGAGACGAACAGCTTGATGCATCCCCAACATGTGGCCTTTAAATCATCCCCATAACCTAATCACAGCAGCTCCGCTGTGACACCCTGATTACATCCACGAGATGACTTTTACAGCGGCTAAAGATCCTCTCTGTGCAGCGGTGACAATGCAGAGAAATGCACAGATGACAGCTTCACCCTAATGCAGTGTGAGTGACACAATGGAATTGCTTACCGAGCCGGTGGCAGAGACGGCGACGGCGGCGGCGGCATTGTGCGATGCCACGCCGAGATTAATGAGCGACTAACGCCAGCTTGAAAGGAACGGAGTGAATTTAAATTCCTCCAAAAGTTAAAGAGCTAATGTTACAGTATTAATTTCCTCTTGAACAGTGAGTGGGGAAAATATCCATTAGCAAAATTAACCACAGTGTTCAAGGTAGCTAACATTGTGCTGCTGCTGCGGCGCTACAGTGTGGGGCCACGGCTAATGAACACACTGCAGAGGGTGATATTTCATTATACAAATTAATGCTCACATTTTAATGGGAAAGTCACATAATGAATCTAGGCTTCAGTGACAGCAATTAGAGGCCCAGATTGTCCCCTTCTGGACAAGGCACTATTTAGCAGTAAGCAGCTGTGTGTAAAAAATAAAAAGGTCCTCGCTCTTGACAATAGCCACATAACTTCAGGCAGGGCTGCATAACCAATAAGAGTCCCCGCTCACCTTTAAACGACGAGAGGCTGAGACAAAGAGAGGGAAGGAGGGGGAGACGGAGGGAGAGGGAGAGGCAGGACTTGCCCGTGTCACTTAACCTTAACCCAACCTTGTAATCAGGATGAATCAAGAGGGACCTGTGGTCTCCCACCTACATTCTTCTCACTCCTGCCCACCCCCCCCCCACCGCATCATTCATCCGACATCTTCCTCCTTATATACCTTTTCCCCCGCCGTTGCTTTACATTAGTGAAGTTTTCCCCCTACACCAAACTCCATAGAGAAAATCAGCGTTTTTAGTTCCCGGAGCTGCTGGTCTACTGCTGCCTCGTGTGGTAAGTTTAGGTAACTGTAGTAAATCTAAATGAAGGATTTTAAAATGCTGTCCTACTGACGGAGGCAGCAGTGGATCAACAACTGTCTGCTATGATTTAAAACCACTGTTTTTCTCAATGGGATTTGGTGTAGGAAAGTTACTTGTGTACAAAGCAGCGGAGATTGCAGCTTCCTGTTAGAAAAGTCTGTCTAACGGTGAAATGAAAGAGCAAACATAACCCTAAAGGTATGAAAGGCTTAAGCTGAGGTAGATTTTTATTAGACCATCTTTTGTTAAGTGGCTAAAATTAGTTTCTCCTCACGTCCCAGGTGCTAGTTAGTTTTCAGTGAGGTTGAGCATATTTTCCTTGCAGCCACACTCCAAACAACTGTGACTGAAAATGTCAGACACTGCTGCACTGTCAGTTCAGTCACCACAATTTATTTTTGAGTCGGTCCTTTATGCACTACTGTGGTGCTGTAAATACTCACCAAGATGCCAAATGTGCATTAATCCACAGCTAAAAGTAGCCCCGAACAAATATACTATTTACTCCAGTTTCTTCCTTCACCTTGAATGTCTTAGAGCAGACTAAGAGTCTGGATAGGAAAATGGGATAAAACCGAAACATGGACATGCTGTGTTTTTATTTTCTTTGGATAATTTGTGGAAAATAACAGCCCCATCCTTTAGTGCACCGTATTTGCCTTTGGGTGGACATATTTATCCAAACGTCCATGATGTCCATGATGTCCATGATGTCACTGTCCCCTGAGGCAACTGAACTTTCAACCCTGGACGTGTGAGAGCCATTTCCATTCCACTGTAGGCTCAAAGTCGCAGTGAAACCCAGTGAAAACAGAAAGTGAAGTTGTAAGACATACTGACACGTGGCTGACAGCAGTGACACGAGGAAAGGACTGGTGTAATAATTCTTCAGTCTACAATATGTTAGGAATATGTTGGCCGCTTTAGCTCACCATTAAACAGCCTTCACTGACTGGAAAGTGAGGGTTATAAACTCCCACGCCAAACTCCATTGAAAAAAAAAAAATCAGCATTTTTAGCTCATGTTGACACAAGAGCCCCTGGTCTACTACTGCCTCATGTGGTCACTTCCTGTTACTACTGCCTCATGTGGTCACTTCCTGTTACTATTGCCTCATGTGGTCACTTCCTGTTACTGAGGTCAATCCAAACACAATATTTGAAACACTATAGTCACAAAATAACACATTTGAATGTGCTGAAGGAGGCAGCAGTGGATGAACAAGCTCCTGCGTGCTGTGATTTAAAATCACCGATTTTCTGCACGGACTTTGGTTGCACGGAGGGACAAGTTTACAAAAAGAAGGAAACTGAAGTTTGTGGTGATTAAAGGCTGTCTAACGAATGAGATAAAGTGGTTAAAACATATGGGTTTTTTTAAGATATTGTCGACAGGCTAATGATAAAGTGTCCGTGTCTTCATACAACCACACTTGAAAAACACTATGGCTTTAAAACAGATAACAAACATCCACACTCACTGATCCTTTATTATTTGTTTTTCCTCTGTATCTTCCCTGTGGCCAAATGGTAATTCTTCATCTAGCATGTCACGTCTATATCTAATCACTTTAATTGGCCGTCTGTAATGCCTTGATGTATTTATCTTGACTTGTTTCTGTGGTGCTGTCACTCTTCACACAAAAGCCAGATGAAATAAGTACATGCAGCATGACGTGCGAGCGAACGTACACTGTGGAGGAGCAGACCCCGGTGGTACAGCAGTAATCAGGAGAAGGATCGTTTATAGCCGCAGATGTGTCACTTAGATGTTTTACGAGCCGGAGTCTTCGAGTCAAAGGCCGGACGCGGTGATTCATCCATCCTTCACCTTTTTTAAAAATAAAAAAAAAACAACAAAATGTGCAAATTAGAACACAGACACACAGAAAATAAGTTCATACGTCTGTTTCTAACTCCAAAATAGTAATTTCCCGGTTTTGGTGTTGGCATTGCGATCTGTCATGAGGCTGGGAGGTTGTGCTGTTTGCGCTGATATCAATTAAAAGTGGATTAACGGGTACATAATGACCTTTAGCAGTAAATTGTGTGTAATGTTGCAAGGCAGGATACAGTATTTTCCCCAGATGTCACACCAGGCCCCTGACGTATGATGGAGCAGATGTCTTAGCCAGTCCAAATGGCCTTCTAAGACACACACACACACACACACATGCATAAACATGTGTTCACACACATTCCAAATGGCACTCGCACGTAAACACAAGTCGATCTCGCCTCTCTCTCTCTGTGTCTTCCTGTCTGAGATATATTTAAATTCCTAATTTTAATAAAAGATCGGAATAAGCCGCCGACTCTCTGAGGATATTTATCTCCAGTTTACCTTCCTCCATAAACATCGGAGGGGCGTGTCAGGCGTACAACCTGCTTCCATTTTCATTATGGTTTTAGATATGTGTATGGTACATTAATCTTTATTTTCTCCTCTTCATGAACATTAACAACCTTTTATAAGGAAAGGAGGGGAAAAAATAGAGGAGGAGGAGGAGGGAGGAAGGGGGGGGGGAGATCAGATCAGTCTAATTTCTGTCTAATTTGGCTCCTAGAATATCATTTTGTCCAGTTAGAGGAATTGAGAATGATCATTTGCATCAGGGACGTTTCCTTATTAAATCAGCAGCGAGCCTCTGTTCGGCAGCTCACAGGAGAAGCACTTATTGGGTTAAAAGCTCATCTCGTATGGTTTATTTTAAATATACTCTATGCTTCATAGCCACTCTGGTGTAAGAGAAAAGATATCAAATCACTGTCTTTCTATCTATAGTCGAGGCGATCTGTCTCCCTCCCTGCCCGTCTCCCCTCTCCTCCTCCTCCTCCCCCCGTGCTTTTTTTTAAGTTATTTTTTTATTTATTTTTTGTCTCCCTCATTCTTTTGTCCTCTCTCTCTTCGGCATTTCCACCTTCAATTTTCTTTTGTACACCCTCCTATTCTTTTCTCCCCTATATCAATATTGTATTGAGTTGGTGTTTGTGGCCCTTTATTTGAGAACTCTGCAGTAGGTCTGCAGATCGCAGAGTCTTTTTCTGGAATGGTGCCCTCTAAATAATGATAAATTACTTGAGCAGTATGCCATTTGCTAATTATATCCATGATTTACTACACAGCCCGACTTAAATCATTCAAGCCAGCCTTGCGTAACAATGCCTTTTTTCCCTCCCTTTTTATAAAATGGTTTCCATGTGTATAATCTGAACACTTTAAGACCATATTCAGAATTGCATAAACATACAGAAATACTCACACACACACAAAACACCACCAGTCATCCATTTTGCAAATTTCTTTTCCCACTAATACTCATTTCTTTTCATCCGTCTAACATAAATTCCACTCTGGGAAGTTTTTTTTTTAAAGTGTATACATTATATAAAAAAAGTAAATGAATTAATAAAGGGGGGGAAAAAAAAATAACTAGCTTTGCATTTTTCCCCCTCCTCTCTGTTCTTTGTTTAATGAATCCAAAGCTGGCTCGGGCTCCAAGCCTATTATAATTGCTTGCAGGATGTGTTCTATTTCAGCATAAGTATCATTGCAGAGGAAGATCCACTTCTGGCAGAATAATGCTGCTGCTGTTTTATACCATTATCAAGAACGTTGAACACGAATATGGCTGAGCAGCATAAATAAATATATGTAAATGTTACACGGCACGTCCGACGCTCTCGTCCTCTTTTACTGTAATATAAATCACTCTGATGCGTGTTTCCTGATTGTTCTTTATCACAGAGCTTCCCCGTTACAAACATGTGCTTCACATATGTCGCCCGCTCAGTCTTTTATCACTTTTCTTTGTCTTAAATACTCACTGACTCTAGTGGTGTATAAAAAAATGGCTCGTACAAATCCAAAAATGCTGCGACTTCCTCGTTGATTCACTTCAAACTTTTGTAAAAGAAAAAAAAAAAAACTCACTCTTCTCACGAGACTTCCTGTTTAATCTGTGTCTTACTTTTCACTTTTCACTTTTCACTGAGTACTTGTTTGGTCCACAAAATGTCACTTTTTTTGTTGCTCACTGTTTCCCAAACCTCAAAATAATGACGCTCTCAAATGTCTTGTTTTGTCCACGAACCAAAATGATTCGCTTTTAATGATTTGTTTCTTCTATGGAGTAAAAATATTCAATGTAAGAAGCTGGAAAAGCAGAAAGAAAACACTCAAACGGATCAAATCAATTATCAGAATAGTTGATGATTAATTTAGTGATCTATTGGTCATGTTACCTCACTTCTGAAGCTGAATTAATTTGACTGAAGCATTGAGGAAAAGGAGAAAGTGTGTCTGAAATGCTATTTTGTTGTTTATTTTATTCATCAGGCCTTAAGTTTTTGGCATCTTGTTGTGAAATTATTCATTTTCTAACTTAGAAAACGGTGATGGATTATTTTTGTTGTAAAATACCATAAAAGCACCACAGAATTGTGTGCTATTTTATGAGATATATACAGTATTTGAGGGTAATCAATGAAATGAAAATGAATTTTTACATTAAACATAGAGGTGTGCTGCATCATATTATGCTGTAAAATGTCTTAAACTGTATCAGATCGAGTCGTTCAATAATCTTTTCCGAAATCGCAGCGTCGAACCACATTTCCACACGCGTGCCGAACGGTCTGCTCAGAGAAAGACACACACTTTCACGGTGTCTTGTTGTTTTCCGTCTCAGTCCACTGCAGTGGACCAGCAGGTTGAAAAGATCCGGCGCTGTAGCTGATTTACGCTTTTCCAGATAAACTGCAAATAGGGAGGATCTGAGAAATTGCTCTGTGGTCGTTGGGACGCAGTCCTGACAGCAAACAAGGCCAGAACAGAGGCGTGATGACCCCACACACACACACACACAAATAAAAACACACGTAACCACACAGACCGCAGCCTCCTACACACACACACACACACAGAAAACATCAAGACAGTTTTGCTGTCAGTTTAAAATATTATCTCATACATTGGATGGAAAGCACCATATGGTGAAATGTTTATTTTATTGTGTTGATGTGAGTGATGGCTCACTCTGTGCGGCTGGATCAGACTAAAACCGACCCATATTCGGATTCTTACTCTGCAGTGATACACATACACACACATACACGATAGGTGAAGAAAGAAAAAAAAAAACCCAGAAATTCTTGGTCAGGATGTTTTTCAATGTCACCATTATCATATTTGTTCATTAGTTTTCCAGTTTATTTGATTTTGGGCCTTTTTTTTTCTTCATCACGCGGGAGTTTGCATGTTTTATTGCATTTCTTTGGGAGCTCTTCTCATTTGACCTAATTTCCTTTGTTCAGGGAGGTTACATGACCCTAGGGTCCGCACTCCCTGCTCCAATAAATAGATTTTGATATCCACTCAGTTTAATAATCAGGTTAATTATTCACTGTTTTTCTTCTGTCTCTCCCATTTCTTTCTTTTTCTTGACCTCTCAGGAGAGAAACCCTATCGGTGCCCTCATTGTGACTACGCCGGGACCCAGTCTGCCAGTCTGAAGTACCACCTGGAACGCCACCACCGTGAGCGCCAAAACGGCTCAGCCACCTCAGGCCCATCCTCTGGCCACACCCCCTCTTCTGACCACAAAGAGGATCATGGGAAGACGGCCAGCGGCAGCGGCGGCGGCGGCATCTTTGCCCGACCAGATGTTCTCCGCAGTGTCTTCAAGGGAATGCCCCCCAACCTGGACTTCAGAGCAGGTCCGCTGCTGCCTCATCAGTGGGCGTCAGCTGCTATGATGCCTCCCCACGACCGAGATCGTGAGCGTGGAGACCGCCGCTTTGACTCCGCCTCCTCAGCGGAAAACCTGAAGACAGCTGACGCCCCTTCCTCCCTTGTCTCGACAGGGACAGACAGTCCTGCCAGCTTCTCTGACCTAAGCAGGGCCTACCAAACTATGATGGGGAACGGAGTCCACTTTCAAGGTTCCCTTCAAGCCTTCATGGACAACTTTGTCCTCGGCTCCATGAAGAAAGACATAAAGGACAGTCAGAGTCCAGTCCAGCTCCAGGCACAGCTCTACCATGACAACGGTGAGCCCAAAGCCAAACGGGCCGCCTCGGTTGAACAGGACAAAGAAGACAAGGCTGAAGCCAAGCAGAACTCAGAGCCTGGAAAACCTGGATCCCAGTATGAACCACTGGATCTGTCTGTGTCAGTCCGGCCTGAGTCTGCATCTGGATCTCTTCCTGGCTCCTCAGTCACCATCCACGACAATGTGGCGTGGCACAGCTGCCTCTTCTGCTCCTTCTCCACCTCATCGTTGGAGCTCATGGCTCTGCACCTCCAGGCCAACCACCTGGGCAAAGCCCAACTCCAAAGGCCCGACACAGGCAAAGAGCTTCATGGTGACACCTCCCTCTTTCACTCCTCCAGCACCAAGGCCTCTGGTGTGGCCCCAGACAAAGATGGAGACCGGGATGGAGAGAAGAACCATGGTAGCTGGAACAATCACCTGGACCAGAACTACAACCCCTTCCAGAGTGAGTTCTACAGACGGTTTGGTGGCTTGTATGATGGATCACCAAGTGCAAACCAGGCCCTTCAAGGGTTTATGAGCTCAGCAGAGCAAGGTCTCGATCTGCCCAGCCATGCTTTTGGAGGAACATCCTCAGTTGTGGATGACCACATTGGTGAGCGGAGCTCCCATGGTGATGCCGAAGATGACCAGGTGGGATCAGATGACGATGTCGTAAAACCTGGGGTGCACAGCTCCAGCGAGACACCCTCAGCAACTCCCAAGAGACAGCAGCAACAAAATCACTCTGACGGAGAGGAAGAGGAGGGAGGAGTGGCCGAAGAGGACGAGGAAAGAGATGAGGACGTTCAAATGGACATAGAGAGAGAGGACGGAGGAAGTCCGGCTGCAGATCACCTCAAACATCTCCAAGATGACTCCCCTCTGCCTCCGAGGAGCGGAGCCGGTCTGCTAGCATCTTCCTCCACCATGTCTTCGCTCTCTCTGGTTCCCCAGAACCAAGCTCTACCGCTGGAGAAGCAGTGGCAGCAGGGCCTGGGCCTCCTGTCTCCTGGTGCAGGACTGTTGAAGGCCGAGCAGCAGAGCCACCTGGAGCAGCAGATGAACATGCTGTCCGTCCTCAGAGCTTACAGCAACGACAACATCCCCTCGTTCAACGGTCTTGGAGGCGGAGCAGGAGGAGCAGCCGCGGGGGGCATGAAGAGGCCGGATCCACCTGGTGAGTGTTTAAAAACCCCACAGACACTGAGGCTGTTGTAAAGCTCCCACTCACGTCGTCTGTGTCTACATATCTACACTCGTATATTTTGTTGGATTAATTCTCTGTGGCACTCTTATGCAATATTACGACTTTTATTTCAGTCCACAGTTGCATTCGTTATTAGCTTTTCATTAAGTCTTTTGCAGCCTGTTCCACCAATTAACAACGAAGTTATAGTCATCAAAATCGGCATTTTAGCGCTTCAATTAGGCCTGATTTTATCCTCATAATATCAAAAGAGCAATTTTCCCAGTGCCCTTGGATCAGTTGTTGACTTTTTTCATGACTCATTACATCCTTGGGGCAGTTACAAAGTCCAGTCAAGTGCTGTATGGTCCTTCTGATGCCCCACGTTACCCCAATGCTACATACCATTCAGATGCATCAACGCAGTTGTAGGAGGAGCCTGCAGTTCTCTGGTCCCTCCCTCTCCGCCACATCATTGGTCCAAACATTTATGGTCTCACTCCATATTTAACGACAGCGGTGGTTTCATGTTCAGCTAGCTAGTGCTAATGGCTACTCTAAATGCTAATCAATATGGTGACAAAGCCCTTCCTTGCAGCTTGTTGCAATCCAAAGTACTTACATAGCTGCTAAGCTATTAGCCTATGTCATGAGGACTCTAAGGTGTCAACTCAAAATGCAGTTCACGTTCCCTGAACCCAGATCACAATGTTGCCCCCTACAGGCTTGTACAGTAGATTCCAAGAGTATGCAGGGCCACAACTAATGATTAATTATTTTTTTACAAATGATTAATCTGTTGGTTATTTTCTTGATTAAACAATGAGTTGTTTGTCAGAAATTGTCGATCAAGGTTTTCCCAAAACTACCAATCAAGATGTTCTCTAAAATTAATCTGTTTCAATGACTTATTTGTCATAAAAGTGAAAATATTCACATTTAAGAAGCTGAGAAATGTCATTTTAGCAGTGCGTATTCCCATGCAACTGTACCACACACAAAAAACGGACACGCGTTTGAAGCACAAATTCAGTTTCCCCATCACTGCAAACACTAAACACATCAGACAAACACGTAGATGTGTGTGGTTTTTTTTTTTCCCCTCCCTGACACCCACCAAGGATCCTCAGACGCTCACTGAAGATCTCCAGATTGGCTCTGAAGTGATTTTAGCCTTATTTCAAGCAAGTTTGGAAGCTATCCGCCCGGTGACTAGCAACAGATTAATCTTTATTACACGTTTATATTACTGGGAGTGCAGCGCCTCCCTCCCACCCGGCAGCATGGAGGGAATAACCCTGGATGAGTCAGAGCAAGACCTCGGCTCCCCGTGCCGTCTCCTCCACATGTCTCTTAACTATCTTAGCTCTCATAAAGCCGACTCCCAAAAGCCCATTACTTTATAAGACTCGTCGATCTATGACCCTGTGAAAAATGAACTGTCAACTTTCATGATTCTGCTAAGGTTATAGCCGCTCCTTGAGACTGAAGAAGGAACTCCTTTTTCTTTCCTTTTTTCTCTTCGCTTTTACAATGTTCTGTTGCTGCTTAGGGCCAGTTGCTAAAAGTGTCTATATAAGAAGAAAGTAAAAAGGGAAAGTTGGCTTTGAGCTTAGAAAAGACTTTATAAAACCTACAAAGACGGGAAACGGAGAAAGTGGAGATCGGATCGATGGCGGCTCCTTCAGATTCCAAATGGAAACATTTGCATTGTTGGAAAAATTACTTTTACAACTAACTTTTACAGTTAATTAAACATTTTTACATTTTACATCACATGCTACACTCAATACTTTATAGCAGCTGTACCTTTTTAGTTTTTATTATTTTTTTTACCTTTTTAGTTGACATTTTTTAAATTTAATATCTGAATGAAATGCATTTCACACTCATAAATGTTTTCTACTGAGTGTAAAAAAAAAAAAAAGAATTGAGTGTCTCCATGCAGCCCACCATTTTGTTTGTTGTCAAATTTTGTTATTTACTGATTAATTTTGCATCATAAATAAGCTTTTATTGTGAATCACTTAATGTTCTTTTTCAAAACAAACAGACCCTTGCAGTAAAAGATACGCTAAAACATAGTAATAATTAGGCTTCAACAAATTTGGAGAAATGATCAGTAAGTCAGAGGTATCAAACTCGTGGTTAGCGGGCCGTATGCGGCCCACTGATTGATCCCATGTGGCCCACCATTTAATATCTGTCCATTTTTGTTTTTTTTATTGATTTATTTTTCATCATAAACTTTATAGGCCCGTCAAAAATGCATTTTCATATTTTGGGATTGTGTAATTGCTGAAAATTGCAATTTTGATTTCAAAATGGTACATTTTTTCAGCTCTGTTTAAGTAACACAGTTGTGTGTTTGATGATTTCCATCTGACAAAAACTTAATTTAATTCAGTTTGGTTTATTTTGAACAGAAAACTAAAAAAAGAAAAAAAAAAAAACAACTAATTTGTAGCTTCCACTTTTTTAAATCTAACAAAATATTGAGGTCTAAAGAAGATAATGTAACCTGGTTTACAGTATATATTGTTTTGTATTATATTAATGTATAATGCATGTATAATGCATATTGTATAGAACATATTAAATATCTAATATCTTGACTAGTGAACTGATCCGTGTACATTCCTTGAAGGTTCCTTGAAAGGGTTGGCACCAGACTCTCTGCACATAATGACAATGTGAGATATTTTGTTTCTATTATTAAATCGTGTGCCTTATCAGAACTCTTGTGAAAGGTTCCGTTTGTCCCGCCGTGACTCAGCCGTTCATCGTAATCTGAAATCCCGACGACTTATTATGTATCTGACTTCCTGGAAACGTACACTATATTTATATTTACGCTCCATATTTCTGGGATGGCACTCAAAAGAAGTATATATATATATATATATATATATATATAAAAGATGATATGTAACCTGAGTAAAATCAAGATGTGTGACTTGTTGTACTGAGTGTGACCTTGTGTGATCCCAGACATCGGTGTGTGTAGAGTTACAGCGACACATGCATCAGATAATATGACACTATCCTTCAGTTGTGCGTCAACCAGAAGGTTTTTCGGCTTTCTGCATTTTATAATTGTTGCAGCACAACAATGCTTGGAGTCGTAAGTGTGTGGTCACTCCTGCCCACACACTTCCTGCGGACACTCCTGTGGCGTTTATTCTTCACACTCAGGCCAAAGACGTACTGTAAATGTGAGTGAATGAAGTGGAGGCTCTTGGTTGGAGAGGACTGTGAATATTGACTACATTCTATAGCCCACATGTAAAAACCCACTGCAATACTTAAAAGTATTGATAGGATGATTACTGCTATTACAGTCTCTCCACTGCAGCCACAAGTACGGATGTTATACGTGATTACTATCATTATGATTTCTACAGAAAAAAAAATGGCTTCCACTTGGCGGAACTGGCTTTACCACATATGGATGTAAATGCAACAGTGGTCTTTTATTTACTGTGGAAGCTGTTGATGCTACATTTGATATATCTACCATTACAGTTACAAGGCAACTTTATTTGTCCAGTACATTTTATACCCAAGGGCAACTGAAAACCCAGTTGTAACATAAATAAAATGATGAATGGTAAGTGTTTTTATATAGAGCTTTTTTTTAAGTCTTGATGACCACTCAAAGCTGCTTTACACTACAGTTTTGCCATTCACTCATCTTTAAGTGTCTTAAGTGTCTTGCCCAGGGACACATTAACATGTAGACTAGTGGAGCCAGGAATCAATCCCACAACCTTCGAGTTGAAAGATGACAAGACAAAAAGAAAAACTACAATTCTAACTAAAATGGAGCATAAAACACTAATTTACTCTATGAAAAGAAAGTACCGTGCAGAAAGATCTTAAAATTTAAAGTGTTTTAAAAGGGCTTAATCATAAACGTATGAGAATATAAATGGTTTTTTTAAAACTAAGATTTAAAAATATTCACATTACTACTACCACTACTGTTTTTTTTCCTCAAATATGAAACCAAACTGTCGATTTAGCGTCAGATGCTATTCATAACGTTACTTTACTCTACAGTTTGAAGCAAAAACATTTGAAGTAAAGTCTTTTTTGTAGAAACTCCTTTAGTACCATCTCTTACCTACTGCCTTGCACTAGTGCTGTGTTCACACTGGGCACCAAGCAGTTTTTCAACGTGTGGCACAAACATTGCTAAGCAACAACCAGCAACAAGCAAACAAAAGTGCCATCATCAAGTTGGCCCCGCCCACCACTTTGTCGTCATTGTCAACAAAAATTGATGCCAAAGTTGGTCACTTCCTGGTTGTCAATTATCCAGCCTGACTACTTCCTGTAATCTGTCAGTCAAAGGTGCAAACATGGAGATGAATGTTGAATCCTTCAGGACAAAATACTAAAAGACAACGTGAACATTTTCACTCTATATCGGGAACTTCAATCACTAATGTTTCCTTAAAAAAAGTAAAAAGGTTTCCACTTGACAACAACTGAAAAGAAATGTAGGAGGTAGCCGATGTTGTAAGTGACATAAAGAGCTTCTTTTTTACTCTGTGGAGCCGAACATCATTTTTTAAATGGAGTGAATCATCTCACTTTCTACCCATCTTTGCCAGTTACACACACACACACACTTGACGACAGATATGTGTCTTACCGACTCCGTTAGCTGTTAGCGCCTCTGGAGGTGCTGCTAGCTGAAACTAATGAATGAACGAATGAAATTTTGAGCAGTTTTATCTCACCAAAAACAAGGAAAACCTCTGTACAAATAATAAACGACAAAAATAAAAATATGAAAAGTGCACAAGAGAGTACAAATCTGAAATTGCACCTTGCATTGTATATGAGAAATTGCACACACTTTTTTGCAGATGTAAAAATCATGAATGTACATATGATTTTATGTATAAAAGTATAAAAAAAATGAATAAAAATACAAACAAATCACCTATAACTAAATAAACGTAGTTCACAATGTAGAAGATATAAAACTTCCACTTGTTTCATAGTAAAAATCCTCACTATTGCAGTTTCTCTCTCTCTCCCATTATTATTATTATTATTTCATTTTTTTCATGTGTCCACTTGTGAAGCCCTTTGTGTCGGTGGAGAGGGCGGGGGCGGCACAGACGTCCCCCAAAACTCAATTCAGACCTGGTGAAATGTGATTATCTGGAGTGGGTTTGCATTAGGTTTGTATGCAAATACAGCATAAATCATTAATATTGAAATTCTCCCCCCCCGAATCTATGGGACTTGTTGTAGGGCACGCACCGCACGTCTGGAGTGGACGTCTCTTCATTTGTACGTCCAGAGGAGGAGGAGGAGGAGGAGGAAGAGGAGAAGGAGGATGAGGAGGATGATGAGGAAGATGAGGAGGAGGATGAGGAGGATGATGAGGAGGAGGAAAATGAGGATGAGGAGGATGATGATGATGATGATGCTGATGATGATGCTGATGAGGAGGAGGAGGATAATGATGATGAGGAGAATGAGGATGAGGAGGAGGATGATGATGATGATGATGCTGATGATGAGGAGGAGGAGAATGAGGAGGAGGAGGAGGAGGAAGAGGAGAAGGAGGATGAGGAGGATGATGAGGAAGATGAGGAGGAGGATGAGGAGGATGATGAGGAGGATGATGATGATGATGAGGAGGAGGAGAATGAGGATGAGGAGGAGGATGATGATGATGATGCTGATGAGGAGGAGGAGGATAATGATGATGAGGAGAATGAGGAGGAGGATGATGATGATGATGATGCTGATGATGATGCTGATGATGAGGAGGAGGAGAATGAGGATGAGGAGGGGGAGGAGGAGGAGGAGGATGATGATGATGATGATGATGAGGAGGAGGAGGAGAATGGGGATGAGGAGAATGAGGATGAGGATGAGGAGGATGATGATGATGATGATGAGGATGAGGAGGGGGAGGAGGAAACTGGTAGCAGTAGCAACAGTAGTAGTAGTAGCAGCAGCAGCAGTAGTTGTAGCAGCAGCAGCAGCAGCAGTAGTAGCAGTAGTAGCAGCAGTTGTAGCAGCAGCAGTAGCAGTAGCAGCAGCAGCAGTAGCAGCAGCAGCAGCAGTAGCAGCAGTTGTAGCAGCAGCAGCAGTAGCAGCAGTTGTAGCAGCAGCAGCAGCAGCAGTAGTAGCAGCAGCAGCAGTAGCAGCAGCAGTGCTGTCTGTAATCACAGCAGCTTCCTGCTCACTGAGCTGTGACGCTCCTGTGTGTAAAGGCTGATACGAAGCTCGTCCTTCCCGCTCTACACTGTACATGTGCTTAACACAATCAATACTTGGACTGAGCCGAGGCCTCTCCTCCACAGCCGTGCATTATCCAGCTGCAGCGGCAGCCATTACATTATTCAAACGTGGCCGTACATGGCACCCGCCGCCGCCGCTCGCGTCGTGTCACTCGCATTACGGCGAGCTCTTCGCTCGTCTAATATGTGTGATGTTGACCGCAGGTTGTGACTGACAAGCTGGAGTGGTGCTGACTGGACCGTGGGACGCTGGACGGCCAACGCTGAGCACCTCTCACAGCGTGAGAAGTGGGCGACGTCCACGGAGAGTCTGTGGGCAGGAGAAGAGAGAGTTTCCAAGTTCACTCTCACTCTGGGCTTCTGTCGTTCTCCTCAAAACCGCTGATGGTCGTCGGTGTTTGCTGTTGAGGATCCAGTCCTGTCCAGTTTATTTACAAAGCACATTTAGAAAACAACAGCAGTTGACCAACATGCTGCACAGCGGTGTTAAAGTAAATAAACAGACGAAAAACAACAAATAAATACAAACACAAAAGACATGAGTAGACATGACATTGACAGTAGAGGGCTCTGTCTGATGTGTAATAACAGTCCATTCCACATCTTAGGGGCTGCAACTGCAAAAGCCCAAACCCCTCTGAGCTTCAGCTGTGATTTAGGTAGAACTGAGAGCAGTTGATCGGCTGAAAATCGGCTGAAAATCAACTTTCTGATGTGTTTTGGTGCGTCCCCATGTCCTTCCTGTATCTAAACGTCACTAAAGTGTCACAATAAACACTTCAGCCACTTCTGACAAAGAAGGGCTTCTCTGTTTACCTGAGCTCGAGCAAGAGGTTCTGAAAAGTCCAGTTTAGTTACGTAACTAGCACATTTGCCGTGCAACGAACCCTCCCCCAACAGCTACTCCTGGTCATGGACGTGAACATTCAACCTGAAGAAGAAGAAGAAGAAGAAGAAGAAGAAGAAGAAGAAGAAGAGGAAGAAGAAGAAGAAGAAGAAGCACCGCGGAGCAGTCAGTCAGCTGGTAGCTGGCCAATCACAAGAGACTCGGGCATTAGCTCAGAAACAGAGGCTGGCAGAGAGCAGCAATAATCTGGCTTAATCTGAAGAGACTATGAGGTTTTTGACCATAAATATTATTTAATTTATCTAAGTAGACATCAGTAATCTGGATTTTTGCTTCAAAAAGACTATTCAGGTTAGAGGTGAGGCAGTGCAAGTGCATTTAGACATCTGTACACAAATAAAAGGATTTTAAAATCCACTCTGTAACGTACAGTACCACACATGTGCTCACACATGTGCTCACACATGTGCTCACACCTGTGCGTCCGTCTTAAAGGTAGAGTGGGAGATCCGGGAAAAACTGTTCAAGCAGGCTATATTTTGAATCCAAAGGTCCCAGCCCCTTTCCTCAGACTTCCCTCTGAAGCCACACCTCTTCCCTCCGAAGCCACACCTCCAGACCACGGGTACGCGCTCCGGTTGTTCACGAAGATCGTTGAGATCACATGGATTCACGCACAATGACAACCTAATGCTGGAAAACAAGGAATACTGTGAGAAGATCACAAAGACATAAAGTTACCGTAACTGTCCGGCAGAAACAGAAACAGGACCACAGAGACAGCACTCTCTGGACTTTCACTTGCCTCCACCGTTCAAACGCAGCACCGATGTTCACTCTGGTCTTGGATCGATCTGCATCAGACCTTTTCTCAAAAACGTGAAGTGGGCCATGATAACCAAATCTCTCCAGCTCCTCCAGATTTGATGGCCTTCTGGCATGGACCTTGGTCTTCACTTCAATGGGATTTAAGTCAGGACTTTGTCTTCTGGAGGTCGTTCTTCACCAGGAGCCACCGCTGTTCTTTGGGTTATACGCCTCTGTCTTCTGTCTCCAAACATAAACAATGTCTCTAGTTTGGTCTCATCTGACCAAAGGACCTGCTTCCAGTATGAATAATCTGGGTTAAAAATTCTTAATCTGTTTAACAGCACTTGGGAAATACCTTTAAAACAATGACATTTTCATATATGGGGGGCTTATAACTGTATATGTATATGTCATACGTCCACACTAACCCGATGAATGGACAGTAGAGCTGTTTTACCTCGTCCTTACTCCTGTACTGGTCGGATGCTGTGCTTTTACTTATTTGTTGTAGATGTTGAAAGTTATGCCCATATTGTTACGCAATAGTTTTATTTTTTTTTTAAATTTTGGTTAAACAAAGGATAGATTTTACACCTGGTCCAACCTGCTCGCATCTCACTCACAGAATCTTCTAAAAACATTTCTGACAGAAAATGAGAGAGAGAGAAGATCTGCACGGCTGCTAATACAGTTTAAAAGATATAAAATTTGAAAGTGGAATGTATTTATTTAAAATGGGACAGTGCATTGAACAAATTATTACAAGTTATTGAACAAATGCCAAAAGTATAAAAACATACAACATTAATCATCAAACATTAAAATGAATGATCACGGATCTGCTTCCTCTTTAGCCATCGCTTGATGTTGCTTTTACGTGTATTAAAGGTAGTACATTCTCTTATCTCAGCCGGAATGTTGTTCCAAATCTCACAACCTGTAAATCAGGGGTGTCAAACATAAAGCCCGCCAGCCAGAACCGGCCCAGCCGAGGGTCCAGTCCGGTCCCTGCAGGTTGAATTTGTGAAAATATTTTTAGAATCTAATCATCATGTGAAGTGCTATATTTTTCACTTCCAGACACGTGTGACTAAATGTTTTGTGCCCTTGTTGGTCCACTGTGATAATAATTTGTAATACACATGTGTAAATGCTAAACTATGTTGTTGACATTATCAGGTTGTTCATACTATGTTTCATAAAAAGATACTTCATTTAATCTAAAACAAAGCCAACAGTGTGGAGTTGTTGCTGTTTATATTACGCCGTGTGTGTGGCCCCTGAACTAAAATCAGTTTGATGCCTCTGCTTTAAAACACGTTTACTGTATGTGGTACATCTATTTACTCTTAGAACTAAAATGTCTACAGTATGTTAAGCTTTTGAGTCAACATTCATCAGAATTAGGGCTGCAGCAGATTAATCAATTATTAATCTGTTGCTAAATATATTTTAATAATTGGTTTATCTGTCGATGCCAGCCACAAAATTATTTTAATAATTTAATAATTTTCACATCTTGAATGTGAATATTTTATGGTATCTCTGCTCTATAACACAAAAGGAATCGTTGTAGGATTTTTTTGTACATTATTGTAAATTGTCTGGACCTGATATCAAATATCATATAATCAATAGTTGCTGCCCTACAAAATAGTAATCAATAGTTGATATTTTAGCACTATTTATTTTTTTGTTTTTTACCTTTAATAGCTGGCTGAAATTGGTGTTTTGTATGTCAAATGTTGCCTCGACTGAATTTCTGTATTCTGTCTGTTACAATATGAAATCTGTCACGTGCTTTAAAAACTCAGACGTTGTCTTTTAGAGAGAACTTTCATAGAAAGACAGGTGTTTTTTGTTTCATTTTTACTTCTTTGTTCGTCTCGTGACAGAATTTCCCTGCTCTGACTTTTCACCGTTGTTGTTTATCACTTTATCGAAGTTTCTGAAACTAAAGAAACAACAGTGAAGAATCAGCGTCCTGGTCACATCAGCAGAGACGCTCACTGGCTCACACGCCATAATGCTATTTTTGGGAAACATATTAAGTAAAGTCATAATTTCCATCATCAGAATGTAAATCAAGTGACGATGATGATGATGATGATGTGTGTGTGTGAGAGAGAGAAGGACATTTGTGTTTCTCCTCCTGGTTTTTGTCTGAAGTGAGAAAATCTTAAATTACAACAAGTTTACGACATAAATTCAAAAAAGAAAAGTCCAACAACTCCGAGGTTGAGACGAGGACACTGAGAGGATGATTGACATTCAGATATCACAACTAATAATGAGTCACATAATGGCCTCCCCCATCCTGCAGATAAGAAGCAGCCATTTTAGACTTAATGTTGGGCCATTTGCTTGTGCCATAAATGTAAAACCCTGCACATATAAAATATAAATAATGAGTTAATTAATGAGCCCCCCCCCCCCCCCCCCCCCCCCCCCCCCCCCCGTGTATCCTTGCTGTGATGTCATTGGAGTCTTCGTCCTACAGTTTAAGATGTCTGCTAATGTGTGTGTCAAAGAATGAGAAAATGCACATAAACACACTTAAACATGAATATCATGTTAGTCATGTAAGTCCACTGTTGTTAAGTGTTAGTGAAACGTTTAAGATCTTTATTTTACCCTGTTTTACAGTCTGATACAGACATAAATCCGGTTAACGTGACAAATGCACGTTTGTTTTCACTTAAAAACAGACTCTAAAGGAGGCACAATGAAGCTTAAAGTCATTTGTAAAGTTTCCAACCTGTTAATTTAAAAAGAAAATAACATGTAATTGGTCGAGGGGGGTGTAACTCCTCACGATGTGTCCTGAAATTTAGATAAATAAAGATGTCATTATTTGTTGAATTATTAGAACATGGGATAAACTTTGCTGCTAAATTGATCATTAAATCTGAAAGATTATGACGTTTATTGATAAATTAATAATTTAATGAGCAAATAAATTAGTAAATGTAGCTGTTGACTAATTAATTTGACACTAACAGAGCAAAAACTTGCACCAGTGCTGCTCAGTTTCCCCACAGTGTCACAGATACAGATAAAAATCCAGATTTTGACCAATTTACACAATAACACGAGTCTATATCAGGTGCTATTATAGTTTTTTTTTTTTTCCCCAAAGCATTTTTTATCAGAGATATTATTAACATATTAACAATAAATGTTGAATTATCCTGGATCTCCTCAGGTTATTCTTTATATCCATTTCCCTTGGGGGATAACCCACAAACAGAAAAAAAAAAAAAAGGAATAGTTTGTTAATGTAACTGATTAATCTGAATTAAAACTTTAAAACTCTCTAGACTATAGTCAGGTCTGTAGTAACAAGTCTAACATCTACTGATCTGCTGGAGTTGGATTGTAGAGAAGCTTCAGGGAACATTGACTGACGACCAGAGACCTGGATTAAGGCCAAGATTAGAAGATTTAGAATTAGGTTTAAGATTACAGGTGATTCACGGCGTGTGTGTGCATGTGTGTGTGCGTGTGTGTAAGTGTAAGACAGATAGAAACAGATTCTGTGAAGGAATGATGATAATTGAAGACATATGGTGGGATTGTTGTGAAACACAGATGTAGTGGATCACACTTGGCATCGCTGGTGTAATTTTCACATTTTTTTTTTTTGTCTGGTTTAAGTGGAGGAAAGGTAGGCATAACAAGTGAAGCCTCCCACAAACACACACACACACACACACATACGCACACATACCTCGTACTTGGTTCACATATGCTGGTTACGAAGATTATCCTGCTTATATAAACGCACAAACGTCTCTCACCACAGTTATTTCACAAAATTGAGTCCAAATCCTGCGTTTATCAAACTTTCTCAGACAGACTGTAACAAGTGGAGGGACCTACGGTGGCCTACAGTGACCAGGAAGTATGTCATTCTTTGTTTCCATTCACTTACAAACATAAAACAGAAGCTGTGTCTACTTTGTCCCTTCGGGCTGCTGTAGAAACTTGGTGGCATAAGATGGCTGCCTCTGTAAAGCAAGACCCTTGACTACAATACACATAAAAATCTGATTCCAAGGCTGGAAAAAATAAGTTTAAAAGTATATGTGACACTTTATCTCACTGTTACACTGATTTTACAACATAAAACTGAAGTCCAGAGAGAAAATCAGCAATTTTGCGAATTGTTGATCCACTGCTTCCTCCATTAGCTAATTTAAATGTGTTATTTTGTTTTGATTTTTTTGAAATCTATTGTTCAGATTTACCTCAGTGACACAAAGTGGCCACATGAGGCAGCAGTAGACTAGCAGCTCCTGTGTCCATGTGAGCTAAAATCACTGATTTTCTCTATGGACTTTGGTGTGGGAGAGTGAGTGGTTTGCAAAAGACAGTTTCCTTTGGGAAAAAGGCTGAGAAAGCTGCAAAACAAAAATGGTGGACATGACATCACTTTCACTTTAACAATATTAGCAACTCATGCTACAGAGTCAACCATGACAGACACTGCTGTGCTCTGCTAACGTAGCCACCTCTAGCACCAAAAGTGTTAGCCCCCCCACCCACCCTTGTCAGTGAAGCCTAATTGCACATTTACTCATGCGTTTACTGCCCCTGTGGCTAAATGTGGCAACTGCAACTGCAACGATAGATACTTTCCACATGTTCCAAGCCTTAAAAAAGAAATGTTAAGGCACGATAAAAGGAAATAATTTAGTTGATAATCAAGTAGAGACTGAGCAGAATCAGAGAGAGTCTCGGCTCAAACTTCCTCTTCAAACTCGCGCCGGCGTCACTGCACCAGACTTTGGCTGATTATTCAGATAAGACTCAGTTGCAGACATGCGGAGGTTTTCGTGTAAACAGCTCAATCTGATTAATACTTCAACCAAGCCTTTGACCAATATCTGACTTCCTGTGTTTTTTTGAAGGAAATCGATGTCACAGTCAACCGGTGCTGCGTCCTCGTGCTGTCTCACTTTCCCACACTCTAAGTTCCTTTTCTTTATTTCTCGGTGATGAAGCATCTGTCTGTCTGCCTGTCTGCCTGTCTGTCTGTTTTCCCCTCCACATGACAGCTCTGACGGCTGGTTGAGGGCGAAGGCGCTGTTTCACATGTGCAACATTATTACCAGTTGGACTCACGGAGGTGAATTATCACCTTGTCACCCAAAAGTGCAAATGGTGTCGTTTTCAAAGAGCAATTAAGTGTAATAGCTGCTGTCAAGCCCCGAGGACGTACCTGTTGCTCTCCCTCTGCCATTTTTCTTTTCTCTTTCCTCCTCGGCATATGTGATAGCTCTAAAAATATTTTCCTCCTCTCACTAATTCCCTTGATATCAACTGCTGAAAGGTCCTTTTTTGTTGTAGTAGTATGAGTGGCTTCATATTCTTCCCATGATTCTTTCTTTCATTGCCATCTTTCGCTAATAACGCGGCTGATGCTGGCCACATGGCGTTTCCTGGAGGGTGGGGGGAGGGGTTGATGGGGTGTACAGTGAATGAAGGGTCAGTATCGAGTTGCCCTTGATAAGGAAATGGAGACGAATGTTGGACGATTGCAAAATGACAATTATTCTATTCATTATTGTAGAAACGGGAGCGAAGACAGCGTGGGAGCGTCGGGGTCACGCTGAGAGCTGCTGACCAGGAATCGTGCACATCTTCTCCACCGCACGTGCACTTAAAGCCCACGTTCACGTTCAGAAAACTTGAAACACCGGTTTATGAATCGGCCTTCCAACCCAGTATATACTTACGACGTGATCTCTGCCTCCCGTCGTCTCGTTAGTTTGCTGTTTGTTTCTTTTTTCTTCCCAGTTTGAGTTGCTGGAGAATTTAAATGTGTTATTTTTGTGACTTCAGTGTTTGAAATCCTTTGTTCAGATTTACCTCAGTGACACAAAGTGACCACACGAGGCAGCAGTAGCCCAGCAGCTCCTGTTTCCCTGTGAGCTAAAATTGATGATTTTCTCTATGGACTTTGGTGTGGGAGAGTGAGTGGTTTACAAATGTCAGTTTCCTTTGGGAAAAGGCCGAGAAAGCTGCAAAACAAAATAAATGGTGGACACGACATCACTTTCTCTTTAGCAATATTAGCAACTCGTGCTACATAGTCAGCCATGACAGACACTGCTCTGCTAACCTAGCTGCCACTAGCACAAAAACGTGACAGGAAAAAGAAACGGGAGCGAAGACAGCGTGGGAGCGTCGGGGTCACGCTGAGAGCTGCTGACCAGGAATCGTGCACATCTTCTCCACCGCACGTGCACTTAAAGCCCACGTTCACGTTCAGAAAACATGAAACACCGGTTTATGCATCGGCCTTCCAACCCGGTATATACTTACGACGTGATCTCTGCCTCCCGTCGTCTCGTTAGTTTGCTGTTTGTTTCTTCCCAGACTCCTGGAGACTTTGTTCAGTTTGAGTTGCTCCTCTTAAGAATGCAACGCTCCCGTCCCCAGGCGCCCCGGAGATGTGAAGAGGACGCCTCGGAGGAGTTGTACTCATAAAGCTCCTCATCCTCCGAGGGAGCGAGAGGGAGAGACAACACAGAGAGACAGAGGGAGAACTGGCAGGCATAATAACTACACTTACACAGCGAGTCGACACATAATGAGACAATGCGGCAGCAACTTCAAGGAAGAACACAGATATATATAAAAAAAAAAACAACAGAGAGCAAAGGCAAAGGCGGGCGGGCGGAGGGAGGGGGGGGGAACTGGAGGGGAAAAAAAAAAAAGAAACTATGTCAACTTTTATTTCCTCTGTTATTCCACATCAATGGACGCATGCCGTGATACTAATAAAAACAAAAAATACAAAAAAAATATAGATACATAGGCAGCGAGTCGGCGTGTTTGAAAAGCTCTGTGGCAATTAAGGACAAATAACTTGCATTATTTTCCCTGTCGTGACGGATGATCCCGCTACCACTCGCTAAAAACACGTTTGATTTAAACATCAAGGCGGGGGGGGGGGGACAAATAAATATGAGTCAAAACGTTTGATTTAAACATCAAGGGGGGGGGGGGAACAAATAAATATGAGTCAAATCAACAAAGTTGTGCACTACAGTGGGAAGAAGAGCAAGAGAGAGAGAGAGAGAGAGAGAGAGACGACAAACCGCAGGGGGAATAAGAGTAAGAATAGCGAGCACGGAGACAAATAAGCTGGCAACATTATAACATTAGCAGTTTAGAAAATACACTTAATTCCTCGGCAGAGATGGATATAAACTGCATTGTTGCTTTTGCAAATCCCAGCGACCGGATTTAAACGGCTGCATTGTTTTATTAGGGTGGGGGGGATATGGGGGTGGGGGGGGGGATATGGGGGTGGAGGAACAGCGGCTGTTCTAATTACAGTGATTTAATCAGGATTAGAGAGGTTACCTGGATGAAGCCGAAGCAAGGACACATGCTTTCAGACTAAAGTGCCAAACATGCAGCGGGATGTTTTTTAACGTCGCGAGAACAATGACTCTCTTTGCTGTGGCACGAGTCAACACTGGACTATTGTTCCGCCGCTCTTTTCCCTCCTTCACTCTCTCGCTCTCTGCCGTTGTTTCACCCTCCTCTCCTCCCTGTAGTTAAACAGCAGGCGGGAGGGAATCCATTTTAATCTGATTAATAACTTAGTTGATCACATATAACCCAATTTTCGGTCTGTGCCGTCCCTTGTCCGCGCCGACACACCCACGCTGACCTTTGGAGTCGCCACAGTCACGGTAAAAGCACAATAGGCGCCGTTGTTCTGTTTTTAAAGGAAAACTGAGGATGTGGCAGTCCAAGCGGCATTTAATGAAGAATTTGCGACCTCTAGTGTTTGAAACTGTTACTGTAATCCCATTTCAGAACACCGGAGAACGTGGTTTGCGAAGCTTGAACCCACTTCCACCAGAATATGCTCCAGCTCCATAACTTCCAGTTAGTTCTCGCTAAGGGAGAAACTTTTTTCAGGTAAAGTTAGTCATTAAAACTTCCCATAGTAGGTGAAAATGTTTACTTTGTCTCTTTGTGGTAGTTGTAGTAGTTAGTCCTGAGGGATTCAACATGGCCTACGATTAAATACAGACTACAGACCACACTAGCATCGTTGGCTGACAGATTACCGGGAATATTTAGCCAGGATTATTGAAAAACCAGGAAGTGCATATAGTTAAAAACATTTTGGAGACTGTAACATTAATAACGATAAATATCCTCCATCAGTCTGTACGGAGGAGAGTGTGTTAGCTAGAACTGTCCGCACCAACGGACAAAAGTTTTGGGACACCTCACCATTCCAATACATATACAGAACTTTAATACAGAGATCAGCTTTCACTCTTCTTGGACAACTTTTCGTGAGATTTTGAAGTGTTCCTATGGGAATTTGTGCCCATTCATTCTGAATAGGACGAGGACGAGAAGGTCCGGCTCACAATCTCTGATCCAGTTCAGCCCAACAGTGCTGGACGGGGTTGGGGTCAGGGCTTTTCAACTCTAAGGCTGGTCAGGTTTGATAATGTAGGACACTTCCGACTCATATCTGTAGTTTACTGTGTTTGACGATGTCTGCTGGGAACCCGCGGGTCAAAAGTCCTACGGGCCATGTTATTGGGTGTGTGGCAGTGGGCGGGGCAACTGACCAAAACACCGAATCAAAGCGTAAACTGAGTTTACGGCATCGCAAATTACGACACATATGGTCATTTTATGACTTAAGATTATATATTTCTTACAGATATCCCCTTTAATATTTGAGTGATAATTATCACATGGGTACAATTACCAAAGTAGTGCTTATTCCCTTCAACCTTTGGCCAAAAACTGTTGTAAATGACTGAATTTTAGTATTTTGTTGATTGTTATATATTTAAAATCAATAAAAGTTTAAGTTACAGAATTGAGTTTGAAAAAAAAATCCTTTAAATCATCTTTAATGTCTTAAAAAGATGATTTTCCACGTATTTCTTGTGATTTGATTTGTTTTTTTTTCTAATACTTAATTCTTTTTGATATATTTTAGTTACTTATTTGATTATTTTGAAGATATATGTGCAGCAAATTAATTTTTTTTAACATTTTTGTTTTTAAAATCCTTTAAATCACCTTAAATGTGTCTTAAAAAGATAACTATTTTATGATTTTCCACTTATTTCTTGTGATTTGATTAGTTGATATATGTTAGTTACTTATTTGATTATTTTGAACATATATGTGCAAAAAAAAAATCATTTTTTAAAACTTTTTTTAATTCACTAATTAATCATGGGGTTTTCCTGCGACATGTTGATACATGAACTAATAAATACTGTTAACTTTTCCACTGTTAGAGTGAGACATCTTTTGCCGTCATTTCATACCGCATGTTTCAGGGACGGTCCAGTGTGTGTCGTGTCCCGAGTCGCGGCGATGGGAACACGTTCACTCGTGCGTTCACAGTAACATGAATCGCCCTTTTAAAACAGATATGGTTACATATTAGTTTTGAAAGGTACAGTAACTGCCCCAGCGTTAATCCGCCCTCCAACACTGGGCCTCTTTGTTCGCTCGGCCCGGGCTAATAACTGGCCTCCTGATCCTCATCTCTGACTGGTTTGTGGAAGAACTTTTCTTTTTCTCCTTCTTGTTCATCTTCCTCCTCCTCCTCCTCTTCCCTTTCTCTCTTCTCTGAATGTATCTTTGATTACAGCGTCATATGAGCTCTGTTTTTTTTTTTTTTTTGTCATTTCTATTTCACTCAACATTTAACGCTGAGAGATTTGTATTCAGGATTGGCAATTATGATTAGAACGGCACAAAGTCTAAGCCCTGTGAGTTTTTCCTCGCAGTGACAAGTGAATAAAAGAAAAGGTTGGGGGGGGAAAGAGTGAGAGAAATTATCCTTTCTTTCTCTCTGTCAAACACACACAGGAAATAGGAATCAAATATTCATGACGTGGGCTGAGCTTCTCGTACACCCATATGCTTCCTCCGTGGAGCAGCTTGCAGTGGACAAGCGGCGTCGGTCCGGCTCATGTGACACAGTGAGAGCCGGACGATCTCGGCCGCCACCTCGACCATCGCGATAACCATCGAGCAGGTCACGTCCAACATGCACTCCTCCGTTTTTCTTCCTCCCCCCCCCCCCCCCCCCTTTGTCCTCGCTGCCCTCGGCTGAAACCCCATGACTTCCTCTGTCGTTTAATAATCTGCTGCGAGAGAGAGAGACAGAGAGAGAGACAGAGAGAGAGACAGACAGAGAGAGAGACAGAGTGATTCACTGTACAGGAATCCTTGTAAAAAAAAAAATCAGGACGCCCTGCATTTGCCAGTTTCCAGAAATTGTAGGAACTTTATGGTTTATAGTTTTCATTTTATTGTGTCTCGGTAAAGACTGTGTGTGTGTGTACCTTGCGTTCCTCATGTTGTGGGGACCTAAATGTGTCTCCACACTCACATTATGGGGACTTGTCTTCCTTATGGGGACAAAAATCAAGTCCCCATAAGGTAAATTACTATATTTAGTTTAAGGTTATTGTTAGGCCAGTAGTAGTTAAAGTTAAGTGTCTTTAGGAAATGAATGCAAATCATTAATTTGTATGTGTGTGTGTAGCTGGTATTCCTTGTGTTGTGGGGACCTAAATTTGTCTCCACACTCACATTAATGGGGACTTGTCTTCAAAAATCAAGTCCCCATAACATAAATGACTCCATTTTAAGGTGAAGACATGTTTTAAAGTTAGGCTGAGGTTAGGGTTAGGTTAAGGTTAGGGTTAGTGTACTAGTAATTCTGGTTAAGGTTACTCATGGAAACCTGTGTTTGTGTGTACTTATTCATACATCTTTGTGAGAACCAAAAAAACTCACAAATCACAGGAAATGAGGACATTTTGTGAAATTCAGGACAGTTTTGGCTGCTGGGACGACTTCCTGTCAAAACTATTTACTTTCAGGTTCTGGTATTTTAAATAAAATGGTGTTATTGATCTTTTCAGTAGTTATTCTTATGAAATAAAGTACAGATTTTAATGTTCTTTGGTCTTAATGGTGTAACTGAGCAGTTACTTGCATTTTTACTGTGCAGTTGAAAACAAAAGAGACTTCTAACATGAACAGGCCAACCAGACTTTATTTTCTTCATCCACAACAGTTATATATCACCACTTCCTTTCAACCTGGCTTTCAACATAAAAGCCACTGACCAGCTTTTTACTACTTCCTGTCTAAACATTTGCCACACTGCTTGGCTGACAGTTGTTTTTCTTACAAAATAAAACAACTGTTTTCATGTTGCTTTTACTTTTACTAGTTATTTGACCATAAGCGTGAACAGGAAGTGGACATACGTCCCTGTAAAGTACTTCAGCACAACTCTGGTGGGTTTTAAATGTGCCATATAAATAAAGGCAACCTTTGACCTTTGACCTTAACACATGCACAGAACAAATCAGGTAGTGACAGTTGGTCATCACATTCTATCAGACCTTAGGACTATTTAGGTTAAGACTTAGGGTTAGGGTTAGAGTTAGGTTTAGGTTAAAGGTCACGGTTAGTTATTTAGTTGTGATGGTTAAGGTCAGGGTAAAGGTCGAGGGAATGTATTGTATGTGAGGAACAAAAAAATTTCAAACCGCAAGAAGTGAGGACGTGAGAACAAAAGACTTTCTTATATATAATGTATTATATTTAACGTATTATTAAAACCAAGTTGGTTGAAACAAATCTTAAAATTAAAGAAATAAAATAAAATAAAATAAAATGACTTAATACAAAGATCAGGACTTTTTAACATTTTTGAGTAGTACTCACAAATGTAAAGGGTTTTCCGCAGTTAAGATTCAGACTTAGGGTTAGAATCAGGTTTAGGTTAAATGTTAGGCACAAGTGGACGTGAAGCTGGTTTGTCAGATTTTTTTTTATATGTTAATGGAGAGAATGTCTTAAAATAATTGCTTATAACATAAAAATACTTAAAATAAAGGTCAGGGTTAAGACCTGGTTTTAGGATGAGGGTTGAAATTAGGTTTAGGTTAAGGGTTGGGTTTATACCTGTGAGTGTCCTCACTACAAATGCAGTCAAAGAATGTGTGTGGGATTAAAAGTGGAGGGATTAGCACCATACTTTAAGATAAATAAATTATTTAAAATTATTTAAATAATTTTTTTTAAGTGACACCTCATCCTCCTCTCATTCTGGTGAAACCACTCTTATTAACCACTTTTCTTTCTCTTTTCTGCCGACAACTTTTACTACACGCTCTTTTTTTTTTTTTTTTTTGCCAATTCCACACAAACACACAACCTCCTTTTTAAGCTTTTAAACACAGAACAATGGCAGAGCACATTAAAAGCGTCTGTATATGGGAGAAGAAGAAGAAGAAGAGATAAGCAGAGCTTGGCTGCGCTGCTCTTCCATCCGTTTCTCTCTGCGGAGGAAAAAAAAGAATCTCTCGTTCCATCGTCAAATTCCAGGCTGATCTGTATGCGTCGGGAGCGAAACAGACAAACATCATATTCTCGGTCTCCAGACTCTAATTGACTGAACAAGGATTGGTCACACTTTTAAGAAGCGTTTCATAATGGATTTCCATGTTTGTGGCTCTTTTAACTGGCAGCGCAAATGGGAGGAATAAATGTTGTCTTTATTAACAAAAACAACAGCAGCCTCTCTCTCGCTCTCTCTCTCTCTGTCGCTGTCACGCTCGGTGTCTCTCTATCTCCGTCCTCTCCTCGCTAAAAGATGATATCAGAGCGATGGTCGGCGTCCGATGCAAGGTCACCGCCGTCCGACAGATGACAAACGATCTCAAGATGGCCACATCATCTGTCCTGTAGTTGTTGGCCGTGCAAAGAGACGCATGTACATGTCTAGTTTTTCTTCTTTTCTTTCTTTCTTTCTTTCTTTCTTCCTCTTCTTCGCTTCTTTAATTTGATTATCGCGACGTGTGAGGGCAAATGCAAGACAAAAACAGACTCCCCATTATCTGCACAAACTGCTTCCAGGCCAGAAAAGATAGAGCAAGGTGTGACGGGAGGAAGATAGAGGGAAGGAAATAAAGAAGGAAAGGAAAAGTCGGCGCGTATCATGTTTCTGTATCAGGAAACAGACTTGGCAAGAGATTGGGATTCAGTATTATGGACAAGCTGCTCATCAGATGGGAGCTTGGGTTTGTTCCTGTGTCCCAGCACTACTCCCCTCATCCATCCATCCATCCATCTATCCATCCATCCATCCATCCATCCATTTCATCCATCATCCATCCATTTCCTCTGCCACCCCTCTTGTTTGCCTTCCATCCAAGATGTGTCTCATTTTTCCTCAGACTGGACAGCTCCATCAGAAATGCCCAGAACAACTTGGCGTCCACACATGGACAGAACTTTTTGAATCATGTCATTAATTCATTTTCTTCTTCTTCTTCTTCCCTTCATCTTACATTTTTTCCTGGCTCATTATCTGCAGGGTGGATCACAGGACACACACACACGTTTGCGCTTCTATCAGAGTGAGGACCCTCATAGACATAATACATTCCCGAGCCCCTTACCCTAACCTTAACCATCACAGCTAGATGCCTAACCCTGACCCTAAAGCCAGGTCTTAACCCTGAAAAAGCTCTTTTAAGGGGTGAAAAAAAGGCGAGGACCAGCCAAAATGTCCTCACTTTGTCAAAATGTCCTCACTTTGTAGGGTTTATACGATTTTTGGTCCTCACTCTGCAGCAAATACAAGAACACACACGCACAATAACACTGACGGCCACTTCTGACAAAACACTAAGTTCAATTCTTAATTATCTGACTTGTTCCTTACACGGTCGTCGTCTTCTTCTCCTCACTCTCTGATCTTCTTATTATCTTCTCATGTGGATGCTGAGTCTCGGCAGGTAGTCCCCCCCCCCCCACACACACACACACTCTCACTATATTCCTCTTCCTCCTCCTCTTCATCTTCGTATCTTATTCGTATTTGTCCACATTCTACTTCTTATCTGGGCCTTCTAAGTAATTATATTACTTACCAATTTTCATTACCAATTAATGTATCGATTTGTCTCTTGATCAATAAATTCAATACTAGAACACACACACACACACACACACACTGGTTTCCATGACTTCAGAGGACTTACTCTAACCTTAACCATAATTACTAGTGCCCTAACCCTAACCCTGACCCTAACCTTAACCTAACCCTAACCTCAGCCTAACTTTAAAACATGTCTTCACCTTAAAATGGAGTCATTCACCTGAATTTTGTCCCCATATGGAAGACAAGTCCCCATAGGAATAGCAAATACACACACATAGAGAATTTGGAAAAGAGAAGAGGTGCTTGAGAAGGAAAACAAATAATCTGCAACTTTACCAGCAGGAACAGCTTTTTCTTTGTCGTCTTCTTCTTTTCTGCTGGTGAAAGAGCGCCGTCAGTTCACCTGAAGTTTTCGAGGGGAATGTCTTTTTCTCCTCTCTCAGGCAGTGGAACAAGAGTCAGAATTGTATGAAAAGTTTGCAAAGTGCAAAAAAAAAGCATCTGTAGACCTGTTTTTCTCTGTTCTGTTTTGTTTTGTTTTCTGTATATGTTGAAGAAGACGGTAGTGAGGCCTGCTATGACGTATGGCTTGGAGACAGTTGCACTGTCTAAAAGACAGGAGGCGCTAGAGCTGGAGGTGACAGAGATGAAGATGCTGAGACTGTATGGAGTGACCAGGATTAGGATTAGAATTGACAGCATATTCCAGGGACAGCTCTGCTTTGAACAGTTTGAGAGTCAAGGTTGAGATGACCACAGAGCAGGTTCATGGATCTTGTGAAGGAGGACATGAGGACAGGTGGTGTAACAGAAGAGGACACAAGGGAGAGGACAAGATGGCTGACTGCTAGATAATGAACTGTTCAATACATCCACCGTCAGAGTGACTGCCAAATAATGAGCTACTCTATATATCCACCGTCAGAGTGACTGCCAAATAATGAGCTACTCTATAAATCCAAGGCCAGACTGACTGCCAAATAATGAGCTATTCTATATATCCACGATCAGACTGACTGCCAAATAATGAGCTATTCTATATATCCACGATCAGACTGACTGCCAAATAATGAGCTATTCTATACATCCACTAACGTGTTGAGTGCCAAATCATGAGCTGTTCTGAAAAGTCGCAAGCTGACTGCCAAATAGTGAAATGTTCTAAATATCTACCAAGAGACTGCTTGCAAAATAATGAGCCATTCTAAACATAACCAAACTGACTGATTGCCTAATAGTGAGCTGTTCTATACATCCACCAAGAGACTGACTCCTGAATGGTAAATGGAAGAAGAACAAGAAGTGTATGAACCTGAGTTTGCTCCTATAGTAGATTCACTTACACAATAAAGTCAGCCAAACTATTCTATTGAATTTTTTTTTTTTTTTTTTTGAATGCAGAGGTTGCAGTATTGGATCTTACACCTATTGAAGCTGACGCAGTATAACAAAGCATGCAGCAGCCAAAAGTAATGATCATATACAAATATCAATATGAGAAAGAATGTGTGCTAAAGAAGACGCATGGCTATTGATGTTTAAATAACTGTAGTGTCAGAGAGAGGGAGGGAGGGAGGGAGGGAGGGAAAAATGTGCATCATATTTTCTCGCCATGTGGAGGGAAAAAAGGAGGGGAAGAAAGAAGGAGGGGAAAAAAAAGAAGAAGCAACTTTTATCGAAGACAACCATATTGACACAAACAGTGAAGCCGAGGGCAAGTCTCTCTGTCTCTGTCTCTCTCTCCTGCTCTGCTGCGCGAACAACAAATACAGTAAATATAGAATCACAGCATCTGCCTCTCCCTCCTTCTCTGAGAAAAGAGGGGAGAGAAAAAAAAAGAAGAAGAGAGTGTTTGACAATACAACTTTGACAATAAAAAAAAAAAAAAAAAAGAGAAAAGTTATATCTTCAACTCCGCTGTGTGTCTTTTAATTTCTGCGGGCACACGCCACTATATTTGCATTTCAAATACTCGTATTTGAAAAGGGTGGTTGAAATGCCAAGACGCAAATTTGATGACAATCACCTCGACTCAGAGGCATCGGGCGGGTGAAAACCTTGACATTAAACCCCAACCTGAACACAACACAAATATAAATCCATCCTCCCTCCTTCTTATTACCTTAGACAAGGCAGCTTTATTTTTGTACGGCACATTTCATACACTCCATGTGCTTTCCATAAAAACAGAATAACATTAAAACACACAATTATAATGTAGGTAAAACTGAATTTGAAATGACTAAATGTTAGACTAAATTGGAGCATAAAACAATCATTTCGTTCATCAGGTGATGTGAATATCATACGTGTATTTGTGACGTCACATCCATGTTCAGCCAGCCAAACCTCATTTTATCTACTGTTTTAAATGTTTTATAGAGACCTTTTTTAAAAAAAAATAAATAAATAAAATAATTAAAAAATTTCCTTGTGATGGAGTGAATGGAGTTAGAGTCTCAAAACCACTTGGTTTTTGGTACATTAGTTTTTGATTGTTAGTTTTTCATGTTGCATCATTTGCACACAGCTGTGCGCTTATCGTCGCTTCCGTCAGTTTTAAAGTGAAACTCTATATTCACTGCAATAAGCAACACCGTTTCATCTGTGTTGTCCATCACATTAGCTGCTGCTGCCGCCGCTTTCCACATGGAGCTTTGTTGTCTAATGTCACTCGTGTGATCCGCGTTCCAGGATTGGAGTGTAAAAATAAAGTATGATTACATGCGTTCATTTTTTTTAAGGTGTTAGTCTTTCTGTAATGAATTAATCAAAATGAACGTGTTAAAGTCGCGGCCCTGGTCTGAAGCTAAACCAGTTAGTGATTTGTGGACTAGCATTGAGACTTTATTTGAGCTGTAGCTGTTAAATGCTTTAGTATCACTTTACATTTTAATCTCATCTCCTGTACTTGCAGGGCAACAGTGTGTGTGTGTGTGTGTGTAGCTGGTCTTCCTCATGTTGTGGGGACCTAAATGTGTCTCCACACTCACATTATGGGGACTTGTCTTCCTTATGGGGACAAAAATCAAGTCCCCTTAACGTAAATGACTCCATTTTAAGGTGAAGACATGTTTTAAAGTTAGGCTGAGGTTAAGGTTAGGGTCAGGGTTAGGGTTAGGGCTATGGCACTAGGTTAGACTAAGTCTCCAGGAAATGAATGTAATGTCCTCTGAAGTCATGGAAACCTCTGTGTGTGTGTGTGAGCCACAGCTATGGCAAACTAAAATAACACAATAATCAATTGGGTTCAGAATGAGGAGGAATTGATTCAGCAGCAAACAGTTGGGGTTCACACACACAAACACACACACAGCTATATGTACACCCCCCCCACACACACACACATACACCTCACCCTCCCTCCCACCGCTGCCTTTTCATCACTTTTCCATATTCATTTCTGTAATTTACGGTAAATCCAATAGCTGTCACTCACACACACACACACACACACAAATACGTACAAAAAGCAGGGGGAAAAATTAAAAAACAGTGCAGATTTACAGCAGTGGGAAACAGCTGCTGCAACATTTACAGCAAAGACCACTCTAAAATATTAAAGATGTGTCATCACCGGCGTTCAGCCTCTGCATCTGTAACCATCTGCTTTCTATTAAAACATTACTCCCCCCCCCCCAAAAAAAAGAAAGCACATACAGCTCGCTCGCCGCCAACGATGCTATTTCCAGCACTGTTTTTCTCTTTTTCTTTTCTCCTCTGGGGCAAAATCTAAAACACTTTAGTTTGGGGTAAATAATATAAAACACCATTAGAGCCTCCATTAATCATATTTTTTTACGTTAACAACACCCACATCTCTGCCCACAGATGGACATTCAGAGTTTCTGAGACCAACTAAAGGTCCAGTGTGTAACATTTATGGGTTTTTACTGACAGAAATTGAGCTAACTCCTCATAATTATGTATGAATAAGTGAATAACTGCTTTAAAATACAAGATAATTTTATCCACACTGAAACTGATCTTTCTCTGTCTGATCTATTTCTTTTTTTTTTTTGTTATTAAAACCTTTTTTTCCATAAACACACTTGAGAAACGTCTTCATATACGTGAAACCCCTCCAAAACAAGTCTAAACGCTGTAGTACATATGCCAGGCCTGTATGTGGCAGTGTGACACTGCTTATGACATTGTTTTCCCAAAGTTGTGTATTTGCAGTAAACACAAAAATATGAAAGAGGTTAAAATAATAATAATAATAATAATAATAATTTTAAGTGTTTTTAAGTCAAGGGTCTTTCTTTCAGAGTCTGCCATTTTGTACGGCCATGTTTTTACAGCAGTTCAATGGATGTTTTATGTTATGAAGAGGAACTTACAATACAAATGAGGAAGAATGACAGCCCTTCTGGTCTCTGAAGGCCACCGTCCTTACCCTGCTGTGTGCAGTCTCACCACTAGATGTCAGTGTCTCCCACACATTTGACTTCCCAGTGGTGGAAGAGCTGCGTTGTAAGTAAAGTCTTGACAGAATTGTAGATTCGTGTACGACCACGTCCCAGATTTGTCCGAAAACCTGCATGCGATGGTTTCGTACGTGATCAGTTTTGCACATTATTGATCAGCGATTCCATAATAACCTTCTGAGCCGAGACAAAGAAGGACACTTCTGCTGCTGACCTGTCCCATCACAGGAGCCTCTGACCAATCAAGGAGCAGTTCAGAGAGACAGTGGGCGCCTCCTACTGGCTGTTCTGCGAGGGCTGTGATTCCAAAATAAGAGAATTGGTGACATCCAGTGATGAGACTTCACGTGAGTGAACTACGGTGGCCTTTGCAAACCAGAAAAGATGTAAACATTATTTTTCAACTATCTCTGATATTTATTCATTTGGTTTTTTGTGGTCGGATCCATTTTGTCTTTGTTTACGTAGTAAGCTAATGCAATAAAAAAAAAAAAAAAAAAAAGCATGTGCGTTTGGACTTTGGACAGCCTCCATAAAGAGAGTTTACATACAAAAAGTCTTATTCTTGGCTTCATAAACCCCCCCCAAAAAAATGTATTTGTTTTAAAGAAATTCTACACTTTTACAAACATAATCAAGGGTAGTTTATTCAACTTCTGCCAATAAAATCAATGATTATTCCAGTGATCCTGCCTCCTGCAGCTTTACGATGCTTCCTGCCCACACTGCAGACACAAACACCTTTTAAATATTGTTGAGATTCTTGAACAGCTGCTGTGTTTACAAGTTTTAAATCAGTAATCCATACTGCATGGAGTTTACACAGTCCATCACCTGTTTGGACTGAGATAAATCTCCTTTACTAAAATCAATTGTGTGTGTGTCAAAGTGAATATTTGTATCTGGAATTATCTTTTTTACCCCTTTACTATTGTTTTTTTTTTTTTTTTTTTCCCTTATGATGAATAACCACAGCTAACATACAGCACACACACACACATACACACTCTCTACTTTTGATTTATTTCATTACATTACTGGTTCCCGACCGCCGTGTCCTTGAGCAAGACACCGAACCCTAGAGTTTCCATGACTAAGAGCATCAGCTTAATGTCTGAAATGTAAAATTGCACTCCTCTCTCCGCTGATGTCCTTGGGTTACTCGGGGTTGTGGAGGCGTTCAATGACTCAGGCTGTTTGGGGCGGTGACATCTGTCCCGTTAGAACAGATGGAGATGGGAAAAATCTGAACGATATAAAGAAGAGAGGAGGGGAGGAAGAGCGAGAGCTTCTGAAAGCAGCGGCGCAAAATATTATGTTTACACGCCAACACGGTGGAGAGAGAGTGAGACACGGGAGGGAGAGACTTATGGTCCGAGTCAAAGGTAAACAATTACAACATCGTGAGTCACTTTTTTTTTTTTTTTTTTTTTTTTTGCCTTCACAGGAAGATCGTCTCTTCGAATTTAATAGGTCATTTCCTTTTTGTCTTCGGACGACTGCATCGCACACGTTGTTGCCTTCGAGCGGGTGGTCCGAAGGAAGAATAAATAATTATATATGACAGACTGAAACTTGGCGAGGAAACTTTCACATTCTGTTCAAATTAAAGTCAGTCTTCCTCGTTGTTTTTCCCCCCTTGTTAATTAATAAATATTTTCATTTCTATCTTGTCAGAGCAGATCCAGTTGTCCACTTTTGGTGGCTGTCATCTCCTCCTCCTCCTCCTCCTCCTCTCTCCCTCTTCATCTCTCCATCACTCTCCCTCATGATGTCACTATCTCGGCATGAATCATTAGGATATCAGTGTTCAGCCAGTGACAGAAAGTGCCTGATTAACAAGCCCTCTTGTTTTTTTTCTCCCCTCCCTTCGCTTCTCCTCTTTATCCTCTTCCCTGTTTTTTTTTTTTTTCCTCCTCCTTCTTCCTGAAACGAGGTCCCCCGCTGCTTCCGACGACGTTCCTCCTCGTTCCACCTCCCCCCCTCCTCATCATCATCCCTCCTTCCCTTCCCCTCCTCTTCTTCCCTGTCGTGGATGGCAGGGAGTCACAGGTGTGTGACAATAATTACACATACACTCAGGAAAAGCAAAAAAAAAAAAGCAAAAAAAAAAGAAAGGAAAGAAATAATGTGGTTTTCTCCATTTAATAAGTTTGCAGTAAAATAGGCAGCGAGATAGCGAGAGAGCTCGAATCCTATCGGATACCCCAACCTCTAACTTAATCATATGGCTCTTAAGAGCAGCCTGCCACCAGCTGGGGCCCCGTAATATGCATGCAATATGTGTGTAAAATGATACGCTTTAATTTTGAAGCCCACTTTAAGCAGCAACAAAATCTGTTTATATGGGAGACATTTAAAAAGAAGAGGGGGGGGGGGGGGGGGGGGGGGGGGGGCAGGGGATTGGGTTAACTCTTGCTTTCCGGGCCTGACAAAAGCCATCTGTCGGGTGTCAGCTATAGTAACACTGCACACACTGTAATGTACAGAGAGGAGAACAAATGGGCTAAAAGTTTGCTCGCTAACTTCATATGGAGGATGCGAGGGGAAAAAAAAAACTGATTTTAGCCACATAACAAAGGAATCGTCGAGTAAAATTCAACATTTGCTTAAGTCTATGATATCTTAAGAGTATGTTTACAGCTTTGTCTCACTGTTAATCAACCTTTTCCAACTCGAAATTGAGGCCTTTGTAAACTGCACTCTCTCCTGCACCAAAGTCCATAGAGAAAATCCACCTTTTAAGCTCACAGGGACGCGTGAGCTGCTGGTCTACCGCTGCCTCGTGTGGTCAGCTTGTGTCACTGTGGTCAATGTTGAATGAAGAATTTAAAGCATAGAACTGGAAAAAAAAAACATATTTGAAATTAATGGTGAAGGCAGTAGTGGTTCAACAACTCCTGTTTGTTATGATGTAAAATTGTTGATTTTCTCAATGGGCTTTGGTGCAGGAGAAAGAGCTGTTTACACACTTGAGTCTTCGGCCTAAACCAGATACAGAAACAGTCTGTCAAATGTTGAGAATAAACAGTGACCTTATTTTTAAGATATCACAGGCTTATAATAATTGTCTATGAAACTGTACCACATGGTTGAGGACACAGCTGTCCCCATCATGGTTTACTGTTCCAAACCATGCCATGATGAACCACATATGGTTTATAGGTTGTACGACTTTCTTTGCATCTCCGCTCACTGATCGCTCGTGCTGATGTGTAGGTTTTTAGCAGGGAGCAACCTAAACGAATCACCTTTATTTTAACTTTAATTCAATTTATTTTGTCAACAGGTTCCACATAACTTCATGCGGTTTAGCTGAAGCAAAAATGTTAATTTCATCTAAATTAATGATCATGTATTACATGAAAAAACATGTCTTATCTTTTATAATACATATAAAGTGAACAACCCACCTAGCTCATTTTCGAATCTCCAGGTAAAATGGGAGCAGGGTTGATCTGAGTTTGTGAAACCCAAAGCTTTCTATATGGAGACACACTTTTTAAAGATGGCAAACAATCGTGACCTAAATCAAAATATAAATTGCCACAAATTAGCAAAAAATTTATAGACATTGCTTTAACACCGAACATCATGTTTAAAGTTTTAAATTGAACATTTTATTCAATTTAGTTAAAATATACCTACAGAAATTTTGTCTAAAATGTTGGAAAAATTCTGCAGCTTTATTTTGGGACACAAAAGAAATCTCCCGTGACCCATCTGTAGGTCCCGACCCAGTCTTTGGGAACCACTGGTGTGCAGGAAGATGACCTGGGTCATCACTGAAGGGTACCAACGAGAAAAGGGCAGGAGAAATCAAGAGTGAGGGGAGCAAAAGTCTTCGAGGAAAGGAAGGAAGGAAGGAAGGAAGGAAGGAAGGAAGGAAGGAAGGAGTTGAATGGGTGGAAGGCTGAGTGTAAACTTCAAAAAGCCTGTGACGGCTGCTGCCACTGCTGCTGCCACTGCTGCTGCCACTGCTGCTGCCAGTTCTGACCACTCTACAGTTTTGTTCCACACTCAGCTCACTCTAACTTTCCTTTTGCACACCAACCCCTCTCCTCCTCCTCCTCCTCCTCCTCCTCTCATTTTCGTCTGGTGTCTTTGGTGATGTGCTGCGAGAGGAGCGGCGGGTTTATCACAGCCGCCACTTCCTGTTCCAGACTTCAAAACCCGGTTCATTTGTTCCTCCGTTCCTCCGTCGGTCGGTCCGTCCGCTCCGATCATCACATCCGCGCGGCCCCGGGCAGAAAGCCTGACACACTGGAGGAGAAATGTTTGAAGTGTCCTCTCTGTGAGGATCGACAGTCGCACAGAGACGGAGAGGAAGGGGAAGTGGGAGGGCTGGAGGAAGTGAGGATGAGTAAAGAAAAAAAACAAAGGGAAAAAGGACACCTGACCTTTATAAACACATCCATTGGTATATCATGTACTTATAGATATCGTAAATATCTTTACGAGCTCCGTTTCTATCAAAATGTAACTCAAACTTCAACTGACTTTTCAAAGATTCTGTAAAAGAAAATGTGAGTTTCCGTCCACTGCTCTAAAGCAAACGTTGGAAGTTAGTTCACCAAAATAATCAGCAGGTGTCAAAACATGATGACGGCTGTTGATACAATGGCGGTGTTTTGTGTTCATCTGATTCATTATTATTATTATTATTATTCTAATATTTGCTTTTATTATGTTATGTTATGCTATCTTTCCAGTTACGTGATTTATAAATGTCGTCTCCTATTCCTTCAAACTTTTTTCTGTTGCTCTTAATACATCTTCTTTTTTTCTTTGCGTCCTCCAATTCAAACTCATAGCATTGAAATAGACGTTTTCAATTTTTTTTTCCATTCAACGTTTTCATGTGCAAAATGGAAAATTTGCCAAAAAAGAGGATGATGGAAAACACAACATCTGTCTTTAGGTTAATCTGAAATACAGATATTATATGAATTTAGGGGATAAACTTGAAATCCAAACCTTAAAAACCTGCTTAAGTTGAAAACGTGCAGCCTTAGAGCTCAGCAGACTGTCTGAGGTCGTTCTTGTGTGGTCCAGCAGAGGGCGCTCTAGCCAGTGGTGTTCTGTTTACATTGGAAGTCGGAGGTTGGAGTGAGTTCACCGCATTACAGTTGAGATATCAGGAGAAAAACCGTGGAAGAAATATATCTGGCGCCAGCTATTTTTAGCAATTCCAGTCGATAGTAACACTATACATAAGATTTAACCCACGTAAACAGTGTAACGACTTGTCTACAGATATAAATTAAACCATTTTATGAGATTTACTGTGAAACAAATACATATAATTAACAGTAAAGGTAGCACTGAGTGGCAGTCATCTTGGACTTGTGTCTCATGAGTGTCTCATGAGTGTATTTTTGGTTTTTACATCATAAATGATAAAGTGAGGAACAGATTTGCAGATTTACCGGTTAGCTTAGCTTTTAGCTCCAAACGAGTGAGGCCTCACCAACGGATGATCAGCCTCATCGTGACCAATAATGAATAATATGTTCATATTTGTATCTTTGAAGGAATAGTTTGTCCCGTAAAATTCATTAAAACTTGAATTTTATAAAAAGTGACGTGCCGAGAGCTGGACTTTATAAGTAACTAACGGCGTAACAGTTTGATTTTCATCATCATTAGTGTTTTTCTTCCTCTTGATTCTCTTAATTTCCGTCATTTGTCACTGCTTTTCCTCACTATCTTTGGCTCGTCCTTGTCTGTTCGCCGCAGTAATAGGAAACAGAATCAGTGAGATAACAGCACAAAAAAAAAAAACATCTAATCTTATTTCAGCCACTTTGTGTTTCTGGGTGTTGAGCAGATCAACCGTATTCAGCATCAAAACATGCCGTCGTCTCTCTGTTCAACATTTTTGTCCAATATTGAAATTCACATGATGACAGGGAACAGTCAGAGAGGATTTTGTTCTTAAAAACAACATCTAATTTGCATCAATAAAATGTAGAAACTCAGATACTGTTGTCGTCGTTGTCGGTGTCAGCCGGGGATTTGATGTTTCTGTCGCCTAAATCTGACACAAAGTGGTTTTGCAGCAATTTGACATTTTATAAACTTAATAATTTATTGCAAATGATGAGCTAACAGAATATTTGTGGGGTTAAAACAGATTTAATTGAGTTTTAAAAGGGCACTGAGCAGTATTTACCAGGTCTTTGATTGTAAAGATGTATAAATTAGTATAATAATCTGGCATTTTGATTAATAAGTTGACTGATTTATAACTTTTCTTTTACATATAATTGCATACAGGCCCTGAAAATTAGGGTGGGAATCACAGGCCACCTCACGATACGCGATACATGGTCCACGATACCAATAATGTCACGATACAGCGATTCTCTGATAATCAATATGTTGTATAACGATACGTCACGATATCTGTCTAACTGAAGGAAAAAACAAAATGTCCATGAAAAGTTAAAAGCGCAGGATTTCTCTATTTATTCACAACATTGAGAACAAGGTGCATCAAGTCTCTGTACTGAACGCGGATGGAGAATCTCTTAGCGTAGCTTTCTCCCACATTATCCCGTGGTAGACTCCCTCTTCTTCAGTCTGGTTACTGCCACCCAATTTTCCCCTCATTTATTTCAACAGCGCCACCGCGAGGAGACATGAAGTAGTGACGCAGTAGTGGCGAATGAAACTAGCATGAGACTGTTTAGTCTAAAGCAACTTATTTTGTGAACTAAAATATCCATATTTACCCTTTATCGTTTATCGTATTGCACCAGGAAGGACAAAATATCTATGAGAGTGTTATATATAAATATATACAGTATATATCAGTCTATTTAGCTGCGTATCTGTCATGTGATGGTTATTTATAGTTGTCATCATCATGTGTGTCAGCACGAGGCGACTGGTTTAGTTAGCTCTTAAATCCTGTATGTGAGATCAGACTACATAATTACCTTTCACATTAAGTCCTTTATGTCCAACACCAGACCTTCTCTCTCTCTCTCTCTCTGCCTATCTCACTCTCTCTCTCTCTCTCTCTCTCACTGTCATGTCTCTGTCTCTTTCTCTCTCTCACACACACACACACAGAGAGCAGCAGCAGCAGTGGAGCAGCTGGTAGCATTATTGACACACAGTGTGCCTGGGGGTGGGGGGCGGGCAGAGAGAGAGAGGGAGAGAGAGGGAGGGAGGGAGGGAGAGAGAGAGGGAGAGAGGGAGAGAGAGTCAAATATGGAGGGGATAAATATGTGATTGGAAGAAGAGTCTACAGTAAGTCGGTATAGATCACTAGCTTCAAAGCACCTTTCTTTCCTTTTTTTTTTTTTGATCAATCAACCTACACACACATACTATACCAGTGTACTGTACCACACACACACACACACGCGCGTGTTTGCGCTTCTATCAAAGTGAGGACCCTCATAGACATAATACATTCCCTAGCCACTTACCCTAACCTTAACCATCACAAGTAGATGCCTAACCCTAACCGTAACCTAAACCCAATTATAACCCTAACCCTAAAACCAGGTCTTAACCCTGAAAAAGTGCTTTTAAGTAATGAAAAAAAGTGAGGACCAGCCAAAATGTCCTCACTTTGTCAAAATGTCCTCACTTGGTAGGTGTTTTTATACGATTTTTGGTCCTCACTCTGCAGCAAGTACAAGAACACACACACACCCGTGTTTGCGCTTCTATCAAAGTGAGGACCCTCATAGACATAATACATTCCCTAGCCACTTACCCTAACCTTAACCATCACAACTAGATGCCTAACCCTAACCGTAACCTAAACCCAATTATAACCCTAACCCTAAAACCAGGTCTTAACCCTGAAAAAGTGCTTTTAAATGGTGAAAGAAGTGAGGACCAGCCAAAATGTCCTCACTTTGTAGGTGTTTATACAATTTTTGGTCCTCACTCTGCAGCAAGTACAAGAACACACACACACACCCGTGTTTGCACACACACACACACACACACACACACACACACACACACACACACACACACACCAGCCTGGTTGGTCTGTTTAGACAGACTGCTATCAGGGATGCAGGCATGTCACTCATCACCCCATCACATCCAACAGAAGAATCAGCAGGACATCGTGTCAGGCTCCATGGAACAAACACACGCACACACATGCACACGCACACATGCACACGCGCACACACTAACATGCCCAGCTGAAGCAAATCCGAGGTTCATGACGTTGAATGTTTCCAGAGTTCAATCATCATCAGTGTGTATGTTTTATGTCTTAGTGAAGAACAGAGTGTGAGCATGAGTGGACATGGTTAATCTGACAGTCTGGGCGTGTGTGCAGCTGGTCTTCCTCATGTTGTGGGGACCTAAATGTGTCTCCACACTCACATTATGGGGACTTGTCTTCCTTATGGGGACAAAAATCAAGTCCCCTTAACGTAAATGACTCCATTTTAAGGTGAAGACATGTTTTAAAGTTAGGCTGAGGTTATGGTTAGGGTCAGGGTTAGGGTTAGGACACTAGTAATTATGGTTAAGGTTAGAGTAAGTCTGCAGGAAATGAGTGTAAATCAATGTATTGTCCTCTGAAGTCATGGAAACCAGTGTGTGTGTGTGTGTGCTTGTATTTGTTTCCTCTTTTGGACCTTTTCTGTCATAAACACTGACCTTGTCAGGACCAGTAGTCCTCATGGAGAACAAAACCAGAGGTTTTAACCTCATTAGGACGAGGTTAAAACCTCATTTCTGAGGAACTGGTTAACTAAGATTTGAATTGTGGTTATGGTTAAAATAAGGTTAGTCATTAACTGGTTATGGTTGCGGTTATTGATAAGGCTCTGTGTATACAAAATAGGAAATTTAAAACCATGCCAGTGTTTTTTTGTGTCATATTTATGAACATTTCTTATTAAATGGGCCAAATTATTTATGGTATTTATTATGCATGAGTGTAGCTGTTAAGTAGCAATGTACATATACATGTATATTGAATTTCTATTCATAAAATATGCGGTAAAACACATACAACATAATAACATATATGTATAAAATAAATATTATTTAGGGCCTGACCATACTGGGGCTTATAATTTTTGCTTTATTTATTATTTTTCTTTATTTTTCTTTCCTTGTTACTCAGTTACACTCAAGTTGTCCTGCAATTTTATATCCCTATTTTTATTCCTATATTTACAGTATATAGGGATAAATGTTGATATATCATTTACCAACAGTATGTTTTCTTATATAAGAATAAACAGGACAAACATGTGCATCGTTTTTAAATAAGAGAAGTTTAACAAAAGAACAATTGCTTTTTTTCTTTTCTTCTTTTTGTGGATTTGTTCAGCACAAGCTCCACTTTCAAGTGTATGAATTTATCATGTTTTACTAGAAGCAAAATTTGGCATCGGATTTCCCTCCTCTCCATATGTTCAGTATGAAAAATGCATGCAGTCTCCATACTGTGAAAATATCATCCCCGAAAAACGTAATAAATCCACGCACACACAGTTATGGCTCTTCTTTTGTTGTGAACGTGAAACGTTTAATTACGGAGCCAAAAACGAAAGAATCCAGAGTGATGAGAGGAGTTGATAAATTCAGGATTATTGTGTGTGCGCGTTGTCATCTCTCGTCTCTGATCAGCAGCAGCGGTGACGATGTGAGGTTTGAGGTGAAGTTAAAGGACGTGAGGAAGCAGGAGTTTGACTGTGACCTCGCTCAGCTACACACACACGCACACGCACGCACGCACGCACACGCACACACACACACACATTTTCATTTTGACAAGTGGAGACAAGTCCAACTCTGAGTGTTAGCGTCTCCAGGGAATCGGGTAAAAGACGGCAGGTGATCTGCTCCCTCTCTTCCTCTCCGTGTGTGTGTTGATGTAAATGGGAATGTGTGTGTGTGTGTGTGTGTGTGTGTGTGTGTGTGTGTGTGTGTGTGTGTGTGTGTGTGTGTGTGTGTGTGTGTGTGTGTGTGTGTGTCTTTGTCAATGCTTTCAGCAACAACAAAAACAAATTAATTCTTTTCTTCTTTCAACGTAGAAATTTTGGGGTTGTCACTCCGAACATTTGTGTGTGCGTGCGTGTGTGTGTGCGTGTGTGTGTGTGTGTGTGTGATAACAGATGTCCACCCAGTGGCTGCTGGGAAGGCACTTTACATTCTACATGTGTTAAGTGACAGTGATGGACAGCAGGTAGCCATCTTTTAATAATTCAATATATTTTAATCTTCTCTCTCTCTGTCTGTCTGTCTGTCTGTCTGTCTGTCTGTCTCTCTCTCTCTCAGCAGCCAAATAAAACTGTTGACAAGCACGCGATGACACAAATTGATATCAAAGACTGTGCTGCAAACGTAGGGCTGAACATGTGAAAGGGCCGGCGTCTTTTATTCAGTTTGGTTACTTTCCTCGCAAAGCTGATAAAGGTGATAAAAACAGTGTGTAAAATGGAGCAGAATTTGCTGTTGAACCTCACTCTTCTCTTAAGTGCGTTTCTGAACCTGAGTAGCCTTCGGTTCGTACCAAAACGTGTTTCATTTGTGGTCCACTGTGGTCTATTGCAAAAACACAGTGGTCCAAAAAGACTGCCCGAGTAGAGCTTCTGTAATGGTATTCTTATAAAAAAAAAAAAAGGCTCATATAACCAGGTTATTTTCACACTTTTAAAGATAAAGCATTATTATTTTCATCTTCAATTTTAGCCAAACAAAAATAAATTTCACCTTAATTTTACACACTAGACCTTTAAGATTGAATGCAGCCCTTGTGGTCTATCTATCTATCTATCTATCTATCTATCTATCTATCTATCTATCTATCTATCTATCTATCTATCTATCTATCTATCTATCTATCTATCTAGATTGAATCTAAAGGGTCCCACTGACTGAGCCCTGGGGAACTCCACATGCCACATGTAATTTCTTATTATACATGAACCTTTTAGAAGCTATATAAGTTCAAAATTATCTATCTATCTATCTATCTATCTATCTATCTATCTATCTATCTATCTATCTATCTATCTATCTATCTATCTATCTATCTATCTATCTGTCTATCTATCTGCATACCAATAAATACATAAAAGCTACACATAACACAGTTAATAATTAAAAAAAAAAATAGAATAAGATTAAAAAGAAATGAAAAAATCATTATACTTATATTTTACCCTGGGTGGTTTTTTACACAGAAATGAACAGCATATTGTTTCTCACAGATCTTAAACATGCTCATCAATAAAGGCACACATGAGCTTTATTAAATAGAATAAGCAAAACGAAACACACTTTGATTAATTTAAATGTTTGATTTTGATTATCTCTGAGCTTGTAATTAAAAAAAAAAAAAAACAGAAAAGCAGGGAGTAAAAAATAAATAAACAGAGTAAGGGAAGGAGAAAAGGAAAAGGGGGGGGGGGGGTGCAAAATGAGTTTCACTCAGTCAGTCAGTCAGTCAGTCAGTCAGTCAGTCAGTCAGTCAGAGACAGAGACATTTCCCCAACATCAGGATGCGGGTAACTGAGCCTCAACTGACCAGAAAAAATGTGCCTCTGTCTGTTAGACACGTAATGGAGTCATTTAACTAGTCAAATTAGGAGCCGGCGAGATGCCGCATGCTTCATTACTGGGTTCCAACGGGCCCTGCTCGACGTTTACGTCACAAATGATTTCAGGGCAAATTAATGTTTTTATTGTCCTAACGTGTGGAAAAGAGGGAAAGAAATAATAATAATAATAATAATAACAATAACAACACGTACACCCACATACACAGACACGGTGGTGACTCTTTACACATGTACACACACACACACACACACACTTATAACAGGTTGTTTAGCACACACACACACACACACACACACACTGCCGCCGTGACTGCAGGCACACATGTGACAGATCAGCACCATCTAGAGGTGAAAGTTAGAAACTGCTCCTGCCTCATCACTGACTCATGGACTGATTTGTCTCCCTGTTTTGTCAAAAAGTTCAAATTTAAAACTGTTTTCTGCTGCAGGATCCGATTTTTTTTTTTGTTACATTTATTCAAAGCAAAGTTCATTTTATAGCTGTTACCCGTACAATGTAAAGGTCCAGTGTGTAGAATGAAGATTATGCTATTTTTATGTGACACAAACTGAAAATAAATGTATTATTCCTCATTTTTAGGTGTATAAAATCACCCGATTGTATGTATTCATTAATTCAGAATGAGATTTTGTTTTATTCACACAGAATCAGGAGCCGGGTCAGCTTTACGGAGGCCAACATTTTGTTTTTAAACTTAACATGATTGGAGTTTTGAAGGAGGAAATGAGCGAAGCTACAACATGAAAAATGTTGCTAAATATTACACACTGCTCCTTTAAAATCTGTGGACAAAAAAATCACCTTAAGACTCGTCTTTGTTTATTTGTGTTGTTTTTTTAATGTCTCTCATTTTCCTTTTATCATTCTTTTTTTTTAAAAAACCAGGATATTTTCCTTACTGAATATCAGATTTAATCTGTATTATTCTTGTTGTTTTCATGGGGCGTTTGTTTGACTGTTGGTGAGCAAAATAACCCCAAAAAAGTGATGGACTGATTAGGATTAAATTTTCTGTGGATTAATTTTATGGCCTCAAGTGGAAATGCTGAGATTTTAATTCAGATGCAGGCCTGGATCCAGGTTTTGTTTTGCTTTTTTAACCCTCACATACTGTTCATATCCCATACCTTTGCAGATACAATGGAGTTTTTGAACCACAAATCTGTTTAGAATGTAAATAAAAAAGTGAGTCTTTCAGAGAGAAGGTTGGGAGCATTTTTGACTTATTTTTGGAGGAAAACATCTATTATAACACATTATCAGGTGTTCCTTTCTTTGTAGCTGTCTTCTTTAATATTATATTCTTCTGTTTACTGTTTATATTTCACATTCTCTCTCGAATATCTGTCTATATTTTATATTTTTACATACTTTATTTGGGAGACTTGTGAGTCGAGGCATTTTTTTGCCATATTTTCATGAATGACTTCGTGAATGTCAGTATTGTTTTGAAGAAAAGCCGATATAGAGCTTTACTGTGGGAAATTGAGGTGCTTCAGTGGAGGTTTGTGTTCCCTGAGTGCTTTCTCTAACAAACACATGAATGGAGAGAGAGAGAGAGAGAGAGAGAGAGAAAGAGAGAGAGAGAGAGAGAGACTTGTTAGATATGCTGACGATATGAGCGACAGCTTTTTGGCTTGATCCAACACTTTCTGCCCAAACTCTAAATCAGAACCAGGTGGTGATGGAAATAGGGAATAGAATATATCCACTGGGGAGAGATCAAAGACTGTGTGTGTGTAGCTGGTCTTCCTCATGTTGTGGGGACCTAAATGTGTCTCCACACTCACATTATGGGGACTTGTCTTCCTTATGGGGACAAAAATCAAGTCCCCATAACGTAAATGACTCCATTTTAAGGTGAAGACATGTTTTAAAGTTGGGCCGAGGTTAGGGTTAGGTTAAGGTTAGGGTCAGGGTTAGGGTTAGGACACTAGTAATTATGGTTAAGGTTAGAGTAAGTCTGCAGGAAATGAATGGAAGTCAGTGTAATGTCCTCTGAAGTCATGGAAACCAGTGTGTGTGTGTGTGTGTGCGCTTGTATTTGTTTCCTCTTTAGGACCTTTTCTGTCATAAACACTGACCTTGTCAGGACCAGTAGTCCTCATGGAGACCAAAACCTGGTCCTAATGAGGTTAAACCCTCATTTCTGAGGAACTGGTTAACTAAGATTTGAATTGTGGTTATGGTTAAAATAAGGTTAGTCATTAACTGGTTATGGTTAAGGTTATTGATAAGGCTTTGTGTATACAAAATAGGAAATTTAAAACCATGCCAGTGTTTTTTTGTGTGTCATATTTATGAACATTTCAAGTCCCCATAACGTAAATGACTCCATTTTAAGGTGAAGACATGTTTTAAAGTTAATCTTTTTGGGGACATTTTGTCTTGTCCTCACTACTTTAAAGGGCTTTTTCAGGTTTAAGACCTGGTTTTAGGGTTAGAATTGGGTTTAGATTAGGGTTAGGCATTTAGTTGTAATGGTTAAGTTTATGGTAAGGGGCTAGGGAATGCATTACGTCTATGTGTCCTCAGTAAGATATAAAAAATGTGTGTGTGCAGCTGGTCTTCCTCATGTTGTGGGGACCTAAATGTGGTTAAGGTGGTTAAGGTTAGGTTAAGGTTAGGGTCAGGGTTAGGGTTAGTGCACTAGTAATTCTGGTTAAGGTTAGAGTAAGTCTCCAGGAAATGAATGGAAGTCAATGTAATGTCCTCTGAAGTCATGGAAACCAGTTTGTGTGTGTAAATACATGCAGATCTACGTCTCCGTCAACAGGGACGTCTTTCTCGACAGCTGGGATTATTGACGACACACAGAACCCCGGTAGATTACAAACTTCAGCACAGACCTCTTTTTCTAAAAGTTCTTGTGTCGCTGTGGTTGTCCGACCACCAAACCCTCATCAGCCTTAAACCCAACACGACGCGAGCTGAGCTGGAATTTTTGCAGACCTCTGTCGTCGCTGCCTCACATTTGTTTTGGTTTCAGTGCAGATGTGGAAACGTTTCCTTTAATGTCGATCAAATCAGGGTTGTTGTTGTTCCTTAAATGTGGTTCTGTGAGGTACTGACACATAGTTGGCATTCACTCCACTGGAAAGGCTCCAGTGGCAGCACGGCAACAGGGAACGCTATAGGGCACCCGCCCACCTGTAGCACCTCAAGCAAAGTCTTTAATGACTTTTGCTGTTTTTATTGTTAAATATCAGTCATTTGTTACCCACAGATGAGTCATGGGAGATTTGTGGGGACATCAAATAACTTTGCTGAATTTGTATCAACCATATATCACAATAAAATGTTTAACATAGTGGGTTAACGTCTGTAGCATTTCTCTAACATGCAAACTCGGTATTAAAAATAAACAGAAAAGCTCTTACTGAAAACATGGTTGCCCGTGGGGACACGAGGGAAAAAAAAACAGATTCTTTACCAAATGAAATCCATGTCAGATTAAGTCTATGACATGATAAGAATATTTTCAGAACTTCTTGTCATAGTTAGAAAGACTTCTCTAAAGAAAAATTTGGGTCCCTTAATAATCTGCTCACTCTCCCACACCAAAGTCCATAGAGAAAATCAGTGATTTTACATCACAGCACACAGGAGTTGTTGATCCACTGCTGCCTCCATCAGTTAGTTTAAATGTCTTATTTTGTGAATTTGGGGTTTGGAATCATTTGTTCAGATTAACCTCAGTGACACAAAGTGACCACATGAGGCAGCAGTAGACCAGCATCTCCTGTTTCCTGCAAGCTAAAATCAATGATTTCTCTATGGACTTTGGTGTGGGAGAGTAAGTTGTTTACTAACAAAATCTACATCAGCTTCAGTCTGTGATATCTGACGAGTATGTCCACTGCTTTATCTCACCATTAGACAGACTTTTACAAGAGTAAATGAAAGCTTTTTCTTTTAACCACTCACTCTCCCACACCAAATTCCATAGAGAAAATCCATGATCTTTACATCACAGCACACAGGAGTTGTTGATCCACTGCTGCCTCCATCACTAAGTTTAAATGTCTTATTTTGTGAATTTCCTTTCCTGCGTCAGTTCCTCCAGGTTTCTTGCAGCGGCTCGTCTTTACGTTATCAGAGATTACAGCAGCATTGTTGGAAGTTGACTGACAGCGAGTGATATTTATGCTCAGACACACACACAAGTGTGTGTCTGAATTCCATTGTTTACACACACACACACACATGTTTGTGCTTCTATCAAAGTGAGGACCCTAATAGACAATATATTCTCTAGCTCCTTACCCTAACCTTAACTATCACAACTAGATGCCTAACCCTAATCCTGACCTAAATCCAATTCTAACCCTAAAACCAAGTCTTAACCCTGAAAAAGCCCTTTAAAGAAGTGAGGACCAGACAAAATGTCCTCACTTTGACAAAATGTCCTCACTTTGTAGGTGTTTATACGATTTTTTGGTCCTCACTCTGCAGCAAGTACAGGAACCCACACACACACACACACACGCTCCCCGTCAGTTGCTGTTGTTCTTGACATTCTGTCGATATCATTGTGTCCAAATCTCCGTGTCTTTGATGCGGCTCTTGACTGACCGCAGCACTCGGACACACACACACACACACACACACACTCACTCTCTTTTTCTCTGTCCCTTTGTTCGTCATCCGCTCTGAGACGTCGTCTCCGTCTCCGTCTCCGTGTGTGTGATAAGCAGCCGTGCACACACGAGGACACGAGGACACACGGGTTTCCTGTGCAGCTCAGTAGCAGCTCGTCCACAGTCAGAGAAGTGAGGAGGGAAACATGAAGGATAAAGTCGTTACACCAGATTTGATCAGGGCCTCATCATGTGCGATGTGATTTATAAGATTTATATCTCCACTCCAAACATCATTCTGCCTCCCGACCTGCCACACTCTCTATGTCAGCGGATGTTATTCCTCGTGGAACATGCATGTTGTGATTAACTTACTCTAAACTAACCTAACAACCTCTATTTTTGATTTGTCTTATTTTTATTTTTTAAAAAAAAACATATTTTTATTCCACATCTGAAAACAACATGTCAATTCTCAGTGTGGGGCTGCCACAGGTTATAAAAAATATTTTTATTTCAGTTTTCTTTTAAAATATGTCTGATAAAAATCAACATTTTAATTATGTGCAGTGTTCAAATGTTTAAAATACAGAAAAACCCAAAACCCAAATTGTGCTTTTGTGATTTTATGATCATTTTTATTCATGTATCAACTCAAATCACACATAGCCACACACTGAGAGCAAAATATTTAAACTTAAAACTACAAAAACACACGCAATAAATCTGAATGTTAACAAAAATATCTGTGTGTAAATGCGAATAACCACATTGAACGGGTTCTGCTCAAAAGAACTCGAACCAAAACAGCAGCAACAACATGTCCAGAGTTAAACACTCATTTCAAACAATATCTTTATCATAATTCTCCAATATTTCTATTAATCATCCTTAAATAAACAGTCAAAATAGGAAAACAGTGACTGCCATGAAATATTTCATGATATATATATTTTAAAAAGGTAATTACACTTATGTTGGTTAATAGACACACACGTCTGCTTATCTATCACTCAATCAATCAGACTTTATTTACTTTTCGAGAAGTACAAAAGATGAACAAATATGACACATAAAACAGAGATGAGGGAAAACACCAGAGACTATAAAAATAACAAATAAAACTGAAATAGACGAACAAACGAGCAAAGCAGACAAGTAGTAACGTGGAATAAAGTAAGTCAAATGTGTTGTGCTTCTCAGTTTGGTCATCATAATTATTTCTGATGAATATTGAGTTGATTACTCGTGATTTTTCACGCATGATAGAAACAAAACGTGGGTTTACTTCGGTGTTGATGCGACCTTTCTGCAGACCCCTGAAGTCTGGATTTACTGTACTCTACACTACATGTCTTATTTGTTTGAAAGTAGAGACGTATGGATTGATTTCTTCATCCATCTTTGGTGAAGCAGACCCAATCACTCCTCCTCCTCCTCCTCCTCTTCCTCCCTCCCTATCGAATAAACACAGGCATTTATAGACACAGGCTTTGATGCTGTGATATTGTTTTTGACTCTCTGTGTTATGTATTGATCAGCGACTGTTTATCTGCACAGACAGTAGATGAACACACACACACACACAGTGAAGCATGAAGGCAATGAAGGCACCAGATGTGTGTGTGTGTGTAGCTGGTCTTCCTTATGTTGCGGGGACCTACATGTGTCTCCACACTCACATTATGGGGACTTGTCTTCCTTATGGGGACAAAAATCAAGTCCCCATAACGTAAATGACTCCATTTTAAGGTGAAGACATGTTCTAAAGTTAGGCTGAGGCTGGTCATTCCCCTCTGACCTCTGACCTCTGGCATCAAAAAAGGCGTTTTTCTCCCAGAGAATTGAAGCTCACTGGTTGTTTTTTCACTTTGAATTCCAGCTGTTGTGATGTGATTAGCCGATTAGATATTTGCATTAATAAGCTGTTGAACAGGTGTACCTAATAAAGTGGTAGTGAATGTGTATGTCATTCATACCGGTTGTGTTGCGTAAACATGTAAAAATGTGCTAAAACTTTTTATTTATTTATTTATTTTACCTTGTTGCTTCCTCTTGTCTTTGTCTTCCTTAACGGGACAAAAATCAAGTCCCCATAACGTAAATGACTCCATTTTAAGGTGAAGACATGTTTGAATGGAAGTCAATGTAATGTCCTCCAAAGTCATGGAAAACACATCCTGTGTGGTGTGTGCCTTGTATTCCTCATGTTGTGGGGACCTAAAATCTGTTTACACAGTCACATTATGGGACTAAAACCAAGTCCCCATACCTTAAATTACTACATTTACGTTAAGGTTAGGGTTAGGCCAGTTCTACTTAAGGTTAAGTAAGTCTCTAGGAAATAAATGTAAGTCAATGTAATGTCCTCTGAAGTCATGGAAACCAGACTCTATTTGTATGTGTGTGTGTAGCTGGTCTTCCTCATGTTGTGGGGACCTAAATGTGTCTCCACACTCACATTATGGGGACTTGTCTTCCTTATGGGGACAAAAATCAAGTCTCCGTAACGTAAATGACTCCATTTTAAGGTGAAGACATGTTTTAAAGTTGGGCTGAGGTTAGGGTTAGGACACTAGTAATTATGGTTAAGGTTAGAGTAAGTCTGCAGGAAATGAATGGATGTAAATGTAATGTCCTCTGAAGTCATGGAGATCTCAGTGTGTGTGTGTGTGTGTGGGAGCATTCAAACATGGCCGCCTGACTCCTGATTCCTTGTCATCTTATTATTTCTCGTCCAGTCGACACAAAAGCGCCCGCGTCGTTGCATGTTGTCGCCGTTGTTGTGCGTCGCTGAATTACTCAGGCAAAGACTCCAACGCTAATTATAGCTTTCCACATGAGCAGCGACGCACACGCACGCACACACACACACACACACGCACACACACAGCTGTGTGTTAACTTCTGTGGACTGTTATCAGTTACACACACAAAACTAAAGTCTTCAACTTACTGTTTTATTTACTTTATATCATGTCAACTGTACATTTTATGCCCACTGGCCACTTTATTAGGTACACGGTACGTCAGGAGCAGGTTTCACAGTCAGATTTTTTTTTTAATTTATTTATTTTGTTAACTTTGGTTGTAACTTGAGGTAGTTAGTTAACTAAAAAATATTTTTTTTTAGTTTTTAGATTTTGTACATTTTGCAGGAATGAGCTGAGTTAATCTCATTAAATGTTTTTAAAATCCGACTGAAACAACTGGAGGTTGAGTCTCTAATATGCCTTTGTGTTTAGTTTTGCTGTAGTTATTTACTTATTCACTGGTTTATTAATTTATTCGTTTGTCTTGGTCTTTATGTCTGCAACTTGGTATTTTGTTTGCCTTAAATTTCCTTTTCTGTCTTGGCCAGGTCTCCCTTAAAAAAATAAATTAATAATCCTAACTAGACTTTGTTCTGGTTAAATTAAGGTTGGGCTTGTAAGTGACAAGTATTTGGATTCTTTTCTCGATAAATCAAGTTCTTGTTTGGTCTATAAAATGTTTCTTGAAAATGATGATGTTTTGTCCACGAGCTGGTTTCTTTATGGAGCAAAGAAACCAGAGAATATTCACATTTAAGAAGCTGAAAAATCAGAAGACTTGTTTGGATTATTTGAAGAAAAACAAACATTCAAAAAAATGTATAAAAATAATTAATGATTCATTTGTAATTAAAAACTTGTTGCAGGCCTGATTCTGCAATTTCCCAGCTTGGGATTAATAAAGTCTATCTATCTATCTATAAGCTTACACATTTCTTGTTCTTGGGAATCCTGCTGTCACCAAAACTTCAAGTCTAACTCGGTTTTTAATATTGACTATTTTTATTTTAAAATATTTCCTGTAAGTGCACTTCGTCATGTAGAATCGGCATCATAAAATGATCAGCCACATAAATTCCCATATCAATTGAGCTTTGAGTTTGTAAATGAGTGGTGACTTAAGCTGCAGTTGAACAGTGCCGGCTGGTCATTCCCCTCTGACCTCTGACCTCTGGCATCAAAAAAGGCGTTTTTCTCCCAGAGAATTGAAGCTCACTGGTTATTTTTTCACTTTGAATTCCAGCTGTTGTGATGTGATTAGCCGATTAGACATTTGCATTAATAAGCCGTTGAACAGGTGTACCTAATAATGTGGTAGTGAATGTGTATGTCATTCATACCGGTTGTGTTGAGAAAACATGTAAAAACGTGCTAAAACTTATTATTATTATTATTATTATTTTACCTTGTTGCTTCCTCTTGTCTTTGTCATTATTTTAATCTTTTTTGCTTCTCACTTTCCTGCCTGCCAAAAAAGTGAAGCCTTACTTCACTTTTCACTGGCAGGAAATTCCTTACACTTTGTAGATATTTTGTTCTCTAAAAACAAATCTCCCTCTTTGAGCCATTTTATGACCATAAAAAAAAGAAGCAAAACAAAAAAATTAACATCACCCACAGAAGTTGCTCATTTAGTTGTTATACTTACATCAATGTCTCCAACTGAAGGTGGTTATTACGCATTGATGTTAATGACAGTATACGTAGATTTATTTGCTGTATGGTGGTGACAGTGTGAGCCTCGGCCAGAGACGGAGTCCTGGCTCAGTTGTCCACTCCGTCCAGAAGGCGGCTCCGCGGGACGTTAGCCGTCTCGGCATTGTGGGACATCTGCCCGGGGTCCCGGACGATCTCGAGAGTTAACAGCAAACAGCGGGAGAGATAGACGGAGGAATGGAGGAAGCAGGGAAACATGAGAGAGAGAAAGAGACAGAGAGGGAAGTGGGAAAAGACGGATTAAGATTAAGGACATAAGGATTAACAGACACAGTTCTAGGCTCTTATCTTCCATTTTATTTTAACATAAGACAGACTTTTCCAGAAGGAAACTGAAGTTTAACAACGTTCACTCTCCCACACCAAAGTCCATAGAGAAAATCAGCGATTCTACATCACAGCACACACCAGGCTGTTGATCCACTGCTGCCTCCATCAGAAAGTTCTGATGTGTTATTCTGTGACTTCTGTGTTTGACACCCTTTGTTTGGATTTGCCCAAGTGACAAAAATGTACCAAAAGAGGCAGCAGTAGACCAGCAATTTCTGTTTCTCCATGACCTAAAATCACTGATTTTCTCTATGGGGTTTGGTGTGGGAGAGAGAAAAACTTACGCTTCCTGTTGGAAAAGGCTGTGAAATTAAGTGAAATTAAGTTATTATAGACTTAAAGAAGGGACATATATTTTATTTGAATAGACTTTTGTTTAATTTTTTAAAACCTATTTTTTCCTCTGTGTCCGTACTGGCAGCCATGTTTTCAGTGGAAAGTGTCTGTGTCTCAGGCTTTATGTTCGGCTGTCCACCATGAAAGGAAGTCAAACCATGGATAGGTGTGTGTACGTGTGTAGCTGGTCTTCCTTATGTTGTGGGGACCTAAATGTGTCTCCACACTCACATTATGGGGACTTGTCTTCCTTATGGGGACAAAAATCAAGTCCCCATAACGTAAACGACTCAGTTTTAAGGCGAAGACATGTTTTAAATGTCATGTTTTCAGGCTTCTTCAGTTCTGGAGAACTGACGCCTTTACGATGAAAGGTGAAACGTCTTCAAGCTCCAAAAAAGAAGTGCAGTTGCTTACAACTTAACTCCTTTGACTACCATGACCTGGATGAATGAGAATCTACACAGACGACATGTTTTAAACTTTGGGGACATTTTGTCTGGTCCTCACTGTTTTAAAGGGCCTTTTCAGGTTTAAGACCTGGTTTTTGGTTAGAATTGGGTTTAGATTAGAGTTAGTTGTGATGGTTCAGGTTAGGGTAAGGGGCTAGGGAATGCATTATGTCTATTTGTCCTCAGTAAGATATAAAAACTTGTGTGTGTGCGTAGCTGGTATTCCTTATGTTGACAAAAATCAAGTCCCCTTAATGGAAATTACTACATTGTAGGCGAGGTTAGGGTTAGGTTAAGGTTGGGGTCAAGGTTAGGGTTAGGACACTAGTAATTGTGGTTAAGGTTAGAGTAAGTCTGCAGGAAATGAATGGAAGTCAATGCAAATGTCCTCTGAAGTCATGGAAACCAGCGCGTGATGAGGTAGATGGACCTGGCAAACATGTCGCATCTGTCATTCCCCTCGTCGGCGGCTCCGCCCGCTTTCCCACAGTCCTCTTCTCCTCGGCCTGATAATGATGCTTAAGAAGGTAATGGTGTAAATGAAAGCATGTCTCTCTCTCTCTCTCTCTGGGGAACAAAGAGGCTCCATTATACGTCCTCGCTGTCAGTGTCACTCCGTGTCTCACCACTGTACAATCACTGTTTTCAGCAGCATAACCAGCAGGGGGTGAGTGGAGAGAGAGAGAGAGGGCAAGACAGGTGCACAGAGAATGGGAACTCTCTCTCTCTCTCTCTCTCTGTCTGTCTGTCTTTCTCCCTGTCTCCAGCCACAGTATTCAACACTAGTTATCTACAAGTGCTCTTTTTTGCTCTGAAGCGCACTATCCCTTTGTTGAAAACGTCTTTGTGTGGAGCGTTTTTTTCCCCCCGTGAAGCTTGAACAGGCAGAGTAATTTATTAGAAGCACTTATTCACATGACACACATAAGAACACACACACACACACACACACACACACACACACACGCGCGTACTCTCTCCTTAAGTCGAGCGATATCTTCTTATTGGGGAATCTTTCAATAAATCAATGTGACTTTAAACACATTTCCCAGGCGACGCGGCTGACCTGATAAGAAGTGAACTAATCTCTTTTGAGGCTGCCGGGAGAGCTTTGAACCAAATCTACTGTGCATCTATCACCAAGGTTATTTGTCAATGGCTGCTAATCCCAGGTAAATTTGCCTGGTTTTATATCAGGGGTTCTCATGTCTGAAGTTTCTTGGCCTTGGGAAAAAAAAATACGAGCGCAGGCTCACGGAGAGTAGGGGAACAAAAGGGAATATTATGGATTTTTTAAAGAGAAAAACAAAAGCCGAGGAGGAAGGCGCGGAGAGGAGAGTGCGTTTGTTAATTATTCCTTACACGTCGGATCGCGTTGCATTTATCTTAATAAAACAGTTTGTAATTGCGATGCTCAAACGAGATTAAATGTTGTATTTTGTTCATTCTACATTCGCTCTCTGTTTTATGGTTTCTGTCTCAAGTGCATATCGGTGAGGTCCATTTACAGTAAAAGTACACTTTAAACAATTGGCATTGATTTGGATGAAATAATATACATTTCCTGGTTAAAGGTACAATAGGCAGTTTTTTTTTAGGGTACTATTGATCAGTAATTCCATCAGAACGTTTCAGGACACGAGGAAAAACTGATTTTAGCCACTTAACAAAAAGGTGATCTGATAAAATCTACACCTGCTTCAGTCTAAGATATCTTAAGAATGTGTTTGCAGCTTTATCTCACTGTCAGACAGAATTTTACAACAGAAAACTGGAGTTTGTGTTGCTTTTTTAAACCCTCTATTCCCCCTGCACCAAAGTCCATAGAGAAAATCAGTGATTTTACATCACATGGACACAAGAGTTGTTGATCCACCGCTGCCTCCATCAGTAAGTTCAAATGTGTTATTTTGTTAATTCTGTGCTTGAAATCTTTTGTTCAGATTAACCTCAGTGACACAAAGTGACCACACGAGGCAGCAGTAGACCAGCAGCTCCTGTGTCCCTGTGAGCTAAAATCGATGATTTTCTCTATGGAGTTTGGTGTGGGAGAGTGAGTGGTTTACAAACATCAGTTTCCAAACATGTTCCTAAGTTATCACAGATTTAAGCAGACATAGATTTTATTTTGTTAGGTTAACAAATGCAACCCTACCACAAATACCTTTAAATATCACTTTGAAGTAAAGTCTCAATCCCAAACTATGAGACTCTTCTTTCTAAAGACTTTCTGTTCCATTTTTTAAAAATTTTTTAATATTTTTTTACTTTTATTTTCGTTTTTTAATGTGTGTATCATATCGCGTGTCTATTTCTTATCTTCTTACTTGAATGGAGCCGAACAGCTTTGCACTTTCTGCCAAAAGTGAGACGTTTACAGGGCGACGATGGATCAGTTGTACAGCGGGTCGTCTTTCAACTGGAAGGTTGTGGGTGCAATTCCCAGCTGTGTCCCGGGGCACGATACTTGACCTCACATTGCTGTGACAGCAGCGTGTGAGTGGGCATGAGAGATGTGTCTGCACACAGATGAACGGGAGTGAATGGTTAAAGAATGTGGAGTGAAGCAGCTTTCAATGGTCATCACGACTGGGAAAAATGTGATGTAAAGCTTTTGATGTCAGATTTGTTTCTTTATTCCATCTATAATCTTGGTTTGGCCTCGTCTGACCTTCGACCTGGGCGGAAGGTCATCATTTCAGAAGATGATATGTTTCCATGTGTTGCTCTACATCCTGCAGAAACAAACCTTTCTTTTCATTTCCCTTATTTCCCCTTTTCTGTTATTCCCCCCCTTTTCACTTCTTTCTTTCTTTCACTTTATTTTTTTTTTTTTTGCTTCCTTTCCCTTGAAGTTTCCCCCCTCATGTGCACAAAAATCATGGAAAATCACTTACTGTATCTGTCATCTGTCACGCTGCCTGACAAAGAGTTTTGATCTCGGGCTCGGCTGTTTATGGCCGTTGTCAAGCGAGGAGAGTCATCGCCGAAAGTGCTTACACCAGCGCGTAAATAGTTTGACGTGTGGCGCCGTAACAAAGTTGCAGGAGTAAATAAGGAACCAAACAAGAGCAGAGAGCTGCAATTAAGTCGTGCATCTGCGTTATGAAATGTTTGGAGCTGCGTGATTTCTCTCTTTTCTTTTCTTACACATTTGTGAGCCTCGATATCAAGAGTGTGTTATTACGTCTTTGTTTTGCGGGAGGAAAAGGATTCCGTTTAGCTGTGCGAGATCAAAGCTACACGTGTGTGTGTGTGTGTGTGTGTGTGTGTGTGTGTGTGTGTGCGTGCACGGTGTGAGATGGCGGTAAAATATGTGGACTTTAATGTGATTTTGCTCATTTCTTCCACTGTGAGGTCACGGTGCTAAAGTGAGACGAAGGATTTTCACAGGCTGGAAATGTCAACACTTAAATTTAACATCCGCTTTAACCTCGTCAAGATAAAAACGCTTTGAAACAATGTGTAATTCTGAATGAAACAGTTTCCCCCTCGTCCATTGCTTTGATCCGTGCCGGCGTTGAAGATGAAGTCGTGTGAGTGTGAGCAGTGTTTGGCTGCACCGCATGTGTTTGCAAAAGAAAAACACGTAAAACACTGTGCAAACACGCACACACGGACTTAGAAAGTGACTCAAAGTATGAAAGAGTTTTCTTTCCACTGACTTAAAACCAAAAGAACAAAATTAACCTAATTTAATTGTTTGTTGTCAAAAATAATATGAAAAAATACAGTTTAAATGGAGAAAAACATTTGTTTACGTTATGTTTAATCTCATATGTCTACATGTCACCTATATTATAATTTATAACTATCACATACTATATAATAATTCTCTGGATATAGTGTTTTTTTTTCATCTTTAAATACCTATATAGTGTAATTTGTATATGTACATGCTGTATATTAGGAATACATGTTTATTTATACATTTCTGTGTGTATATTTATATATAATTTTATGTTATATTTCCATATTTTGGATTTTACTCAAAGCAGCGTGTTTGCAATTATTATTATTATTATCATTAATAATTTGATAACCTCAGATTTTTTTTTTAAAGGGACTTAAATTAACATATCTATTGGCAACTTATTCAAAGAGTAATAAAACAAACTTTGCTCTTTTCTCACATGAGACGATACGTTGTTTTAAGGTTTTGAAAAGATCAGATGATTCACTCTGTGTTCTTTCACTGTGATATCTGAACTTAAAGGAAAAGGTCAAAGTTGAAGAGCTCCATTTTGAAGAGACATCAGAGTTACAGTCACATGACTCTGTGTGTGCGTGTGTGCGTGTGTGTGTGTGGAAGGTTTCGTATATCATAATTATCCCGTTAAGTAACAGCGGAGGGGAATTCTTCTCAGGGGAATTCTTCTTAAATGGAAGATTTGCAAGAACGGGTCAGAGACAGAGAGCTTCCAGTCTAAAGGAAATCCTGTTTACATTTACATAATCATACCAGCACTCTCTTCTTCTTCTTCTTCTTCTTCTTCTTCTTCTTCTTCTTCTTCTTCTTCTTCTTCTTCTCTGCCTTTTTAAGTGCTGGCTGCCTCTTTTCTTTTGCTGCTTGTCAACATTTTCTTTTCTTCAAACTGCTGCCAGTGTTGGCAGGAAAAGCCTCTTATTCTGAAATCTCCTGCCAGCACCTACAACTCTCCAAACTAGAAACAGTTCTATTGGTAATCAACATTTTGGATTTTTCATCATCACTTCACACTAAAAATGTGAATATATATATGATTTATTCTTGTAATATTAGGACTTTTTGTTTGTAATATTGTTTTCTTTTTTTCTTTTAATATTCCGGCTTTAGTCTCGTAGTATTCTTAATTTTCCACTGGTAATATCACGACTTTATTCTTTTCCTCATAATATTTATAATATTGTGGCTTTTTTTTCTTGTAATATTACAACTTTTTGCAGAGAAATTTAATTTTTTTTTTTTTCCTCACAGTATTTCCCCTTTGCTTCTTATAATATTACGACTTTTTCTTTTAATATTCCAGCTTTATTCTCATCGTATTCTAACTTTTTTTTTACTGGTAACATAACGACTTTATTCTTGTAATTGTACATTTTTTCCTCATAATGTCACGACTCTATTCTATTATATACATAATATTTCCACTCTTTTCTTATAATATTACGACCATTTTTCTTGTAATATTAGTTTTTTTCCTCTTAATGGCAAAACTTTACTCTCATCATAATACAACTTTACTCTCATAGTGATACAACATGACTTTATTCTTGTACTGTGACAATTTTTTCTCTTACTTTTACAATTTCTTTAATTAATTAGATAATATTAGGTTAATATTAGGACTTTACTTTGTAATATTTCATCTGGATTTGCCCGTTACATGACAAAAATAGGTTTTGCCTTCAGTATTTTCCTTCAGCCGTTCATCGTACTTTCCTCTTTGAGCAGCATGTGTCAGACGTCTTAACATGCCTCTCTTTCTTTTTGCTGAAAAACAGTTTTAAAACACGTAAAGAAAGAGCGTTGGCACAAACACTGTGAGGTTCACTGTGTGAGTCTTAATTGAGATCTGCTAAGAGTCGGCAGCAGATGTTTGTAGCAGCAACTGTTGAATCATCAGAGACCACGGATGAAAAAAAAGAACTGTGTTAAAAAGAAAGCAGGTGCTCCACATTATGTTTGTGTGTGTGTGTGTTTTCTCTCTTTGCTTCTCACTTTGCGCTTTATTTCTCACTGAGACAAACGGTGATGTAAACATGTGGCGATCGGGGCTTTGGTTTGCCAGAGGAGGAGGGGAGAATGAAGAGGAGAAGCGAGCAAAGGAACTGTGGCTTTGGCTCACGGTGGTAAACAAACGCGAAAGGCCGTCGTCCTCATGTCACCGTCAAACAGGAAGAAAAGAGTGAGGGAAAAAAATGTAAAAAAAAAAAAAAAAACTAGATGTTTAATTTGGCGTAGAACAAAGAGAAATGTGTCAAAAGCTATTTGAATTACAGTATATGGAACATTTCTGTAAAAGCAGCACTAGACCTTTGAAATCTAGATAGATAGCCACTTATATAGCTTATCCTGGCTTCATCTATAATACAAAATTACATGTGGAGTTCCCCAGGGCTCAATCATGGGACCCTTTACATTCTATCTGGATAGACACAGACAGACAGACAGACAGATGGATAACATGTTATTTAGCTACTTCATACATACATACTTTCATAGCTTCATCTATAAAAATAAATTACATGTGGAGTTCCACAGGGCTCATTCATGGGACCCTTTACATTCTATTTTGATAGATAGATAGATTAGATTGTGCAATAGGCCACATTGGACAAAGTAACACACTTAAGAGAAGAGCGAGGTGAAGGATATTCAGGTTCAACAACAGTTTGTTGTATGACACTGAAGCATAAACAGATTATATGAAAAATAGGAAAAAAATATCATACACAGTAAAACAGTAGAGGAATAATTGGACACAATTATAAAACATTAAAAAGAAAATTAATATTTAGATTGCCCTTTGAAACACCCATACAGTAGTCAAAGTGTTCATATAAATTAATAAATAAGGATAATGTAAAGAATAAATGTAATGAGCATATAAAACAGTTCATTTACATTTATTTAATACAAATAAATGTATGCAGCGTGTATGTATTTATGTAAGTCTTTTAGGTAGTATTTTTCAGTAGTTTATTTTTTTTTTTATTTATCTCTAATGTAGAGCTGTTGTTGTTTTTAAAGTGCTTTATTAATAAAGTTGGGTTGGATTATTTTTAGTTTTTCTGACTGAAACTCACTAACAGCTGTGTGTGTGTGTGCAAGGACGTCACAGATGTTATATCACATCCTACATAGACTGTATATTAAACTGGTTAAACTGCCAGTTTATTGGGCTGACAGTCGTCAGTGTTGTCAGTTAGAGCTGACTTTACAGAGCCTGAACCTCCCGTTTCATTTTCACATCATATTATCCGTGACACGGGGAATCTCGGGAGAAGTTTCTCCACGCTGTGGAAAACGCTGAGGAGCAGCCACAGGTTCTCTGTGGTTATAAATGATGATGATCGCCGCCGCTCGGCTGCCATTACTCTCCTGTCTCTGTGTCTTTTTAACCTCCCCCTGTGGAGACGCCACTTCTTCTCATCTCCTTCTTTAATCTCTCCGGGTTCCTGCTCTGCTCCCTGCGTTTTACTACATCCTACTGCTGATGCACGCACTTAAAGTGATGGCGACAGATGAAGTTGTCGAGATTTAATGTGATAGTTTGTTGGATTTTTTTTTGTTTTGAAGTACTGACACATAGTCAGTGCTGACTTCACCATGAATCAGACCGAGACACAGACGCTCGCTGTCACTGAAAACACGACTGCCAGTGGGGGAAACGAGGAAAAATAGATTTAAGACACTTAACAAAAGACTCACTGAATAAATACTTCATCGGTTGAAACCTGCAATATCTTAAGAACGTGTTTGCAACTTTGTCTCACTGTTTAAATGACGTCTCACTCTCCTGCACCAAATTCCATAGAGAAAATCAACGTTTTAAGCTCGCAGGGACACAGGAGCTGCTGGTCCACTGCTGCCATGTTTGGTAATTTTGTGTCACTGAGGTAAATCTGAACCAAAAAATCTGACACACCGAACGAACAAGCTAGCACATATGAACTAAGTGATAAAGGCAACAATGACTCAACAACTCCCTGTATGCCCTGATGTAAAATTGGTGATTTTCCTCTATGGAATTCAGTGTAGGACAGTCAACTGCATTCAAAGTGACACAAACCTTAGTTTTACTGTTAGAAAAGGCTGCACAATTACAAGTTAACGTGAGGAACTTATTCGTATTATGTTGGAGACTTAAGCAGGCATAGATTTTATTAGGTGAGACTTTTGTAAAGTGTGTAATATCTGTTAAAAAAAACCTTAACTGGCCTGTCCCTTTAAGAAGAATTCTCCAGCAGTGGAAGCCATTGACTTTCATAGTGCATATTATTTGAGGTTGAGTTTGATATTTCTAACTTTCCTGACTGCGTCTGTCTTTATGAGTGAGTATTTTATCGACTTGAACGGGGAAACACAGTTACTCTTGCCCTATATATGCATATTGCCCTATATAATATTGCCCTATTTGCTGCCGTGTCTCTAGTTCATTTCCTCCTCCTCCTCCTCCTGTGATCCACATACAGTATATCCTCCATACTTCCCTCACTTTTGTCTCCTCTTCTTCTTCCTCTCCCCGTCAGACGGATGAGTTTGGACGACACGTTTCAAAGGCAGACTCTTTTCTTTTCTTCCCCCCCCCCCCCCATCTCCCACCTGACTCCACGCCACACTGAATTAGGAACCAGATATGTCTCCACCTCTGTGCTGCTGCGGATAAACACCGTTCAGAGCATCGTGGAGCGGCCGCAGCTTTTTTAGATTAGCACCTGCAATTAAAAGGCTTGACTCACACGACACACTTTACTGCGAGGGCATGTGCAAAGACGCTCCGAGAATCGATTTCGTTTACGTTTGCATTCAGGGGCCAACGATGGAGAGACACACGTGGTGTCAGTAAAAGGTAACAGTCCATCATTTAGGGGACAAACACAACTGTTCAATTGTGGTGGACCATGCTAGGTTTAAATTCTATCCCGATATTTCATTATGCTGTTGCAGTAAATGGTACATTTCAAAATAAAAGTTTGTTTGTTTTGATAGGAATGATATAAAGTTCACAAAAAAAACATATTGATGATGCAAAATTGATTTATATATTAGTAAAAATGTTATATTAAGATCTTCCCTATATTCCTCTTTTACTTTTTGGAGAAGCCACTTTGTTTTTAACCACAGCTGTTTAAGAAATAAAAGAAGTCTAGGCTTAAGAAAAAAGAAACACAAACCAAAGGCAGGCACTGAAGTACTTTAGTGAGTTTAGTTAAAACATTTAATAGCAGATAATCACAATAAAGCGACTCTATGACTTGAGATTATGCTGCTTTTTCTTTTTTTTTTTTTGGTTCATTTTTTTGTAACAGCTTACAATTCGTCACGGAAAACACAAAACCAATTTGTTCCTGCTTTATGGCACACTGACTCACACTAATAGAAACGTCCACTGGACAAGCGTTTAGCCTTTGTCACATGTTTGGTCACGTGTAGCAAAGAAAAGAAGGTAAGAAAGCACTGAGACAGAAGTTAATGTCAGTGGCAGCAACAGCAGCTTCAACCAGACACAATTATTATTCACTTCTCTAATAAGTTTCCTTAGATCTACAGTTAAAATTCATACATTTCTGACACTTTCTTCTGTTTTGTTATTGTATTCTTACTGCGCTTATTTCAACAGGTGTTGACCTCTGACCTTACTTCTGCTGTAACAAGTTAGGGATCATTAAAGTCTAATCTAATCTAATCTAAACTATAAATTCCCACTGTATTTATGTCAAAACCATATAAATTGTTTTAATTCGTCACAGGATATGTAAAGTAATGTATCAGTAAATTCACCAATTACTGCAAAAGAATTATACAGTTAAATAACTTATTGTTGACCACTGACACAGAAAATCTATCCGTGTTTGCATATTCTATGATTGGGAATCAGTCTCGGTCCGATATTGGTCATAATCACTGGATCGGATATCGGACAGATAAAAATGTAAAACCAATACAATCCAAAAATTTATATATATATATATATATATATATATATACATACATAGCAGCACAGACTGTAAAAATGTAAATAAAAATCAGAAAAAGCCTTTTTGCTGAGTCATGTTTGGGGCTGTTCTGTCTTTGAAATGACTCAGTACAGATGTGTTGTTAACAGCGTCAATGTTCATTGATGGTCTTAGTATCGGGCTAATATCGGTATCGGGACAGACTCGAGTTTGTGACTCGATCGGTCTTGGTATCGTCCCATCCCTAGTAAATTCCCACTCAGACTCCGTCTTTCATAGATTTTAAAGGATTCTACACTTTGGGATAGTCCTTGTTTGAATTTCATCCTTCCTTAAACTTTGAGAAGCATCTTTTTGCAATTAAAATGGTCCTAGTAGGTTACAGGAGATTAAGTTCAAGTCAGAGGTAAAGAGTAAAGTCTGTGTTGATCTGCTTTGTTTCAAATGGTGTTAAAAGTTTTATTTAGGAGTTTTTTGGTACCTCAGTGTTTTGGCCTGTCAGCTTCTCTGCATTTTCAACTTCACTGAAACTCTGGTTCAAATCACCAGAAGTAGTGTTTATTTTTCGCTAACTAGATTTTCTGCTGGACCAAGCACTAATTACTTCAGATTAGTGCTTGGTCTTGTTGCAATCCAGGCTGTATATTTTGACCTTTTCCCCCCTAAGATTGAACAGATATTCGGATTTCGTATTAAAAAAGTGACAGCTTTAATAAGCACGACCAAAATTACTCGTACTTCTTATTAGTCGTGCTTCCAGGCTGGAAGCGCACAAGGCCATCTGAAGTAATTAGTGTTTGGTCCAGCAGAGGGAGCTCTGAGCAGAACTTTATAAGGTTCCCCATAAAACAAACACTTGCGTCTGCATCTGTTGTTTTTCGGCAGCTTAGCTGGACAACTAAAAGTAAAAATCAGTGGTATAGAGTTCAGAAACTATTTATAAAATGTAGTTAATTCCAGTGATTTGAACCAGAGTTTAAGTAAAGTTTAAAAAGTACGAGTAACTTTGGTGGCAGATTTTTTCCCCGTGACACCATGGGAACGCTGTATGATGGAGGTGACGCAGAAACAGATAGACAGTTTTCAAAATAACTGCTTTCTAATTTGACCTTGATAGAACCAGGGCAGTTTAATGACAAATCCCTGCCCCTTTTTTTTTAATTTTCTCTCTCTCTTTGTGTGTTTGAATGCCCCCCCCCCACACACACACACACTCACCCCTGCACATTCCAACGCCATTATGTGACATTGTTGCTGAATAAAAGGCAGTATTATGTTCCACCCCCCCTCCAGTAAAAGGGCAGAAGTGGACCCAGTTTTTATCTGCTGAACGAATCAATCAGGATTATGTCAGCTGAAAAGAATCACAGACAGCAGTCGCCAAGCGCCGTGTGTGTGTGTGTGTGTGTGTGTGAAGGATGGGAAAGCACTTGTTGGTTGTGAACTTTCCCGGCTTGGTGACAGAAATGTCATTTTAGGTCGGAAAAGCAAGAGGATTTCTTATTTAATGTATTTGCCCACGCCCTCCCCCCTCCTCAGTCCGGCCCTTTGTCTTCCTCTGTGGGAGGATTGGAAGGCTACTAATTATCATTTCATCAGAAATGATTAGGAGATCAAACAGGGATCGAATGCCATTTCCTTCCATTAATGCAGGGGGTTTAGAGTGTCTGTCATGGCTTGGCTTGTCCTTACGGCCTGTGGAGAGAACGAGGGGGAGGAAAAAAGTAAATAATAGGAGGCGAAAGAGGACGAGGGAAGAAAGGAGAATGGAGGACGGCAGTGAGGAGGGAGGGACAGGATGGACAGGATGGACAGGGGATTGGCAGCAGAAAGAGACTGATGGATTTTTGTGAGTGTCAACTGAAGAAAAGTGTGTCTGTTTTTATGAAATTCTCAAACCCCAGTCTCACTACTGCTAAAAACAGTTGACCTGCAACTACCTGATTATTTTCATAATCCGTCAATATGTTGGTCCGTTCCTCTGTGCTCCATAAAAATGTTGAAATATGTCAATCATTGTTTCCCAAACCTTGAAATTATAATGTTTTCAATTTTCTCATTTTGTCCTCAAACCAAAATTATTCATTTTTAATTTTTTTTTGGTTACATGAATAAGACAAAGACACTCAAAGTGATTGATCAAATTATAATTGATTAAGAATTATTTTAGTAATTGATTAAAGATGACCATGTGGTATCCACAAGTCTGTCACATGACTTCTCCGCGATAAGCATCAGTCAAAAACACTGTAAACAAATGTGTTTTTAACATTTATATCAAATTTAAATGATCATTAAAACCCTTAGGTTTTTAGAACTATGTTTAAAAATCATGAAAAACCACTTTAATAAAGAAGAATAAAGAAGTTTCTGGTGATTTTTCTGTGGGTTGATAGGTTGTAACGTTAGCTCAGTCGCTAAACGAGTCATTGTTTTATTGCCTTTTATGTGTTTACTCCCAAAGTGAAGTGATTTTTTTCTACTTCTACTTTTACTACTTTTACTACTCTCCTCTGAGGCTAACGCTAATGGAGTACATATTTGTAATATTTTTAGCTGACAGATCGTCAGTATAGAGTCGGCTACAGTTCACAGCTAATTTCAATAATATTTCAACTGCAGCAGCAGAAGTCGACATGCAGTTTCATCAACAATGACATGCTAATCCATGTTAGCATGTGAAAAAGCTCCGCTAAACACCCGCAAAGCGTGTAGGTCCAAATAGACATAAAATCCACACGCAAATCAGAACTGGAAAAAATGTTATCTAATAAGGAGAATAAGTGAAAGTGGGTCAAAGTGGCTCAGTAGCGCCCCCACAAGCGAAAACCAGTAAGACCAAGTTGCACCAAATTTCACAAAACTTGGTGGAAACATGTAACAGCTCAAGATGAACAAAAAGTCTATGGGGACCATGGTCTCAACTCAGCAGGAAGTCGGCCATTTTGAATTTTGCCACCATCTTGGTACTTCGCATGTTCTGAAAATAACAAACTTGTCTGGGCATGTTTATTGTACCAACATAAAAAAACAGAGATCAAAACTTATCAAAAGGTCTTGTCGAGTCAAAAGGGCGTAGCCATGGCAACCATCGGAATCTTGACCTATTTTGACCCTTTACCACAAAACAGGAAGTGCCTTGTGCCTGTAACTTGACCGTACATTGACCAATCTGCTCGAAACTTCATACGTGACAGAAGAGACTGACCCTGAACACGTCTATAAACACAAACTTAACCCAACAGGAAGTCAGCCATTTTGCATTTAGTGGCCACGAAACAGGAAGTGCCCTATAACTTGACCATACATTGACCAATGTGCTCGAAACGTCATACGTGACAGAAGAGACTGACCATGAACACGTCTACAAACATGAACTTAACCCAACAGGAAGTCAGCCATTTTGCATTTAGCGGCCACAAAACAGGAAGTGCCCTATAACTTGACCATACATTGACCAATGTGCTCGAAACGTCATACGTGACAGAAGAGACTGACCCTGAGCACGTCTACAAACACGAACGTAACCCAACAGGAAGTCAGCAATTTTGCATTCAGCAGCCACAAAAGAGCAATTGCCGTGTAACTTTGTTGTATAATGACTGATCTGCCCAAAACACAAGAGATAAGACACCCGGTCAGAAAACATCAGCACATGAAAACTAAGTAGAGCTCCACCTGCTGGCAGGCTTGCTGCTTTAATTTTATTTGTAACCAAACAAATAGGTATTTCATAGTTTGCAGTCTCTTTAAACTTTTTTAGATGCAAATGTATGGATTGACTTCACAGGAAACTTGAAGCACTCCTTCACATTTACGCTCAACTTTGAAAGTTTTCGGGGCAAAATGAGGAAGAAGGAAAAAAAAACAACAGGCGATGAATAAGTGACACCTAACAAAGTTAGATGTTTCCATTAGACGATCAGAGAGATTGGAGGTGGATATCGCTGAGAAGCGAGCGGAGCAGAAGGGTTAGAATCGCGGCTCTGATTGTTTGGAGCACGTCAGATGAGAGAAATGTCAAAGAGAATATGAGAGATGACCTCTGTGTTCATTGCCCATTAATGACCCTGCAGCTCCCAGCTTCATTTTCCCTCTCATCAAAAACATTAAAAAAAAACATTTCCTCCTGTCTCCAATAGTCATTTCCCCCCGCATTGTATTTATGTATTGAAAAAAAAGGTAATAGATCAAGCACATTCCATTATTCTCTTATAAGATCATTAGCAAATATAATTAGATATGAAAGAAAGTAATTTGGAGAGGAGAGGGGAGAAAAGCGCTATCAGGCAGAGAAGACAGATTGTAGCATCAGAGTGTTTGGGCTTAAATTGCTCAGCGGAGGTATTATCAAGCCGGCAATCTTTTAGCCTCAGAAATAGTTTTGGAGACAGAGAGCGAAAAGATAGAAAGAGGCCACTAACGTTCTCTTCATTGTGTTTTATTTTTTTTGTAATCATTATTGTTATTTTACATTTCTTCCTCCTCCTCCTGAATCCTTTCATCCTGCCATCATGCGTCACCTCGCACCAGACCCCGAGAGTTTGCAGCGAAAACAAACAAACAAAAAAAAAAAAACGAGTTTATAAAAAGAAACGACGCGAAGAAGTCGTCGTCGCCGTCGTCGTCGTCGTCGTTGTCAACACATTATCAGAGACAACAGGAAACAGGTAGCCCTTTTTAACCCCGCGCCTCGCACATATTGGTTTTGACTTTCGTTTTATTTTTTGTAAAAAAAAAAAAAAAAATTGTGTTCCACCTTGAAGTCGAGCTTTGTTAGGAAAACCTTTTTTTTCTTTTTCTTCATCCCTCCTCCTCCTCCCCCTCCCCCCCCCACACTCTCCACCCGCACGCAGGAGTTTTTCCGTCACTCTTTGTTGCACCTTAACACCACACTCTGTTTGTCTAATAGGGATCTGAGTGGAACGCAGACTGAGAGCACAACAACCCCGCTGCGTTTCCAACACACATTTCTCCCTCACCCCTTCTTCTTCTTCTTCTTCTTCTTCTTCTTTAGTAGTGCTTTGAGGGATCGGGGGAGGGGGTGGAGGTGCAGGGTGGATGTGGATTTTTTCGAGTCTTTTGTGCGAATCATAGGGAATGCTAACTATAAACATCCTGTATTCATTAAAACCATCTAAAAATACAATTTTTAGCTAAGGGGGAGGAGAAGGGTGTGTGTGTGTGTGTGCGCACATTCACTTCCTCCTCGGTGTATACAAGCCGCGTTACGCCTGGTGCTGCTCATATTTACATATTTATAAATGCAGGGCTGTACAATGTGACGGGGCCATGCCAAGAACAACACTGTTTCGGGGGGGGGGGGGGGGGGGGGGGGGGGGGGTTAACAAAGGAGCCACAGCCACCGTTCAACTGCGAAGTCCATATGGACCGAGATGATACTGTGATATACAGTATAACATATTTGTTAGCACTGTAAATACCAGACATTCAGTCCAACTGACTCAGTCCAGTGGAGATAAGATTTTTTTTTTGTATCATTTTCTACCACATTATCCTCCACATCAGGAGAGCAACAAGGGGGTGGAGCCAGTCCCAGCTGACACAGGGCGAAAGGCGGAGTCACACCCAAAAAAGTCCTTTTCTACAATGGGCTCTTTCCTCATTTACCCTGGTAATTATAAAACCTTGGCGTGCTTCCAGTGAAATTACCCGGGTAAATATTACCCTGGTAAACACTTTACCCGGGTCAAGTACCTACTCAGGACTAGGGACTTATGAGCAGGAAGTTTGGAGGGGCGGGGCTGTGTGGAACACATCTTACAGCTGGGTTGGGAACGTAGAGACTTTGTCTCTATAGTTAGTGAGTTTTCAGACCCTCTAGAGACTATTTTTCAAAAAAAGCGTCTAGCGACAAATCTAGTGTCTTTTTCTTGTTATTTGAGACTTTTGGAGACACTGACGTGAAAGAACGTATTGTTCTCAAGGTCTTTACACACCGGACGGAACCAATGAGAGAATGATTCTGATGAGACGCAGCCTCTCATGAACGTCAAGAACGATGAGAAGAAACTGATAAATTATGAGCAGGAGAAAAAAAAAATCATATTTGTCTGGAAAAAAGAGTGGGTTTAACACACACACGTTTGTGCTTCTATCAAAGTGAGGACCCTCATGGACATAATACATTCTCTAGCTCCTTACCATAACCTCAACCATCACAACTAGATGCCTAACCCTAACCTAAACCCAATCCTAACCCTAACCCTAAAGCCAGGTCTTAACCCTGAAAAAGCCATTTTAAGGGGTGAAAAAAAGTGAGGACCAGCCAAAATGTCCTCACTTTGCAGCAAATACAAGAACACACACTGCTGCTGTTCTCTGGCTGATGCAGCTCACAGTGATGTCAGTAAAAACTATTTTGAAGCTTGATTTTCACTGAAGCACCTTTACAGCCCCCCTCCACACGTCTGTGACTGTTTTATACTTTATTCTTCTTTATTAACATGAAACAAACACAATGGAGCGATCCACCGGCTGTGAAGTGTTTCGACTGTACGTCATCAACAACATTTAACAACTTTGAGGTGCAGTGGAAACACAAACTACACAGATTAACAGGAACTTATTTACCCAGGCAAACCAAACTAAACCAAACTCAGGTTCCGGAATTCAGGCGTGTTTTCTGCTGCTTCTTCCAGTAACTTCTGGCTTCAAACTGCAAATCTCATTGCTTCAAAATAGGAGTTTGGTTTACAACAGGAAGATTTGTCCATTTTTATATACAATCTATATCTCTATTACATCAATATCAGACAATATTAACACTAGTCTTCTTTCTCTGTTTCCATATCTGATGGCTTTGTAACCAAATAACTAGTTTTCTTTGGAAGTAAATCCAGAATGTTGGATGCTTTGAGCGACATTCTGCCTCAACCGAACGTCTTGTTGTTTCTCTCTGTATCTGTTGCTGCGTTCAGGTGGAAATCGTGAGCTTGTAATTATGACAAACATGTCATATTCAGGACATCAAACAAGGTGTGATTTAAAAGAAAAAGACCAAAAAAATAACCAAAAAAAACTAGGATCCATAATCATCGCAGAGGTCGTGTAGGTTCAACAACTGAAAAGTTAAGTGGGGAAAAGGTTTTAAATAAGTTGAATTGGTTTCCTTTGCTATTTTTGTTTATTTTATTGTGTAAAATAAATCAGTACAAGTCAGTCCTGGTCTAATTTTACTCATTTTTTCTTGCCGTTGTGAGGAAAATTCCCTTCAAATGAAGGAATTTCTTGTCTTATGTAAAAAATACAAATTTTGTCAGGTATAGCTTCAGATAAAGGAGAATGTTTTTCCCTCTTCCTTCACAATAAACTGCACCTTTACTGCAGCCTGTGGTCTCTAAAGTCACCACAGGGGGGCGCTCTTTCTCCTTCTCACACAGTTTTATGAGGATAAGGTTAAAGGCTGTCTTTACCCAGTCATTTCTGTGTGGACACAGAGGCGTACACAGGCATTTCAGGTCACAGGGGCTCGAGTTAAAACTAGGGGCACCCCATTATTGTTATTTAGATTAAGATTATTGTATGACTTAAATGCAATTTTTGGACATATAAAGTTCTATTAATATTTATTTAATCAGTACTTTACTGAAGGAAATTACAGATATCAGTCCTGGACAATGATAAAAATTATTTTTAAATTTTCCTCCATATTTCTACAATAAAATTCAGCAAAACTCCAGAGGAATTTAAGAATATTTTATGTGTATTTTACAAAATTAACCTTGAAATTCCATCATATTTTGGTACATATTGATTTTAAGGCCACAAAAGTAGAATAAAATATAGAATTACAGAAACAATTTAATAGTAATGTCTTTGAAAAAGTGGCCCAAAACAGCAATGCATTCATATTTTACCCTATTCATGTTTTTCTATATGTCTTTTATTTTGTTTTTACTGCGTTTCAGTGGGTCTGAGTTTGATAATGATAACGAAAAGTGCTAATGTTGTTATAGGATGTAAGATAAAGGCAGAACATTTGAAGGAAACAATCATATTACCGTTGAATTCAGGTGATGAACGGATGCCAGGCGTGTTTTCTGCATGTGAGTGTGTGTGTGTGTGTGAGCTGCAGCTGCCTTCTGCCCGAATGGGAAATTAAAAGCTGCAACAGAAAGAGAAGTTAACGCTGAATCTATAAAGTTGGCCGGGAAATCTCTCCCCCTTCGCAGCGGCAGTTGTTTGGGGAGAAGGAGCCCCGCGCTTAAATAATAACATTCCAGGTGGCTCAGTTAATGAACAGTGAAAATCAAATATGGGGCCTAATCTGGAGCTCGTTACAGGAAGTTTCTTTACAGGGATGTCAAAGGCAAAGCGCGCCCTCGGGGGGAAGACGGAGACACTTTGTGAAGCTTCAACAACCAGGAAAGTTTATCTTCATATCGACAGATTTGATCTGTGTAGGAAATGAAAGGTATCACAGTTAAACTGATCGGTGATCGGCGACGTTAAAAGGTGGCGCCGTCTCTGGTTTCATGCGTTTGTGTCGTTTATATCAAACCGAAATGTTGAGAGTGAACGTGTTTAATTCAGGAGGTGAGACAAGACTATGTGCCTGCTCTGTGCTCAGCTCCCTCTCTGTCACTTCCTGTCCTAGTTTGCCATCTAGTGGTGAAAGTGGGTTATGAACTCAATCATATCCAGGTAGATAAATGCTGCAGCACATAAAGGAATGAAAGAAGAGTTTTCACTTGCAGTAACTTAGTAATCATTTTTATTTTAATTTATTAGGTGTATATTTAAGTCATTATTTGATTTCTTTTTTTTGCATTTCCAATTTTTTTGTGCATTAATTATGTTAAAATTGACAAGTTTTATAATTTTTGTGGCTTTCGTAGAATTTGTTAATTAATGTTAATACGTTAATCTATTTTACAAAGTATATTTGTTAAGTCTGTGCAACAATTTTCCCTCTTAAATGTGGGTGGATGGATGGATGTGCATTTATACGTAGTTGGACATACATTATTGATCCTAGAACTGGGAAATCCTTGTGTTTCAGCAGCACTGTACCAGACAAATAACATACTATAAAGCTATTAAATGTTAAGCAATAATAACCAATAGTCTCTATTGATATGACAGATCTTGGAAAAGTTACTGAGTGCTTCACAAATAATTACAAAAGTCATAAAATAGAAACACAGGAATAATAAAAAAAAATGTCCATATAAATGACTCAAATTAATTGAATCAAGTTTTTAAAAACAGCTTTCGATGCTTTCATTCTGACAGGTATTTTAGTGACACAGGAGAAGTTAGTCTCTTAGGCCCTTTATACACACAATTTATTTTGAAAAAAAAATATTTTAATTTTTGCCCTTGCATGTTCAAAAAAAATCACTCTGAAGCACTTTTCTCATTTTATTCTTATGTATCTATTTATACACTTCATCTGTTATTGTGTGTTTTATTAAAATTAGATTTGTTAAATACTTTAAACTGCAATTTATGTTTTTATGTTGTTATTATTATTATTATTAGTAGTAGAAATACTCAACATCTCACCAACACTCGTAATAATATTACAGAGTACAAATGTACAGTTTTGTTTGCAATGACTTAATTTGGACAAACTAATCAAAGTCTTATCACTAAACTTAACCATAACTGGAATTCGAGCAGTGAGAAATAAGGTTCTGCCTCATTAGGACCAGGTTTTGGTCTCCATGAGGAATGCTGGTCCTGACAAGGTCAGGACACTGCATTGACTTCCATTCATTTCCTGGAGACTTACTCTAACCTTAACCATAATTACTAGTGTCCTAACCCTAACCCTGACCCTAACCTTAACCTCAGCCTAACTTTAAAACTTGTCTTCACCTTAAAATGGAGTCATTTACGTTATGGGGACTTGATTTTTGTCCCCATAAGGAAGACAAGTCCCCATAATGTGAGTGTGGAGACACATTTAGGTCCCCACAACATAAGGAAGACCAATTATAGACTAATGTGAGTTTCTATTATGAGTCAGTTTTTACATGTTCCAGTTCTTCAACCGGTGCTTTAGTTTCATTAGAATGAAAACCTGTTTTTAATTATATCAGTGGAGTCACCAACACACACACACACACACAGTTATTACTCAGTGCTGAGTCTCAGAGATGTTCCATCATGTTATTTGTTCTCCCTCTGTTACAGTCGCACTCCTCTCCATTTCCATCCACAGTTCAAATAAAAGCCTGTGTTTTAATTTGCTTTTGTCAGATTCATAACGCCACTTTAAAAGAACATGACATGCAAATGTGTTCGCCGGTGTTTTATTGCAAAATCATTTTCCCAGAAGTTGCTGAGGGAGAAGTTGCATTATTTAGTGGCCACTTGTCTGGGACCGAATTACAGCTCTGCATTTCTGACGGTGTCGCGCACTCTTAAAACTTTTTCTGAGAATCGCTCACTTCACATTTCACTTCACGCTCCGTGTCACGGCGATCGACCCGCAGAGGCCATTATCTCGCTGACGAGCATCAGCTCCATGTTTACACCAGAAAAGCACTCGTTTCCCCCTATATTGTGATTTGCACCCAAAATTATTAGTCCTAGAATTATTTTATCTATATTATTGGATTTTGTTTGACCACAAACAACATACTTATCATTATTAGTCTGATATCAGTCACAGAAATCATTATTTCTGTAATGGCGGCACAAATCTGTTGACACACTTGTGAGTCTCAGCTACAGTTTGGTGTTAGCTTCATGTCTGAATCTTTATTTGTTACCTTACAGTGACCAAAATCCCACAATCCCCCTTGTTTTTCCTGTTCTGGATCATAATATCCAGAATGTTCACAGGATCCGGATCAATCTTTGATATATTATAGAACCTATTGTGGCCTTATCCTGTATTATTTTTGGCCATTTATTGTGGCGTTACATGCGATTAAATGCTGAAAATGGCTCTCTCTCGCAATGATAAAGAATCTTTCAAGAAATTCCTGGATCTGCTCCAATTACACACCTTTCCATAACCTTTTGAGTTATTTTGCTGACAAACCAACGCTGGCAATAACATCAACCTCCTTGGTGGAGGCAAAAATGAAATTAGAGAAAAGGAAAACAGAAAAATTGCAGTTCTGAAAAGCAGCTTCCTCTTTTTTACTTTATTTGGCTTCATTGTTCAGATATTTGTAGAAAGTCAAAGAGAAAAATAAGGAGAAACAAAAATAAAAGTATGTTTAAAATTAAAATATAACACAAAAAAAGATTATTTTATTGCTAATCTGACACAAAAATGTATTGTGTTCATATTATTTGTCTTATTTTTATGTTAAATTATAAAATAATTTTCATTTTTAATGTATATACATCGAGCTATTTAAGTAAAATGCAAAAAAAAAAAAAAAAAGGTTAATCGTGTATGTAACAAATAAAATTTGAATTTAACCATCGTAGTAATAATTAAGGTCAGTCCACACACTTTTTAAAATGTTGTGAGCAACACTAACATGATTGGTTGTACAGATGCTGGAGATCCAGACATCTTTACAATGTGTTCACGTCTTTATCTCGCTGTTAGACAAACATTTTCATCTCACTCTCCCACACCAAAGTCCATAGAGAAAATCAGTGATTTTAGCTCACAGGGACACAGGAGCTGCTGGTCTACTGCTGCCTCGTGTGGTCACTTTGTGTCACTGAGGTAAATCTGAACAAAGGCTTTTAAATGCCCAATTCACAAAATGACATATTTGAACTTAGTGATGGAGGCAGCAGTGGATCAACAACTCCTGTGTGCTGTGATGTAAAATCACTGATTTTCTCTATGGACTTTGGTGTGGGAGAGAACGACTTTTAAAAGGCAGCACAAACTTAATTTTCCAGACAGAAACAACTGCCTAACACTGAGATAAAGCAGCAAACATGTTGTTTGGATACTGTAGACTTTATGTGACATATACTTTATGATATGAGACTCTTATTAATTGTTTAATTGTCTGTCCTTGTGTCCCGGGTGGCAGCCATGTCTTCATTCACAGCGAGCATTTGTGTTTCAGGCTGGGATTTAACTCTGAGTCACAACCGTCATAGAGCCAAAAAAAGCTGAACTGTCCCTTTAAACTGTAATATTTGTGTGTGTGTGTGCTGCAGGGTGGGGTCAGATTATGTTGGGTCCGTGGTGCTAATCTGCCTCTTCTTCTTCTCTCATTGGCCGTAGTGCATCTGTGGGTGGGAGAGGAGGACGACCAGCCCATGACCCATGACCCCGCACTGACCCACGACCCCAACCACCCTAACAACCGTAACCTAGGCGACCCCGAGGGGCTGGATGCCCAAGCTGTAAACAAAGGCTAAAGGCGCGGACGGCAGCGAGGCAGGATGATGAGGAGGAGGAGGAGGATGGCGATGATGATGATGAAGGATGAAGGATAAATGAAGGAAAACACTATAAAAGACTTTATTTAAGATGAAAAAAAAAAAAAACACATACTACCGTCAGAGAAGGTGAGGACTGTGTGAAGGACAGTTTGGGGACGGATTTACGTGATGGACCTAACGGCTTTTTCTTGGACACTAAAAAAAGACAAAAGAAAAAAGAAAGAAAAAAAGAAGTGACTTTCCAGTTTTGTCTCCTGTGGTCTGACCGATCCTCGTCGTCGTCGTCGTCTTATCTCTTCTGCTATGTTTTACTTCTTATTTTGATTTGATTTCGATGGAACTACCTGTCAGATTAGCAACTCTGATACATTCCTTGAGCTAGAAAGGTTTGTCATTTTTGTTTTTCTTTTATTTTTGGATTTTAGTTGAAGGTGTTGTGATTAAATCAAAGACGTTTCCTCTCCTGGTCAGTGAAGGCGACGCTTGTCTCTCATGGACAGACAGACAGACAGACAGACAGACGTCTTATCGTACTGGAATGTATTTTACTGTAGAACAGAGACTCAAACGTAACTGGACGGTCGACGCAGCAGCTTTGAAGCACATTCTCCCGTCAGAGCGGCCACTCGAGGGCGCCATCGAGTCACTGTTTATGTCCCGTGGTCGTGCGTGGAACTCGTGCTGGTTGATAAAAAGGACAGGGCAACATGTGACAATCTGCAAAACGGCGAAAACAAAATCCCTGAAGTCCTGGTCGATGTTGATCTGCAAGAAAATACGGAGGAAAAAATGGAAACACCGTCTCTAAAGATGAGATTATATTATGTTTTTATTTATTTCTCAACCATGAAGCCAAACAAACAAGTCTTCATCAGGGTCTGACTAACGATTTTTAATCTGTTTTCACTTTTCAAGCAGATGTTGGCTTTGATCGCAGACTTTAATCCCACAATTGTGATTGATTTTTTTCCTCAAACTTCTTTTTTTCTCAGACTTTCAGAATCTTGACTTTAATCTCAGAATTGTGACTTTTTTTCTTAAGTCTGACTTTATCTCAGAATTTAAACATTTTCAGAATAGCAGACTTTAATCCCAGAATTGTGACTTATTTTTTTTCAAACTTCTGACTTTTTTTCTCAGACTTAAAAAAAAAGAATCTTGACTTTAATCCCAGAATTTGTTTTTTCTCAAAAATCATTTTTCTCAAAAGTCTGACTTTATCTCAGATTTTAATCTCAGAAGTTAAACATTTTCAGAATCTTGAATTTAATTACAGACTGTAATCCAAGAATTATGACTTATTTTTTCTCAAAATTCTGACTTTGTCAGAATTTAAACATTTTCAGAATCTTGAATTTACACAGACTTTAATCCAAGAAATTGACTTCTTTTTCTCAGACTTTCAGAAACTTGTCTTTAATCGCAGACTTTAATCCAAGAATTCTGATTTTTTTTTTCTCAAAAGTCTGACTTTAATCTCAGAATTTAAAAATTTCCAGAATCCTGACTTTAATCCCAGAATTCGGACTTATTTTTCCTCTAAATTCTGACTTTATCTCAGACTTTAATCTCAGAATTTAAACAATTTCATAATCTTGAATTTACTCGCAGACTTAATCCAAGAATTTTGACTTTTTTTCTCAAAATTCTGATTCAAATTTATGAATAGTAGACCTTAATCCCAGAATTATGACTTCTTTTTTAACAAACTTCTGACTTTAAAAATTTAAATTTAGAATTTAAAAATTTTCATAATCTTAACTTTAATCCCAGACTTTAAAATTTTTCTGAATAGCGGACTTTAATCTCAGAATTGTAATTTATTTTTCCACAAAATTCCGACTTTTGAAATTTCAGATTTCAAAAGTCGGATTTCAGAATCCTGATTTTGATCAGACTTTAATCCCAGATTTATGACTCTTTTTTTCCCTCAAAAGTCTGACTTTAATCTCAGAATTTTAAATCCTTGAGAATCCTGACTTTGATCTCAGACTTTAATCCCAGAATTCTGACTTCTCCTTTCTCAAAATTATCCACACTGTTCTTTTTTTTTTTTTAAATACTGACTTTCTTTGTATATTTTTTATTTTAGTTCCTTCTATATTTGTTTGTTTGTTGTTTTAATGGATTAAAAGTTTTCTTTCAATTTTACTTTTTACTTGTTTGGTTCACAAAATGTCAGAAAAAAATGTCGATCAGCGATTCCAATCTTGAAATGTCTTGAATTTTTTTTCCCCACAAACCAAAATAATTCATTTTTAATGATTTCTTTGTTGCACGGAGCAAAGAAACAAGAAAATATTCAAATTTAAGAAGCAGAAAAATCTGCAAAATGGGTTTAATCGCTAAGAAAAAGTTCACGGTTAATTTAATAATCAAATAAAATGTGTCCAAAAAGTAGGAATAATTCATCAGCCAAAGAAAAACCCATATACGTACGTGGTGAGAATTCTTTTGTTTCAGTTTGTCAGACCCTGATAAAACTTGAACTCGATACACGGGAGTTTTTATTTGCGTCAAAGCTGGAGAAATAAATTCTCTCATAGAAAATCATTATTTTAGCATTTCCTCCGAGTTCACGTCGCACTATCAGCGAGTAACAAAGACTTGTGTGATTTTCTTCTTGTGCATTTTACTTTCCTCCACTTCCCTCCGCTCATGTAATCTTCAACAGTGGTTCTCAAACAATGGGCAGGGGTCCACACATGGGTCACAGGAGATTTTTTTTTTGGCTCCCCAAACAAATTTTTTAAAGTTTTAATTCAGATTTAAGTGTATATGTTTTTAAATAACAAGCATAAAATGAAGTTGGAAATGTTTTGTTTACCAACTGAAAATGATATTTGCTGTAACTGGACTGGCTGTGAATTAGTCGCTACATTATGCACAAATATGTCTTGTCAGGTTTTTTTTTTTTGTTTTTGTTTTTTTTTAACTGTGATTTGGGTCACTATTGTTTTTGTCTTTTTAAAGTGAGTTCCCACATGGACAGTAATGGGTTATTTTCCAGTGATAATACAGTGCACACAACATAATAAATGATGGTAAATATTTAGACCTTCCCTAAAAGAAGTGAGATTAAATCCCCTCTCTGTAACCAGACTGCTGCAGGTCGTCACTCTGCCTCACGGCTTCCCCTCTGTCTATCGTTCTTCTTCTGTATCATTCATCGCCGCAGATATGCAAGGGGATTAGGATTAGAGCCACAGGTGAATATTATTTAAAAACAGGATGAAAATAAAATTTAAAAAAGTCAGAATTCTTATTTTCCTTAAAATGTTGACAATAATGTCAGAAATGTGACTTTTCCAGAATTCTGACTTTTTTTCAGAATTTAGAATTTAATCTATTATGCAAAGGTTGGAATTCTGCACAAAGTCACAAAAAGTTCTTTTAGAATTCAGACTTAATTCTCAGAATTCTGATTTTTTTTTCAGAATTTAGAATTTAATCTTTAGTCCGAACTATGACTTTAATCTCAGAATTAGAGAAGAATCAGAAGACAGAATTCTTCGGCAGAGACAGAGATTTAAGTCTGAATTCTTAAAAAAGGTCAGAATTCTGAATACAGTCATAATGTCAGACATAAATCACAAAAAGTGTGTTAGAATTCAGACTTAAATATCAGACTTTTTTTCAGAATTTAGAATTTAATCTTAGAATTTAACCTCAGACATGACCACATTTTTTTTTTTTCTCAACATTTTGAATTTAATCTTAGAATTGAATTGTAGAATTTTCCTCAGGATTTTGACTTCAGCTTCGGAATTCTGTGCGTTTTCAAATTCAGACTTTAATCTCAGGCTTAAATTGCACAATTCTGACTTTAACCTCAGACATAATTTGTAGAATTTTCTTTGCTCAACATTTTGTCTTCATTCTTGGAATTGAATCGAAAGAATTTTGACTTTTTCCTCGAATGTTAACGTCAAAATTCTGTCTCATTTATTTTCCTTTAAAAAAAAACAAAAAAACAATTATAGCCCTTATCCTCTTCCGTACTGCAGCCACAGACGCTTAATGTAAACGGGCAGATCAACAGTATAGTAGTTGATAAAGAAAGAAGAGAAAAGATTTGTGACACGTTGTCCTCGGTCGACGTGTGTGTGAGGAGGGATTAGCATTGGTTTTTTTGTTTTGCTTTTCTTTATCACCCTCCACTCCGACCCGTTTTCGCTTCACCTCTCACGTCGACCTCCAGAGCTCTGTCGCGTCGCAGACGTTTGTAAGATACTGCCACGATCATTGTTGCACAGTGTTAATGACTACTGATGTATTTAGTTTGAAATGAGATTTTAAAGAGACAAAAAAAAACAAACAACGACGACAAAAAAACTGGGGGGTTAAAAAAAGAAAAACCCTTGTGTATAGACTTAGATACACGTCATCTGTTATCGCTTCTACAAAAAAAAAAAGCTATGTAGCTGTGTTAGACTGTAGGGTTGATTTTTTATTTTGATTGTTTTTATATATATATATATATATATATAAATATATATATATGTACTGTACATTAAAGCCTTCTCCATTTACTGATTAAAGAAGAAAAACAAAAAAGAAAAATGATGACAATCGTCTCCTGTGCTGCAGACATATTGGCCCCCCCTCCCCCATATATACAGGATCCATTATGAGTAGAGGGACTTTTATTTCTTTTTCCATTGGTTCTTTTGGTTCGACAGAAGTATTTGGCACTGTGATAGTATTATAAATCCAACCTATACAGTATAAAACTAGATAACTAACTAAACTGAAGGTGTGTGTTTGTGTGTCCCTTGGCTTTGTGAAATGTTTCTACGTCAACTTTTTGTGAACCCAGAGAAAAATTCTAAGTCGGTATATACAGTCCAAATATAATACTTCCTATTTTTTTCCCTTTTTTTTCCTCCTTTTTTAAAAAAAAAAAAAAAAAGATTGATCAGCCTCTTTAATGTATGTGGCTTTTAATGAATTGTATTTTTTTTTTGTATGCAAATCCCCTTTTGACCTGCATTGATCAGCAGCATGATTCAAAATCCAAACCCAAATATTTTTCTTTTCTTTTTCTTTTTTTTTTAGCTGCAGAAAATTCATTCATGTAAAATACAATAAAGCATTTTCTTTTTCCTTTTTCGATATGTAAACCAGGAAAAGAGGGGATTTAAAAGTAATAATAATCACAGAAGTAAAGTGAGAAGCAGTGGTTGTTGTCGGGGGAAACGTAACAGGGTGTGAATTTGGAGGGAGTGAAGGAGGAATTCTGGGAAATGTGGTCCTTGACGGCTTTGACCTCTGAACCAGCTATGATGAGCATTCCACTCCACGTGTTATGTACAAAAAAAAATCCTGTCTCGTGAGCTGAACACTCTTTCTGTTTTGCTGTATCCTCATGGCAGATGCTTCGTTTTGTAACTACTGAACTGTACTTATAATAAAAATAAAATGTATTCAAACAAAAAAAGAGGATTGTGAAAGAGCTATTTTTTAAAAAAAAATATATATATATATTATTTTCAATTTTTTAACTGCATTTTAGAGATTAGTCCATCAAACTTTTTTATTACCTTCACAAAGGATCGATCTGGAGGTTTTTGTGTGGTTTTATGTTTTTGCAGTTACGTAGGAAAAAAATCATGACAAATCCACAAATAAATTAATAAATAAACCAAGGAATCAATGAATAATTACAGAAATAAATTAATTTGTTTTTCATTAAATGGCCAGCTCTTATATATTAATTTAAATATTTATTCATTTATTTTCGATACTTTAAATTATTGTACACACTTTGCAACTAACGCAAAACTCCAAATCAATAAGTAAGTAAGTAGTAGCCTAGTGAATAATAATAAATAATAATAATAATAATAATAATAAAAAGATTTTATAGACAGCTTTCAAGAAACTCAAGGTCAGCATACAGAAATATAAGAACAATAAAATACAGGAATAATTAATTATTAAGTTAGATCATAATAGTTAAAAGAAAAAAAATGAGGAAATATGAAGTGGATAAAAATGCCATTTTTGTAAATGTAATAAATTGGTACATATATAGTATGTTTCAGATTCATTAGATCCATTTATAGACCTTTTTATGAGGTTAAAGTTGGTCAATAAACATAAAACTTCTTTTAAAATGTATATAATCAAATATTTTTGTATTATTTGTTAACTGATTTATTAACATCTACACACACACACACACACATATATATATATGCATGATCAGACACTCAACCATGAAACTTACTTTCATCTGGATATGATCCAGATTACAGATTTGGCAGCATTTTAAATATAACATGGGAATCTGAGATGAATTTAACGTGGCTAATCGCTATAATCAGGTGAAGTTCTAATCAGATTCTGGATCAACATGTAAAAATGTCAGGTGTGTTGAAGTCTCAGTGGACGTCTGTCCTCTCTGAGTTGTCTCTTAGTCGTAATTATTGTCTCTCTGACGGGAAAAGCCTCACGTATCGTCATCACCATGACGAATAAACACTAGACTTGAATTATTTCCGGCACCAATGGGAACAGCTGTTGTGAAACAAAGCAGAGGATGATGGGAAACACATGAACGTGCTCTGTGGGTTCCATGTGGAAAAATGGAAAAAAAACAGCAAATCACTTCCAGATTCAAAACATGGAAATTCATATACATCCGTGTTTCCACTCCCACTTCCTTTGTTTACTATCTCCCCCACCCCCATTTCTGTCTCTGACTCTTTTGGTCTTTTCTATGGAGGCCTGGAAGGGACATTTAGGAAGAGAGAAAAATAAAGTATCAGGCAACGTAATACTCAAAGGGCTAGGGTTAGATAGGTAGATTATTAATTTATTTATTTTCATGTGTTTATTTTTGGATAAAAGAAGCTCCACATTGATGAAAACTGATTTAAGACACTCGGGTGTCCAATTTATTTAAGAATTATATAAACAAATATATAATTATCTCCCACGTGACGTTAAATTGCTGATTTTCTGTATGGACTTTGGTGTGGGAGATTGACAAATGTTGTTTTCCGCTGTTTAGTGGTGAAACAAAGCAGGTATCATAATTTAAAACGATGATAACATTTGCTTCTCAGTGTTTTTTAAGCATCCGAGGCTGAACCAAGTGTCGATCCCTCGTACGACGGCATCTTTAAAAAACCTAAACTACCCCTTTAACTCCTTCAGCTGACTCTGCCGTTCAGAGGAAGTAATGTTTCACACTTTGATTGCTCCACTCTGTCGTGTGGAACCTGAGCCTACGGTCGGGACGCTAACGGCTGCCGGGTCACATGAGGCTGCCCAGGTCAATGCCTGACTAATTTTTAAACGGTTCAGCTGCGCTGCACCAGATGTGTGCGAGTGTGCGAGTGTGCGAGCGAGCGTGTGTGTTCTTGTATTTGTTACCTCTTTATGACCTTTTCTGTCATAAACTCTGGCCTGGTCGGGATCTCGTTTCTTGAGGAACTGGTTAAGATTAGGACCAAGATTTGACTTGTGGTTATGGTTAAATTTAGAGATTACATATTTAGTCTGTCCAAATGAATGGAAGTAAATGCAGATTCTTACGGAGACTGTATCTGTGTGTGATTGTACATTTTTGGGAGCATATGTATTTGTACATGGGAGCGTGTGGACATCAGAGGTCCTGCAACCTTTGTGTCTCTTCTCCACCCAAATGAATTTAATCTGGAGCAACAAAACTTACACTCAAACAATTAAAACGATGACTTTAGTTAACTGTATTTTGTCAACAAGTTCCACATAAGTGCATTTGGTTTATCTGAAGCAAAAATGTTGATTTCATCTAACTTAATTATTATATATTACATGAAAAACATGATTTATTGAACATAGAAAATACATATAAAGTCAACAACCCACCTAGTTCTTCACGTCATGTGTCAAGTTTTCTATAAAGATATACTCTAAAGTAAAGAACTACAGGTTTATGACATTTAAGAACTATAATAATAACTATAATCATAACAGTTTTTACCTGTTATTAAGGAAAAAAAAAAAAAAACACACCTACTTTGAAATAAAACACGACTATTGGAGTTCCCTCATTGTTTGGGGAAAATTAATAATGTAAAAAGTTACCTAATTTAAAATGAATTAAAAAAAAAATGCTGAAGAAAAACTGCTGGCATCATTTTTTTGGTACTGCTCTGCACATTTCAAACGCAAGTTTGTCAAGTTTTGGGAAGTTTTTCAATATCACATTTGATGTTTATATTTACGATATTAAACCACTTTCATCGCCCGCCTTGATCCCCACAAAAGAAGAGTTCACGTGGCAAGAAATAACGAAAATAAAATAAAAATAAACATTATACACGGAGACACTGTGGAGGCACTGAAGAGCCACAGCTTGGAAACGAGATGAAAACTATTCCGTCACACCTCCTCATGTATTTTCCCTGCAACCATTTAATAATAATGTCAAATAAATGAATGAACTTGTGGCCTTTTTAATCAAAGTCAAACTAAAGATTAATATTGTGCCATGGGAATTAATCATACACAGGCAAAATAAATGTCTGACGCAGGTTCTTGTCATTTTATGTGGTTTGTTGTCCAAAAGCAAACAAACAAAAAGAATCTTTATGTGTCTCTAACAAACCCTAAATAATGCATGATGTTCTATCTGTGCCCCAACAATCGTATTACATAACAAAAACTCTAATTTGCCAAATAAAACTAGCAAATTTGTTAACAAATGCTATCAACCTAAATTACTAATAACACTATCAAACTAATATCTAAATACACAACAAATAGCTCCGACAGAAAGACTACAAAAGTTTTATTTACTAATCTTATTACTCCAAAAAGAAAGAAATAAAAAATAAGTAAATACAAATCTTTGTTTTTTCCTTGGGCTTAAGTGCTACAACATCAGCAGAATGACAGATATAAAAATTCACACATTAAACATGAATATTTCAGCTTCGCTAAAATACATTATAAAGTAAATACTTTAAAATGTAGGCAAGATGTGACATTAAGGCTTTAAAACACAAAACAGCGCAATGACGAGACATTAAAAAACACGGAGGTAAACAATGAGTGAGAGTGAAGTGCGAGCATGAATACTTGATTGTTCGTGTGATTACAAAAAAAGATCATCAGTTTACTGTGTGTATTTATTGAAGATGTAAAAGCAACAATGTTACAACTAAATCTCCTCCACTGACTGCTTAATCTGTGGCGCATGTGGCGCCACAAGGTGGCAGCAGAAAGAAATGGACGAGTCATGAAATGCATCGCTTGGTTTCATGGGCTTAAGGTTGTTGTTGTTGTGCTACAGATGCAGATTATTTTCATAATCCATTAATCTGTTGACCATTTCCTCGGTTGATTGATGACTTGTTCAGTCCATAAAATGTCAGAAAGTGTTGACTGCTTTTTCCTAAAGCTCAAAATAATGAGTACGTTCTCAAGTGTCCAAGCTAAAATTATATTATTTTCATTTACATTATTTATTTTAATTTATTTTATTATTATTATTATTATTATTTAATTTTAATGATTTCTTTGCAGTGTCTTAACAAGACGAGCAAACCTTTTATACAAAAATTGTATAAACACCTACAGCGTGAGGACATTTTGACAAAGTGAGGACATTTTGAAAAAGTGAGGACATTTTGGCTGGTCCTCACTTTTTAATCACCCCTTAAAGGGGCTTTTTCAGGGTTAAGACCTGGTTTTAGGGTTAGGGTAAGGTCAAGCAAAGGTTAGGGTTAGGCCAGATCATAATCAGTAGTAGTTATGGTTAAGGTTAGAGTAAGTCTCCAGGAAATAAATGTAAGTTAATGTAATGTCTTTAAACAGAGGACCTAAATGTGTCTCCACACTCACATCATGGGGACTTGTCTTCCTTATGGGGACAAAAATCAAGTCCCCATAACGTAAATGGTGGTAAAAGGTGAAGACAAGTTTTAAAGTTAGGCTGAGGTTAGGGTTAGGTTTAGGTTAGGGTTAGGACACTAGTAATTATGGTTAAGGTTAGAGTAAGTCTGCAGGAAATGAATGCAAATAAAATGTAATGTCCTCTGTTGTCATGGAAACCTGTGCTCAGCCTCAGTAGTTTCAACATTTGTAACGAGTGATGAACGCGTCTTTGTCCTTCATTTAACTTCCTCTCTCATCGTTGTCTCTCTTCCTCTCGCATGTTGTGCAGTCGTGTGTGTGAACACGTGTCTGTGGGAACATGCCGAGGTATTTGTGTGTTTTTGTGTGCGTTTCTGCGTCAGTTGCAGCTTCTTCTTCTCTGTGTTGTTTGTTTGTTTGTTTGTTGTTGTTTGTTGTCGTCGGGCAGATGGTGACCTCCACGTGAACCCATCTTTCCTGCTCATTTGTTCAGCTCCCTCTTCATTTTCTCTCCCTCCCTCACAGTGAAGCGGCTGTATGAGCTGCGGTTTTGTGGCTCGGCCACCAGAGGGCGCTGCAGACCAATGTTTGAATCAGTGTGCTGCATGTTTGCACTGCAGTGTTTGAATCTGCTCGTTGTTTAGAATCATAAACAAAGATTTTTTTTAATCATCTCTGTTAGAAATATAACACGTGGAAGAAGCATTTTAACATTTACAGACAAAAATAACGGGTCAGTGAATGAAATGATTAAACCGCTGCTCATTCTGCACATTAAAAAGTATATTCTTTAATCTAACTGTTTTATTTGGGCTATTTTGAATGAATTTTAATACCTTAAATGTTTAAATACCTTTTTTTTTGCTCTTTTATTTGTACTGCTTGTTGTTTTTAGTTTGCTCTCCCTCGTAAATGAGGGTTTTAATGTCAATGGGAATTTTCCTGGGTAAATAAGGGTTAAATAAAAATATAAAATACAATTAAATAACACACTAATTAAATTATTTATCTATTAAAACCTGGTGGCTCTAGCACATGGTGTATTTAAATATAAATTTTTATCATTTTTTTATATTTATCAACATCAGATATAGTTTTTATTCTGCTCTATCTATCTATCATTTAAACACTGGAAATGATTGACAAACTTAAAAAATAATAATTTAGAAACGGTAATCAAACTGTTATTTTTCTTTTTAATTTTTAAGTTTAAATATACTTAATTGATTTAGTTTTGTTCAATTAAATATGCTTCATTTTTACAGTACTATGTAAAAGTCTTTTTTTGTTTAAAAAAACAGTCCAGTATTTAGTGTGACCTCTGACCCCGACTCTGTTAAACCTGGAGTGGAAACATAATTAATGTTACTGTTGTAAATATGTTTTGTGAAGAAAAGTCGATTACACCAGGTTTATTCCAGAATGTTGGAACATTAACATACACATGTTGTATAAGTTAAACTTATAATATAATCATATAAAAGACCAACTTTCAAAGGTGGTGGCCTAAGACTTCTGCACCAAACTCCATATTTTTGTCAGCAATTTTATTTTATTTGCACTAAATTAATGAAAAAATGAGTTTCGAACAGAGAAACAAGTTTAATATCAGTGTCCTCATTTTCTTCTTTAAAGTCAAGAATATTTCCTTCTCAAGGCTGATGCTGGATTTTTGCTTTAATGTGCTTTTTCTCAGATTTCACGAGGGTTAAGTCACAGTGGGGCTCCTGTTTTACACACACACACACATGCGCGCACACGCACACACACACACACACACACACACCTCCCTGTTTGAAGTTTTATATTTATCAGTATCATTTTAATTTTATTAAAGCTGCAGTGCACATGTTTTCTTCATCTGTTTGTTCTTTGTGAACAGAAACATTATCTGAAAACAGTTTCTGTCAAGCAAAACTATCAGACGAGCAGCAGAACGGGCAACAGAATTCTCTTGTGAAACCTTTTTGTCTATTCACTCCGACCTTAACGTTTGCAGTCGTCTCACTTCGCTTGCTCAGTGTACGTAGGCCGGCACTTCCTGTGTGCAGTGCGGGAAAACACTGAGAAACGCAGGTTCTAATTGACTTAAAGACGTGTCTTTTCCATATCTAACCATCACTAAAGTGTCACAATAAACATTTCAGCCACTTCTGACAAAGAAGGGCTTCTCTGTTTACCTGAGCTCGAGCAAGAGGTTCTGAAAAGTCCGGTTTAGTTACGTAACTAGCACATTTGCCGTGCAACGAACCCTCCCCCAACAGCTACTCCTGGTCATGGACGTGAACATTCAACCTGAAGAAGAAGAAGAAGAAGAAGAAGAAGAAGAAGAAGAAGAAGAAGAAGAAGAAGAAGAAGAAGAAGAAGAAGAAGAAGAAGAAGAAGAAGAAGAAGAAGAAGAAGAAGAAGAAGAAGAAGAAGAAGAAGAAGAAGAAGAAGAAGAAGAAGAAGAAGAAGAAGAAGAAGAAGAAGAAGAAGAAGAAGAAGAAGAAGAAGAAGAAGAAGAAGAAGAAGAAGAAGAAGAAGAAGAAGAAGAAGAAGAAGAAGAAGAAGAAGAAGAAGAAGAAGAAGAAGAAGAAGAAGAAGAAGAAGAAGAAGAAGAAGAAGAAGAAGAAGAAGAAGAAGAAGAAGAAGAAGAAGAAGAAGAAGAAGAAGAAGAAGAAGAAGAAGAAGAAGAAGAAGAAGAAGAAGAAGAAGAAGAAGAAGAAGAAGAAGAAGAAGAAGAAGAAGAAGAAGAAGAAGAAGAAGAAGAAGAAGAAGAAGAAGAAGAAGAAGAAGAAGAAGAAGAAGAAGAAGAAGAAGAAGAAGAAGAAGAAGAAGAAGAAGAATCGCGGAGCAGTCAGTCAGCTGTCAGTCAGCCAATCACAAGAGACTCAGTGTTCTGGGGGGCGGGGCATTAGCGCAGAAACAGAGTGCCTGTTCAGAGGCTGGCAGAGAGCAGCAATAATCTGGCTTAATCTGAAGAGACTATGAGGTTTTTGACCATAAATATTATTTAATTTATCTAAGTAGACATCAGTAATCTGGATTTTTGCTTCAAAAAGACCATTCTATGTCACATTTAATCCCCACCCGACAACGGTTTGAATGTGACAGAAATGTTCTTTTTTTTGTACTTCAGCTTTAGACGACGCTGGACTCTCAAAAAAACAAATCTCACAGTTTTTCTGAAAGTGTTTCAGCGGAACGATCAATAAGCGACGAACAACAGAGTGACAGCGCCGACTCGAAGCAGGTCGTTTACTAACAAATGCTAATGTGACAGCTTGTCCCCTCATTCGCATGCATCCTCCTGCTTCCTGCTCAGCATCTGTGCTCATGTACACACACGTGTGGATTCAGGGCTCGTGTCCTGCGGCCTCCCTCCCTCCCTCCTTCCTTCCTTCCCTCCTTCCTTCCTTCCTTCCTTCCTTCCTTCCTTCCTTCTCCTTCCCCTCAGCTCTTATGAATCGATGATCATGTGGTGTAAGGGAGATAGATGGCCTCCAGCTCCATCTTGTCTCCTCTAATTGTAAAATATTAGTTACATTAGACTGTGGCCCATGATTAATGGAACTTATTTGGAAGGTGGACTCTCTCTCTCACTCACACACACACACACTTTCTCTTTTTCTCTTGGTTACCACTAGTCTCCGAAGTCTCTTCCTGAAAGAATTGAGTGATTTTGCGTAAAGCAGACAAATAGGCTTCTTCCCCCGGTGACGAAAGAAGAGACTATAAGGAGGAGGAGGAGGAAGGGAGGTTTAAAAAGAAGAAGGGGGAGCTTATAAAATAACAACTCTAAAGGGAGAGAGATCTTAAAAAGTTGCGGTGGTTGGATCTGAAGGGATTTAAGCTCCGTGGTAGATAAGTTGGTTTATTCTGCACTGGGGATCGCGTTCGACGAAAACTCGAAAACACGATGGAGTCCTGATCGTGTTTACAGGCTGATCTCTGTGAAAAAGAAGGATTTTCCCGTCTAAATCGAGTCCTACCTGCCCTCGCAAAGAGGAGTCGATAAATTCAAGGTGGAAAAAAAACGTGGTCATGTTGTGTTTGTTATTTCACATTGTTTTTTGTAAATTCTTTTGTTTTTTTTCTGGCACTTTTTTAGTGACTCTAAATTACTTCCGGGAAAATCCAGAGGTAAATTGTGTTTAATTGTGAAATTACTATAGGTGCCACTATCGAAGAAGATTTCTGTGATTTCTTTTTCAATTAAATACAGTACACATGTAGAATAATACTGCTAATTCAGAATACTATGACATAAAGTTAACAGTCAAGTCACTCAGGTTAAGGTTGTTAAAATTCTAATCCAACTTCAAAACAAACTGCTGTACAGAATGATTAATAAAAGTACATCTAAAAAAAACTCAACTAAAATAAATTAAAACAAAAAACACGGGTACAAGAAAAAGCCCTACAATAAAAACAAATAAAATAAAATCAAGTTAAAAAAACAAAAAACAAAAATAACATAAAAAAGTAATATACCACATTGCATTACTCCAAGATTAATTACAGTTAAATATGACATATCGGTGAAGTTACACTAAAGAACTGTACACTTAAAGTAATTCCCTATAAAATGGGGCAGCAACTGACTGTGATAAAACAATATTTGCATTAAAAGTGGTTAAATATAAACCAGTCACTCTCCCACACCAAAGTCCATAGAGAAAATCAGTGATTTTTACATCGCAACACACAGGAGTTGTTGATCCACTGCTGCCTCCATCAGTAAGTTTAAAAGTGTTATTTTGTCACTTAAGTGTTTTAAATCCTGTGTTCAGATTTACCTCAGTGACACAAGCTGACCACACGAGGCAGCAGTAGACCAGCAGCTCCTGTGTCCACGTGAGCTAAAATCACTGATTTTGTCTATGGACTTTGGTGTGGGAGAGTGAGTGGTTTACAAACTTCAGTTATTAGTCAGAAAGGTGAAAGTGGCAAATCTTAACATATCAATCTTAAACTAATGTAGATTTAATTAAAAGTCTTTTTTTTTTTTTTCTTTTAATTGTCTTATGCTGGTTCCTGGCACAGGTAGCCAGCAGGGGGCACACAGCTCAGTCTATGTGTCAGGTCCTCATGCAACCACACTTCTAAAAGCCTGTACTGTCACTTTAAACTCTTAATCAGAACAAACCCTCCTCATCTTGGTTCCCTGTGGCAAAACGTTGAATGTCTCTGTGTGTGTTTGTCTTTTGCTCCTCACTGTTTCCTAACTTTTAGCCGTTATCGCCGTGTGTGTGTGTGTGTGTGTGTGTGTGTGTGAGGTCAGAGGAAGTTCACCATGATGAATGCAGCAGAGCGGCCGATGCTCTTTGTGTCAGAAAGTGAGTGAGAGGCAGGTGGCCGACACATCGATCAACCCCTGCTGCGCTTTTTTCCCCCCTTTTCTTGTTATTGCCGAGAAACACTGATGTCAGCACACACACACGCACACACGCAGTAACACAGACGTACATGCATCTGTTATCTGTGTACAGTGACAAGTCAACAGCAGATTGTGTCCCTCAGTTCAGCAGAGACTCTGAGGATGAGAGGACACTGCATTGACTTCCATTCATTTCCTGGAGACTTACCCTAACCTTAACCATAATTACAAATGTCCAAACCCTAACCTTGACCCTAACCTTAACCTCAGCCTAACTTTAAAACATGTCTTCACCTTAAAATGGTGTCATTTACGTTATGGGGACTTGATTTTTGTCCCCATAAGGAAGACAAGTCCCCATAATGTGAGCGTGGAGACAGATTTAGGTCCCCACAACATAAGGAAGACCAGCTACACACACGTTTTTTATATCTTATTCCCTAGCCCCTTACCCTAACCTGAATCATCACAACTAAATGCCTAACCCTAACCCTTAATCTAAGCCTAATTCTAACCCTAAAACTGGATCTTTAACCTGAAAAAAGCCCTTTAAAGAAGTGAGAACCAGGCAAAATGTCCCCAAAAATACTAACATGTCTTCACCTTAAAATGGAGTCATTTACATTATGGGGACTTGATTTTTGTCCCCATAAGGAAGACAAGTCCCCACAATGTGAGTGTGGAGACACATTTAGGTCCCCACAACATAAGGAAGACCAGCTACACACACACATGCTGATTCTTTGTGTGGACCCTAATAGACATAATACATTCCCTAACCCGTTACCCAACTAAATGCCTAAACCTAACCCTAACACCAGGTCTGAACCCTGAAAAAGTCCTTTAACCTTGTGGGGACCAGACAAAATGTCCACAGTTTTTAACTTATTTATTTTATCTTATTTGTATATATTTGTATAATTTTGTTGGCACTTTATATTGTTCATGTGTGTGTTATTTTCTATTGTGCCTTTTTGTTGTACATTGTTATGGTGCCACTCTTAAATTTTAGTAATTAAATTAATTAAAAAAAGAAAAAGCAGTAAATCGATCAACAATTGGACGAGTGATGCAAAAATAAGCTCATGATAAGTCAACTGAGAAAACATGGCTGCATGAGCAACAAAGCAGGTATCGTTAGGAATTTATCAATACCTATACTTATTTATGTATTATAATTATTTCAATCAGTCAGTCAAACTACGAGAGTAAATGAACAAATAAATGAGTTACAATGAGCCATGAAAGATAAGATAAACTAGAGCATGAAAAAATAATAGGTGTGGTAAAACATAAAATTTTAAAACTCAGTTAAAAGACAGTAAAAAAAAAAAAAAAGTACAATAAAATTATTAATCTTGGAACCTAAAAATAAATAATAATAAAACTCAGGTGAAAGCCAGGTAAAAAATTATCTTTTTAGAATAAAAATAAGAGTAATTTCCCAGGAATTATTTTTTTCAAAATCTATTATTTATTTTATTATTAGATATTTTTTTTTATTTTTGGCAGCGTACGACGCCTGTGACTGAGTGAGAGTAAAGTGAATGAAACTCTGAGAATGTGAATAAAAAGAAAGAATGAAAAAAATAAATAAAGTGGAAATAGAAGCAGAGATGGAGACAGAAAGGAAGAAGCTTCTATTTTCGGGTTCTTATTAACAGGTCCTTCTGGTAGAGCAATTAATAATCTAGTTCAGTGTTTAACATGGGACCTGTTCCCTGGTGACGGTGTTTTAGCTGTAGCTTTGATGCTGGAAGAGCTCCCTCTCCTCTCCTCTCCCTCTCTCCCCTCTCTGTCTCCCCCCTCAGCTCCTCTCCTCTCCTTAAGTGCCTCCCTGGTGTTATTTGTGTGTTGGTTTTCTTTAGTTAAGCTCAGAAACAGACCAAATTGTTATTCCCCAAACTTCAGGCCAATTTTCCATCAGCACGCCAGCACGTTGAGGGAAATGCTCTTAATTCATGAGAGGAAGTCGACGGAAGGATAAACTCCCTTCAGGCTGTTTGAAGTAATGTAAATGTATTTATTTTTTATTTCCTTTTTTTCAATTTTTTTGGGGGGTGGGGGAGTAAAATTAAAGAGGAAGTCTGTGTTTCCTGTGCCACATATCCCCAAATACTCTTAAGAACCCAAGGCTGGACACCTGTGACCAAAGAGCATGGGTTTAACTTCATCTGTCCACAGCAATTCTTTTCAAAAAAAAATAACAAAATCATAATAACTGTAAATGATCAGATTCATCATCAAATTCTCTTTTCATTCCAAATACTGTCTTGACGTGAATAGTTTTGCCTACAACATGATAGTAGGCTCTATAGTCAAATTTGAAAAGTAAGAAAAGAAAGAAAAATTATTAGTTAAGGGTCTCAGTCTCTGGTTTCAGCTCTTCTTCAATGGAAAATAAAATAAACGCTGGTGTCAAGAAGCGTCCGTGAACGCTTGCAAAAACTGTTACAGTGCGGGTCGAATTGCAAATCCTAGGGCCCATGGTTAAAATGGTAAATCTACACTATCTAAAGAATATTTCCACCACTAAACGTAACTGATAGACAGTCTTCTCAAACTGGAAACTCACAGTTTAAACTGTTTGCTCTCCCACACCAAAGTCCATAGAGAAAATCAGCGTTTTTAGCTCACAGGGACACAGGAGATGCTGGTCTACTGCTGCCTCGTGTGGTCGCTCTGTGTCACTGACTTAAATCTGAACAAAAGATTTCAAATGCCGAAGTCACTGAATAACGCAGTTAAACTCACTCATGGAGACAGCAGTGGTTTCAATAACTCCAGTGTGTTGTGGTGTAAAAATACAGATATTTATTATTGAATTTGGTGTGGGAGTGTGAGCAGTTGATTAAAAGCCTCAGTTTTCTGTTAGAAAAGTCTGTCAAACAGTAAAATAAAAGGAGCAAACATAATTTTGCTATAACTATAAGCTGTTGCAGATTTTATTTTCTGAACCTTTTATTAAGTGGCTAAAATTAATGTTTTTTAGTAAAAAAAAAAAAAAAAACGGGAGCACACACAGCTCAGGCTATGTCAGTATTTCATACAACCACGCATCAAAAAAACATTCTGTCCCTTTAACTGCTGACAACAGATAAAGAAATTTCCAATTGAAAGTGGCGTGACATTTTTTCTTTTTCATAATCATTAGTTGTCTTCATTTTCAGATCCTCAGACAGTTGCTAAGAGAAGCCTCCGGTCGTCATGTGTTGCTGAAAGGTTTGACGAGTCAGATAATTTTTACATCGCCGCTGAAACTGTCACCGGCTGCTAATTCCTGATGACAGTTCCTCACCTGCCTTACAACTCCTAATGAGTCAATTAAGACTTCACAGGGTAATGAGGTTCTGAGTGTTTCACAAGCACAAAGGTGCTTGTGCATTTGCACATGTCAGTAGTTTGGAACAGAAAATAACAAATGCATTAATGTTTGAGGAGACGCTCCCTTTTGCTGTTCATGTTCACCACAAAGTTTTAAAAATGCAATTTGCTGCAAAATATTATTTGTTTGTTTCATTTTGTTATGTCCAAAGCTGTAACATGATACTCAGTTTCTAGCTTAATAATTAAAAAATAAACATCTATAAAAGGAAGCCAAGACTCAGAAGTGAAATTAAATTTAAAGTTATGTTTTATTCTGTGGCTTAATTTTTTTTAGGTAGGTACAAAATAAGTAAGAACTGAACTTAACTGTAATCACTTGTGTTTTTTTTTTGAAATGTGGTTGTTTGAGGTACTGACACAAGGTAAAACAGATTTAGCCACTTAACTAAAGACTCACCACATAAAATCTATGTCAGCTTAGGTCTATAATATCTCAAGAATGTGTGCACTAATTTATGTCACTGTTTGACAGACTTTTCTAAAAGGAAAGTCAAGGTTTTAGCCGCTTACACTCTCCCATACCAAACCCCATAGAGAAAATCAGTGATTTTAGCTCACAGGGACACGGGAGCTGCTGGTCTACTGCTGCCTCGTGTGGTCACTTTGTGTCACTGAGGTAAATCTGAACAAAAGATTTTAAACGCTGAATATACAAAATAAGACATTTGAACTTAGTGATGGAGGCAGCAGTGGATCAACAACTCCTGTGTGCTGTGATGTAAAATCACTGATATTCTCTATGGACTTTGGTGCGGAAGAGTGAGTTTATTTTTTCTTGTTGGAAAAGTCTGTCTAACAGTGAGATAAAGTGGCGTTAACGTTTTATTAAAATATCGCAGACTTGTTGGCAGCCAGGTTGTCACTGAGAGTGAGCGTACCTATTTATATGCAGCACAACTCCGTCAGAACTGACCATGTGTCAGTACCTCATACAACCACACTTCAAAAAATGTGAACTATCCCTTTTAGTCGAATGCATATACACCCAGTGCAAGTGATGTTAAATGGCAGCCTGACACAATTTAACACCACAAATTAAAGAGTATTGCAAACATTTCCTTACGTTCTGCCCACCTCTACTATAAAACTGCTATTTCTGTATAAATATACACGTATACATACAGTTTACCGAACAGTTGGATTGGCACATTTAATTGCTCACACCTTCTGCCCGCAACCTTTCTGTCTTAGACTTTCTACGCCTCCTACAGACTGTTTGATTACAGCAAATCATATAAGATCATTACAAATGACACCGAGCCACATGGATCTAATAAACAACATCGAGTACGATGTACAGTATGGTGACACCTGTTTGAATTGTAAGCTACAAAAACACACTGCCAGGAACTTTTACGACTTATAAGACCACTGTTTAGCGACTAAAGCTACCTACTGTTTCACGTTATCTTTTTTCTAAAATTGCTAAGTGTATGTCTAGAATTATAGTGGTACTGAACAGATTTAGTACTTAACAACTTCCTGTCATGCTAAAGCTTGTGTATGAGGAAATTAATCACTTTTATTCATAGTTTGCGTTCTACACTTGGTAAGCATTATTTTTCAACTTGCATTAAACTGGCTAATAAAGACATTTCAGAAACCTAAAATGGCCACCAGTGGGGAGATAAAGAAATTCAGATTTCAGCCTCTAACAAAAGGCTCACATGATAAAATCTGCCCCTGCTTAAGTTTCAGGTACCTTAAGCATATGTTTGACATTTTAACTTAACAATGAACAGTCTTTTCTGACTGGAAAGTGACATTTGTGCACCACTCACTCTCCCACACCAAAGTCCATAGAGAAAATCAGTGATTTTAGCTCACAGGGACACAGGAGCTGCTGGTCTACTGCTGCCTCGTGTGGTCACTTTGTGTCACTGTGTTATATGTAACTGAATGATTTCAAACACTGAAGTCCCCAAAAAAACACATCTGAACTCACTGATGGAGGCAGCAGTGGATCAGCAAACTCCTGTGAGCTGTGATGTAAAATTGCTGATTTTCTCTATGGGATTTGGTGCAGTAAGTCAGCAGTTTACAAACTCCAGTTTCCAGTCAGAAAAGGCCGTCAAAAAGGCAGAATAAAGTGACAACATACAGTATGATCGCCTACCTACATTATATTAGACCTGCTCACAAACAGGCTACAGTATTTATACAATCACAGACACACTACTGAAGAACTGATGCACAATCTGGAACACACAAAAGAGTTATTTGCACACGTGCAAACCCATTTAATCACACACACACACACACAGAGGCACACGGGGAGTAGAAACAGTGTGTTGGCATCAGACCAAAGGCAGCCGTCCTTAAATGCCATTTGATGCCAGCTCCGCCATCTGTTGCCGTCTTAAGATAGCTTTTCTCACAAGACGCAGGCGAGACAACACTTACCCGAGATTCACGCTGTATTTTTCACATATGGCCAAAACCTATTTAACGTAAGAGCAGTTTGGGTAACGTTACAACTGAATAACCACCTGCATCCTCTCATTCTCTTCCTGCCACTTCTCACCAGCGGCATTCTCACTGTCATATGGAATCCAAAAGTAAAAAAAACAAAACAAAACAAAAAAGTTTATAAATATTAAAAATGGCAAAAATGTAATTATATACACAATACACACACATTTAACCTGAATATTTAAAACATGTACATATGGAGATTTGAAGAAGACAGTAAATAAATTAATTACTTATTTATTCATTTATTAATTAATCATGTGTCAAGCTGAGAATGAGTCACACGCTCATCTGTATTGTCATCATGATGATGAAAACCTTGACTGAATGTTTATTATTTATTACTTTTACTGTCTTTGCTGCTGTAACAATACAAATTTCCCCAATGCGGGACAATAAGGGCTTGTCTTATCTTATCTATGAAATGTCTTTCCAAAATCTGGTGCAGTGATTATGACTAAATAATTGGATGGTTATTTAAGTTTGATGTCTATAAGTTTGCTAGATAAAGTAAGTGTCTACAGCCTGGGACAAAAAAAAAAACATCAAGAAGTTTAATTGTTATAAATAAATAATATGTTTATTTGTAATTTATTTCCTGCTTCTGGCCTGTATGTCTAGACATTGGTGTCATGTAAGTTTGCTTATGCTGGTCATATTTTTTTTTATATATGACAACATTTGCTAAATAAATATTATAATCAATAAATCATGAAAACATAGATATGCATGTGATGTGCAGTTTCAGCTGTGTCAGAACTCCAAATGACTGGATGCAGGTTGTTTTTTTTTTTAAATGCAGCTTTCAAAAGAAATCAAGGTCTGAATGTAGCCAATTAAGTCCATCCTTATCCTTGTGTGTGTGTGTGTAGGATGATTACATTGGTGTGTGTGTATGTGTGTGTGTGTGTGGGGGGGGGTGATAGTGAAGAACATGTGTGGCAGGTGAAACATGGGCATGTTTGTGTTGTGCCAGCAGTTCGACACACAAACACACTGGTTTCCATAACTTCAGAGGACATTTGCATTGAATTCCATTCATTTCTTAACCATAATTACTAGTGCCCTAACCCTAACCTCAGCCTAACTTTAAAACATGTCAAATGGAGTCATTTACATTATGGGGACTTGATTTTTGTCCCCATAATGTGGGTGTGGAGACAGATTTAGGTCCCCACAACATGAGGAAGACCAGGTACATATACACACACAGGTTTGCACAGCTATTCCTCTCAGGACTCTGCAGTGACTTACATTCATTTGGACTGACTAAATAAAGCCTTATGATTAACCTTAACCACAATTCAAATCTTAATCCTGAATTAACCAGTTCCTAGGGAATGAGGTTCTGCCTCATTAGGACCAGGTTCTGGTCTCCATGAGGACTGATGGTCCTGACAAGGACAGTGTTTATGTCAGAACAGGTTCTAAAAGGGTAACAAATACAAGAACACACACACTGGATCTCTCCCTGCTGCCCTCCTCCCTCCTCCCTCTGATCTCCATGCAAAGGGCCTTAGGGGGTTAATTAACAGGCTTAGATAATACCACACTAATGAAAACAAGACCACTGCTTCTCCCTTCTCTTCCTGTTTGTCTCTTTCTCTTTTCCTCCTCGTCTTTATTCCTCTATCTATTCATCTGTTTCCCTCGTTTCTCTCAGTCTTCAGGGCTTTTAGCATGGGAACCCACCCAGTGTCAGAAATAATGTAATAAAAGACAAAACGGACAAATGGAAGTGGGAGATGTGAAGGACATGTTTTGATAAAATGGAACATTCTGTGTGTGATAGTAACAGCTGAGGTCAGGGGCTCACCTAATAATATATTAAGTCAACAGTATCATAAAAACATGTTTAAGAGTCCTTTTAAACAGGAATCTAAAATGTGTAAACCAGTCACTCTCCCACACCAAAGTCCATAGAGAAAATCAGTGATTTTAGCTCACAGGGACACAGGAGCCGATGGTCTACTGCTGCTCGTGTGGTCAGTTTGTGTCACTGAGGAAAAACTAAATGAAGGATTTCAAACACTGAAGTGACAAAATAAGACATTTGAACTCACTGATGGAAGCAGCAGTGGATCAACAACTCCTGTGTGCTGTGATGTAAAATCGCTGATTTTCTCTATGGACTTTGGTGTGGGAGAGTGACTGGTTTACTAACTTCAAGGTTACTGTTGGGAAAAGTCTGTCAAACAGCAAGATTACGCAGAAAACACACATTCTAGAGATACTGTTGACTTAAGCTGAGCTAAATTCTGGTTTTCTTATCACTGGTATTCACTGGCAGCCATGTTTTGACTTAAAGTAAAACGTACATTTCCTGCATCGGTTATGGCTTTGCATACAGCCACACTTTTGAAAAACCTGAAGTGTCCCTTTAATGTGGCTCTGCTTTGTTAGAGCCACTGAGCAGAGGACAGAGATTAATGATGATGGCAAGTTTGGACAGTGGATTCTTAAATGCATTTGTGTGTTAAAGAAAGAGAGTGAGACACAGAGCCTCTTTAATTTTTAATCCATAACCAAGTATAGTGTGTGTGTGTGTGTGTGTGTGTGTGTGTGTGTGTGTGTGTGTGTGCGTGTGTGTTCTTGTACTTGCTGCAGCTTGAGGACCAAAATTCGTAAATTCCTACAAAGTGAGGACATTTTGGCCGGTCCTCACTTTTTTTCCACCCCTTAAAAGGGCTTTTTCAGGGTTAAGACCTGGTTTTAGGGTTAGGCATCTAGTTGTGATGGTTAAGGTTAGAGTAAGGGGATAAAGAATGCATTATGTCTGTGAGGATCCTCACTCTGATAGAAGCACAAAACAAATGTGTGTGTATGTGTGTATTTGTAGCTTTGTGAGGACAGAACATCGTATAAACCATACGGACATTTTGGGAAAGTGAGGACATTTTGTCTGGCTCTCACTTATTTAAAGGGCTGTTTCAGGGTTAAAACCTAATTTAAGGGTTAAGTATATAGTTAGGATAGTTAAGGTTACGGTAAGGGGACAGGGGATACATTATGTGTATAAGGTGTGTGAGTGTGTGTGTTCTTTTATTTGCTTCCTCTTTAGGACCTTTTCTGTCATAAACACTGACCTTGTCAGGACCAGTAGTCCTCATGGAGACCAAAACTTGGTAAAAATGAGGCAGATCCTCATTTCTGAGGAGCTGATTAAGTTTAGGACTAAGATTTGAAGTGTGGTTATGGTTAAGGTTAGTGTTAGTGTTCGGGACAAAAATCAAAATCCTCATAACGTAAATGACTCCATTTTAAAGACAGGTAAGGTTAGAGTCAGGGTTAAGGTTAGGCCAGTAGTAGATGTGGTGAAGTTCAGAGAAAGTCTGTAGGAAGTGAATGTAAGTCATGGAAACCAGACTTTGTATGTGTTTGTTGCCTCTTTTGGACATTTCCTGTCTGATCTTGTCAGGACAGTAGTCCTCACAGAGACCAAAACCAGGTCCTAATGAGGCAGAATCTAATTTCTGAGGAGCTGGTTAAGTTTAGGACTAAGATTTGAATTGTGGTTAGATTAAGTTTAGGGGTAGACATTAACTGGTTATGGTTTCATAACTCTACAAGAGTCAAGTTCAGTCTCAACAGTTACTCAAATCTCTCCTTCTCCCTGTTCTTTATCAAAACATCTCTATGGCTTGATTTGGATTTATTCCATCCTTTGAAAAACTGTGAGAAGAAAGAAGAGAGGAAACAAACAAACAGACAGCACGAAACAAACAAACCAAAAAAAAAAAAAAAAAAAAAAGTTGGATTCTTTTCGGGGGCATAACTCACTCTCCTTAAGTGTAAAATGGGATGAGATATTCCGCCTCTCGGACTTAACGTAATGTAAGAGAGTGTGAAATTAAACCGCACACGAATAAAACAGGATGGAGGGAGACGGGGACACTTCATTGTTTGTCTGCTGACTGTAGCTTATCTGTAAATTCAGACAACTGGAACATCCAAAGCCTCCAAACTTGTAGCAATCTCCTTTGTCTGGCCGAGAAGCAAACAATGTAATATCAGAAAACCGGAGAGAGGCTCTGGAGTCTGTGTCAGATTGTTGCTGCCTCCACGTGTCTTGCACCCTGTGTGTGTGTGTGTGTGTGTGTGTGTGTGTGTGTGTGTGTGTGTGTGTGTGTGTGTGTGTGTGTGTGTGTGTGTGTGTGTGTGTGTGTGCGTGCGTGCCTCAAATGGAATGTTTCCTCTTTAATTCCTGGCCTTTTTACCTATTTATATTCCCTGCACCTCTCTGTGTGCCTCTTCTAAACTCCCCATGTTAATTTGATTTAGAGATCTCAAATTGAATAAGAGATAAAGCAAAAAGAAATAAAGAAAGGAAGAAAAAAGAAAAGACAGTCACTGCAAATGTACTGTTATTAATAACCTAAAGTAGTAGATGGAGCTCACACGCTCTCGCGCCATCCTGCCCTCCCACTTCCTCCCTCCCGCTCCATTTTGCTGTCTGTGAGTGAGTGAACTAAGTGAAGTGGGTTATGATGGCGGTGTAATCGGCATCCCTCAAACAAACGGCTGCTGCTATTAAAGGCCATTGTGTTTGCCGCAGTGATGATCAGATTCAATCTAGGGAGAACATTTTGTGCTGCAGCTGTGGCAAGGTGGGGAGATGGAGAAAAATGCTATTGCGATCCGTGCGGTGGCGATGGTGGCGGCGGCGGCGGGGGGGGAGTAGATGTACGCGCGCTCTCCACGAGATGCATATCGACTCTGGGAGCGGCAAAAGTTTAGTGCAGATGAATTTGAATTTGGAGCTGACTGGCTGCACAAAGTGAGGCCAGTTATTAAGTGTTGGGTAATGTTTTTCAGGGCGTATTTGTATCAATATGGAGCCGGAGCATTGCTGCTGCTGCTGCTGCTGGGCTCAATCACTCCTCCTTTTCTTGGTGTCCTCACATTTACCCTCCTCTCCAGGCTCTGCCACTCACTCTAAATCCTTCATGTTGTTAACACAGTTTTATAACGGCCGACTGAAGCCTGAAGGCCCGAGGTGTTGAGGTTGGGGTTCAAGTTAAGGTTACAGGTTGACCTTTGCTTTTTCATACAGTGATAGTTCAGCTTAAGTCAGGTTTGTGTGCCACCGATGCCAGGAACCAGCTTAAAATGGACGCTCACCCTCAGTGAAAACATGGCTACCACTGGGGATACAAGAAAAACCTGATTGTAGCCACTTAACCTAAGACTCACCTTGTAAAAAGTCTACGGTATCTTTAGAATATCTTTATCTTGCCATTTGACAGACTTAACAGAAAAGTTAAGTTTGTAAAATACTCACTCTCCCACACCAAAGTCCATAGAGAAAATCAGTGATTTTAGCTCACAGGGACACAGGAGCTGCTGGTCTCCTGCTGCCTCGTGTGGTTACTTTGTGTCACTTAAATAAATCCAAATAAAACATTTCAAACACTGAAGTGACATAATAAGACATGTTAACTTACTGATGGAGGCAGCAGTGGGTCAACAACTCATGTGTTCCTTGATGTTAAATCCCTGTTTTCTTCTATGGACTTTGGTGTGGTAGAGTGAGAGGATTACTAACACCCTTTTCCTTCCATTTCTCCAGCTCAGAAATCCCAAACTATGACTTTAGAACCAGTTTAAGCAGTTTTTATATTGAATAAAACGGCTTGAATTGCACAGTTATCTATTTGATTGATTTGATTTAGAGATCTCAAATTGAATAAGAAATTGATTTTTTTTTGGACTTTTCAGAACATATAGTGTGTCTGACACAGAATATTTTTAAGAACAGAGAAGAAAAGATGAGTAAGGCACCAAAATGTCCTGATTTTGTAAAATTCCTACCCACAAAGCCATCGGCCACATAAAAGTTTGTTGTGTGCCTATGTGTATATGTTTCTAGTTCATAGTGACAAAATCTACTTGTGCAGATTCAATTGTTCACCATATTTTCTTTCTCTGTTTGTGTCTCCAGGCCAGAGACCGTTCAAGTGCGGTTACTGCCCCTACAGTGCCTCCCAAAAGGGCAACCTGAAGACTCACGTGCTGTGTGTGCACCGCAAGCCCTTCGATAACACCCAGTACCCCGACCGGCGCTTCAAACGCTCCCGCGCCGAGTCCGACATCCCGGACAAGAGCGTCGATGACGCCGTCGCCGCCGCCGCTGCTGGTGTCACGTCTAATCAACCGATGACGACAGAAGCAGATGGAAGTAACTCTGAGGCCTCGTCGTGTCACCAGGAGTGAAAGCACCGAGGGTCATGTTGGTTAATGACGTCCACAGGTTTACGTCTGTGCCGGACAGCGCTTTTGTCTGAAGTCGCAGACAAACACCTTCAGATGAACATGAATGTTCACCATAAATCTAATCTCCAGTCAGACTCTGGTCAAGGGAGAACTGTACAAGTAACTTAGTGAACAGGACTGAGTTACGAATCACTCTTTCTACGTTGTAAACACAAATGAAACATACACTATGTGAGTTATTAGACGTCTGTGAACATTTACTAACAAATTGCTATAATCTATATGTTTGTGATGAGGACATTCAGACTGTTTTCTCTTTTGTATTGAACACAATGAAAAGCGAGGACAGTGAAAGGTCCAATATTAAGCCCGGTCTTAATATTCAGTCTCTCCTTGTCTGAAGCTGTTTACGCCAAGATTGAATTTTCGTTGTAGGTAAATCTGAAGCTTCAGCTGGACATTTTGAACAACTGTCTGACACTGCGGAGCGTCTCGCTACTCGCTGTGTCTGTTGCTGCACTGAAGCAAAACTCGTGAACATGCAACTGTGACGTAAAGTTGAGAACGGGGACATCGTGAAGTCTGATCTTCCAGAAAACTCAAACGGAAACGTTTGTGGCTGTGACGTTGACGCGAGTGTCCACGGTCGAACATTTGTGACGGTCCTCAAATGCAACAGCTAGACCGGTCACCAAAAACACAGGCTTGCAGGAGTTATCCACCAGGGGGCGACTTTTGCTGGCTGCAAAAATGACTCAATTTGAATGGAAGTCAATGGGAAAAAAGCTTCCACTTCTAACTTGATTTCTAATGTCAGTAAACATTTTCCTGAGAAGTTAACGGTCTCAAACAGCAGTTTCACATATTCTACACTAGAACATGTCAATTTTGTAAATCGTGTTCCCATTTAGGGGCTACACAGTGGAACAGTGGTCAGCACAGCACGAAGGTCGCTGGTTCGAATACTGGTTCGACCGAGGGTCAATGGTTTTCCTCGGTCTCCTCCCACAGTACAAAAAACATGCAAAGGTTAATTGGACACTCGAAGTTGACTTTAGGTGCGAGTGTGACAGTGAATGGTTGTTTGTCTCTAAATGACGCCGACCTGTCCACGATGTGGCCCTGCTTTTCGTTATATGACACCTGGGATTAGCTCCGGCTCCCTGCGACCCTCCTGTGGAAGTTAAAGCGGTAGACAACGGATGAATAAATGAATGAATGTTCCCATTTTGAGGAAAGTATGGCACACAGGAGTGGACACCACTGTGATTGACAGCAGGTATTGTCCAAGAGCAGCCTGGTTGATATGGCATCTGTCAAGTCAAGGCTTCAAAATGGGAGTTTGTGCAGCAATCGGACGACTGTGTCCATTTTTAGATAAAGAAAAGCGTGCGATGTGTTTCCTGCTTCCTTACACAGCTAAATCTTGCATATTGGACCTTTAAATACTGTTTTCAGACAAATCACGGAGGACGGAGCCCAAGAAGCGAGAGATCAGCCAGATAAAGTAACCTAAGATCAATAGAGACATTTGTTTCTCCCTGAAAATAATGCTTTCATTGGGGAAAAAAGATCCATGTCAATGATTTTTTTTTTTTTACCGAATAGTTACAGTATGAATTGATGACAGAGGAGGAGGAGACGTGGACACTTCCACTTCCACTGCTGCTGCTGCCAGCTGAGAACATAACTCCAGTGGCTTCCATCGCTGCAGTGCAAGTGATGAGCACTTTACGTGTGTGTGTGTGTGTGTAACACAGTCAGTGGTGGCATTAGTGTGTGTGAAGGGGGGGGGGGTGATGGTGCCAGCCTGACTGGGGCTGCCATCACAGAGGAAATCAATTCAACAGCACACACACACTGTGGTAACCCAACACTGGACGGTACGCCATAAGGGTCAAGTTGAGCCCCAGCAGCTGGCCACACAGTCCCTTCACGTCACCTCCTCCTCCTCCTCCTTCATCCTTCCTTTCACTCTCACTTTTTTACAGTATGAGTGGCCTGGGAAACACAGCACAAATCAATCAGCGGCATATTTCAAGCCTCCATTAGCCGGCGTTAAGGCTCGTTCTGCTCCTGTACGTCACGTTACAGGCTCCACATGGGAGACGGATGGACGGACGAGGGGGAGGTTCGACTGATTGTGCCGGAGCTCGGGCTGCTTCATGATGACAGATGAGCGTTTTGTACTTCAAAGGACCTGGATTCTCCCGCAGGGGATTTTTCTACATGTGTTTTAAAAGGGAAAAAAAATAAAAAATCAACGATTGGACATTAATGGCTGCGTTCTGTATATATAGAGTAGAAAAGAGCAGGAAGAGACTGATGTTTTGCTCTAATAAACTCTTGAAAAAGTTACCACACAGATTTGGACATGTTGAAAAATGAGATAATCATCCACCTTATAGGCTACCCTGCTTTATTTCTCTCTTAATGCTACCTATTCTAGTATGTAACAAAAGTCGTTGGTTTATTTTAAAAGGAAGTATTCTTTTTTTTTCTATGTATAGTAGTGTTTTATTTTTAATCACATGGGTGTTTTTTCCTGAAGGGGGAAAAAAATAACATAAAAAAAAAGAATGTTTCGATGTCGTTAAATCAAGCTGAGGGCAGAAAAGTCTCAGCGTTGATTGTACTTTGTTGTGCCGGTAGCAGCTGGTGACTACTGGGCAAAGCAGAATGAGAAAGTATAGCGGTTTGTGCTGTTTGTGGTGGAGGGCTGGGGGTTGTTAATGTTTTTCTGATAAAGAGAAATGATCCGGACTTTAAGAAAGTCAATATCTTCTACCACAAACACGCATGCAGCATAAGGGAGGGTTTAACTCTGGAAGCTCCAGGGCCTTAGCACCACAGCTCTGCCAAAAGGAGGTTACAGTCCAATATACAAAGCACACACACACACACACAAATACACAAATACAGACACACAAACACAACACGGACAAAGGAAAAGTGGACAAAAAGCGGGTGACAGGAAGTGTAAGAGGGAAAAGAAGGAAAAGAGTGAGTTCAATGTTTGGTTCTCAAGTATAAATGAAGCACTGAACAATATTTCCTTAGTTTTGTTTCTATCACAGGCATGAATTAACACAAGACATGGACCTTTAGACTTTACTAGTAGTTTGCAGCCATCTTTAACTGGTGGTGATATCAGATTAATTAATGATTGTTGTTTGTTCCGTCATCACTGGAAGTTGTTGATAGAAGCTTGATTTTACAGTTTTAATGCACTGAAGGGGGCGCTAAACTTGTTCATATTATGTCTGTCTTGGGAGGAGACATCACAGCAGTAGCTACTGGTCTGCTAAGATGCTAACATCAAATACCAGTGACTCAGCATGTGGCTACAGTGGCTGCTAATTTACAACCATGAAGCCACAGCCCTTGTAACAGTAGCTGCTAACGCCAAACACAATGCAACAGCATCAGGATGAAGTAGCTGCTAATATCAAACAGAGACACTTGCTACATCTTGCTAAAGTAGCTGCTAATGTTAACTCCTGATGCTATAGTATTGGTAGATGCTAATGTAAAACACTGAGGGACAGGACGTTCCGTAACAGTAGCTGCTTCCGTCAAACACCGATGGCATACAGTAGCATACAGTAAAAGTAGCTGCTAACATCAAACGCTGATGCTGTAGTGTTAGTAGCTGCTAATGTCAAACACTGACGAAAGGACGCTCTGTAACACTAGCTCCTTCCGTCAAAGCTGCTAACGTCAAATGCTAATGCCACACAGTTTGGCCACAGCATCTAAGTGAAGCAGTTGATAATGTTAAACACAAATGTTGAGTAGTTTGGCTACAATACTCTGATGCTAAAGTGCTAACACAACTTTCACAGTTGTTAGACTTGGAGTTCACACTAACCGACTGGTTTCAGCTAACTTCTTTATGATGACTGAAAGACGGATCACACATTTAACGACTGATGAGGGATCACAGACTACGTGACTTATGAAACCGACTAAACGCATCAAACTCTCACGAGAACAACCGTGTCAACGAGAGTGACAGTTTAAAGGGTAAAAAAACAAACACATCATCACCGTTGTTTTGTTTATCTATCCATCTATTTCCTGTCATATTCTGACGCGCTTCCTGTCCCACCGACTCTTTTAAATTGGCCGATGGCACAAACTGATTTTTGTTCCAATTAGCCATGCCAACTTCCCTCAACTAGTGCTGACTAGCGCTGACTCTGCCCAACTGTGAATTGTGGGTAAAATTGAGTAGATGCTAATGTCAAACACCAATGCCACACTGTTTGGCTAAAGTAGCAGCTAACGCTAAACACTAATGTCCAGACGTCTGACTACAGTAGTGGCTAACATCAGACCATCTATTTATATTAGCCGCTAGCTGCTGTGTTGTGTCCTTACAGGAAGGACATCCATTTTATCAAAATACTAAAGCACCCAAACAACAGATCTACACAATTCTGGTGACATCACCAGAAAAAGTGAAATACTTTAATTTTTCAAATAAATTAGGTAAAATATCAAGTTGTTGTGCTAAAAGTTGCCTAACGGGGAAATAAATTGTTGAGTGCCTTATTTCTACCTTAACTTGACAGTGACTGACTGTTCCCTATGTCGCCCAGTTAGATTCAGACATTTTATTGTAGTATAAGCTATGGATTTTCATGTGCTGTACTGGTGTGGCTTTGTTTTCATATTTTAGCCAAAACTCAATTAGAGGGTGAAAAAGTTTTACCCAAAAAGGACAGGTTCCATTTTGTTTGGCACCGCTGCTCTGGATTTCCCAGCTTAGTAAAGCTTTTAAATCAGTCTATTTTCATCATCTTCTCATTCAGTTGAGGTAATACACATTTTGTTGTTGCAGCTCTGGAGAACACCATTTGTTGTCGTTCCTCTGTGACTTGTCCTTTTTGTCCACCCCCCCCCCTCCCAACTGTAATCCCAAAATAATCCATTCCATTGTCCCTGGTCTGTTTGATCCCCCGTCAAGCTTCCTATTGAAGTGGCAGATTCAGTTTTCTCAATTATAATCACTGGTGCAACAAAAAAAACTAGGGGGAAAAAAAAAACAAAAAAAAAAAAACTAAGCACCCATTTATTTCATCTAGTCTGTGTTCAAATATGGTCCACATTCCTAAATGAAGACTTCTATAGCTTAATGAAGGAAAAGTAAGGAGAGGGACTTGGATCTTATATTAACAGTAGATATCTTTGTATTTAAAAGAAGAAGAAAATATCCTTGGTGATTATTTATTACTGCATATGTTTGACAGAACACAGTAAAGAGGTGTATCAAGCGTTTGACCGTGTACTCTTTCCGCGTTCTAGACGTCCTGGTGTACTTTGAAACCAGTTTGAAGATTTATCAAGTGTTATTTCTGTTTTGTTTCCCTTCTGCAATAAAACCTCTACCTCTGTCAAACACTGTCCGAGCGTCTGGGTCTCTTTGTGTCAGTCAGGTGAAACAAATCCATCGAGCGAAGAAGATCAGCCTCTCTGCCTGTGAAACGAGTGCAGGTGAAAAATAATACTCTGATCAAAGATATTTCTGGCATAATGTGCAGCTTTTTTAAAAGTGTTACATGTGAAGTACAGGTAATGGATACTGGAGTTTCAATTTAAAATGTCAGAGAACGTTGGCACTGAACTGGCAGCTGCACTTACAGCTGGTGTCAAACCATTAAGATAAGATAAGATAAGATAAGATAAGATAAGATAAGATAAGATAAGATAGAGATTAAATAGGGTAAGATAGAATTTCAATACGATAAACTCAAGATAAGATAAAATACAATAAGAAACAATAAGATACTGTAAAGATACAATGCAAGAAGCTATGATATGATAGAAAATGTTAACGCTAAGATATGAAACAATACGATGAGATATGATAAGATATGATATAAAGGGAAACAATGAGATAAGAAGAAACTAAAAGTAGGAAAACCTAAGATAAAATAATATTAGATAAGATATAATATGAGACAAAACAAAAGATAAGAGTTACGATTAGACTAGATAAAATAAAATAAGATTTTACAGCAGCAAAGACAGTCCAAAGTAAAGGTTATAAATAATAAACAGACATTTTATCATCTGTGTATATAGAACATAGAAATAATATTAAATATTAAGATAATAAAAAATACTACATGCAGTATAGACTGTGATTATATCCACCATGAGATTAATAATGAATAAAAATGTACAAACATTTGTCTGACAGATTATCTTAAAGTCTGTCCTGAAGTGTATTCTCCTCTTCAGGTTTTTATTTTATTTTTATTTTCTTCAGGTATTGAGTAAAACAGCAGCTCAGCATGTCCGCACTCTGACTCCACCTGTTTCCTCCTGTGACATGATTTCTTTTCTGGCCCTGAAAATTTACTCGCTTAATCGTGTCGCACTTAATGTGAATGGCGAGGCTGCGTCAAAAGTCACCGCTGAATTATTCGCAATTCCACGCCGTTTGTTTGCGTCGCTGTTGATGTGCAAACGCCTCAAGGTGTGTGAGGAATTCCTGTAAATTCAAAGCCAGGAAAAAAGTTATAAAAGGCCAAAACAACACACACACACACACAAAAATAAAAATAATCCCGCTGCTGGATTTGAAATGTTGTCCCCAGGATGAGCACTTTTTACTGTTAATAGAGAAATAGAGTGTGTGGCATATTTAATGGGTATTGTTTTTATTGTACAGCACTGAATAATTAACTGGGAAACTGCATGTCACATAGATTTATCTTTTAATTAAAATATCGTGGTTCACGCATATTTGAGTGGTGGTCCAAATAAATGCAATATCCAAATTTATGTTTTGTTTATCTTCCTGTTAATTATCCGGAGATTGTTCACTGTACAGCTCTACATTTTCCCTCTCCCTGCATCTGTCTCCCCCTCACCCTCCCCCCCCCGTCTCCCTCTTCCCCTCCAGTAATAACCAGTCAGCTTTTATTAATTTATGGATAATTGTGGCTACATGAATAAGGTAAATGGCATGAAACCGGCTCATTCTTATAAAGTGAGATGAATGTGTCGGTCTGGCTGATGCCTCCACCTGACAGCAACATTCTTTCTTTTTTTGTCCTTGTCTCCAGAATGATACTAATTTCCAATATCTGTTTTCCAATTTAGAGCTGAGACAAGGAAATGAGTGGGGACTCTCTTAAACGCTGCTACATGCCGTGAAAACATCAGCAAAGGACAAAGACAACAAGGTTCTAACATTTCTAATTATATGCCATAATATTTCGCCATGGATTACAGTTATGATTGCTGTATTAATCTTTATCTTGTAGAATAAATTATATAATAAATACATTTCTTTGTACATTATTTGCTTTATACCCTGTGGAACATGATGCTTATTGTCATAGATTGTTATTTCAATGTTTTGTTTAGTTTTTATTTTGTGACATAATGGTAAAATATATAAATACATATATTTTTTCTTTCATTTTGATCTTTCCAAATGCAAAATATGGAGGGGGGGGGGGAATGTGTAAAAGATTCTATATTGTGTGAACTTACAGAGACTCCAGATCACATGACAAATTCTACGATGCATAATTTTAAATCACCAGTCAAAAACTAGTTTGATCTTTAAGTAATAATGTTTTTTTCAGCCAATGAACAAAAGGTTCACCTACAGTTAGTCAATAACATTTTTAATACACCACCATTTGCTATTAAACTTTGTTTTTACCTTTTTTTAACCACATTTAAAAAATTGAACTATCCTTTTAATGTCATTTTCATACACACACACATTTGCGCTTCTATCATAGTGAGGACCCTCATAGACATAATACATTCTCTAGCCACTTACCCTAACCTTAACCATCCCAACTAGATGCCTAACCCTAACCTAAACCTAAATCAAATTCTAACCCTAAAACCAGGTCATAACCCTGAAAAAGCCATTTTAAGGGGTGAAAAAAAGTGAGGACAAGACAAAATGTCCTCACTTTGTCAAAATGTCCTCACGCTGTAGGTGTTTATACGATTTTTTGGTCCTCACTCTGCAACAAGTACAAGAACACACACATAAATGATGAACAAATGTGGTCTCCAGGAAGATATTAACAGCTGTTTAACAGCTTTTGCCAGCTTTTAACTGAACATAGAAATCAGTTCACTCTCCCACACCAAAGTCCATAGAGAAAATCAGTAATTTTAGCTCACAGGGACACAGGAGCTGCTGTCTACTGCTGCCTCGTGTGGTCACTTTGTGTCACTGAGGTAAATCTGACTCAAACATTTTAAACACCAAAGTCACAAAATAAAGCATTTGAACTTTGTGATGGAGGCAGCAGTGGATCACAAACTCATTTTGTGCTGTGATGTAAAATCACTGATTTTCTCTATGGACTTTGGTGTGTGTGTGTGTGTGGGGGGGGGGGTAACAGTAGTTTACAAACTTCAGTTTCCTGTTAGAAAAGTCTGTCTAACTGGGAGATAAAGCAGTGAACATGTTCCTAAAATACTGTAGATGTGCAACTGCTGTAATAATCTCACGACAACCATCACATAGTTTCAGTTTACAGGATAAGTGTAAAACAGATTTTAGCCAGTGATTTAAGGTTCACCTCCAGTAAGCCTGTGATATTATGAGAATATATTTGTAGAAATACAAGAAGAAAATATGGTATCTAATGTTATCAGAAGATATATTGCAGGATGAACTGATTTCTGTTGTTTCCCTTCATTACTGACAATTATTTACCAATTAATCCATCAATTGAACAGGAGCTTGTCCATGTCAGACATGAGTGTTTTCTGAAAAACTTTCAAAAGCACAATTTGATCCAAATCACCATAAAAAGTTTTAGTTTTAATGTCATTCTCTACATGTTATTTCAAATATATACACAAAAATTTTGAAATGTTGCCAATTCGTTTAGGACCCAAAAAATATCTCCCATGACCCAACTGTGGGTCCCGACCCAGTATTTGGGAACAGCTGCTAATATGACCTTCAGGAAACATCTGGTATTTGTGGATGTAATAAAAAATCCACACCCACAGTCTCTCACTGTGGATTCACTGTGGATTCTCCGGACAGTGACCTGCTCTACTCACACATGGGATCACTTTGACATTATACGTATTTCGCTCCAGGAAGCTGGCAGGGCGAAATCCGTTTTGTGTCCGGTTCATCTGATTTGGACATTTATGTATGTTCTCACACGCGTGGCTCCTCTGGGTAATGTCTGCGTGTAATAAGTTGAGGGGTTTTGCGGTTCATGTGTGAAAGCACTCGTGTACACGTTCGCACAATCACTATTCAGTCAGGCATTTTCCAGGCACAGTCTCTTTCCAGATAAGACCATCAAAAGGCTGAGTGGTCCTGCAAATGGAATCATCTCCATGGGGATGATGCTCATCTAATACACCGCCACTGTGTGTGTGTGTGTGTGTGCGTGTGTGTTTGTCCAGCCTCAAGTTAGGATGTAGTGTTGCATCTGTCTGAGTGGATGAATGTCAGCACTATCAGCTCTGTTACCCCGCTGACGTCTCCATTACTGTTGTCTGAGGAGGGACTCTAGGCCTGTCAGCTGTCACACACACACACACACACACTCTCTCTCTCTCTTTTACCTCAAAAAGCCCTTTAAAGTTGTGAGGACCAGACAAAATGTCCTCACTAATATAGCTTTTGATAAGAAATTGTGCTCACAGCATGAAACAGACTGAATTTAGAGGACATTGCATTGACTTCCATTCATTTCCTGGAGACTTACTCTAACCTTAACCATAATTACTAGTGTCCTAACCCTAACCTTAACCTAACCCTAACCTCAGACTAACTTTAAA
>JAFBJR010000421.1:1374746-1460297 GCA_016785285.1 Brachirus orientalis
AAGGAAGACAAGTCCCCATAATGTGAGTGTGGAGACACATTTAGGTCCCCACAACATAAGGAAGACCAGCTACACACACACATTTGTGCTTCTATCAAAGCGAGGACCCTCATAGACATAATACATTTTCTAGCTATTACCCTAACCTTGACCCAATTCTAACCCTAAAACTAGTTCTTAACCCTGAAAAAGTCCTTTAAAGAAAGGTTTATAGGATTTTTGTTCCTCACTCAGCAACAAATACAAGAACACACACAGACATACTTTGCTAGTTAATATCTAATCATAACCTTAACCATAAACACAGTTAAAATCTTCATCCTTAACTTAGCCAGTTCCTCAGAAATGAGGTTCTGCCTCATTAGGACCAGGTTTTGGTCTCCATGAGGACTACTGGTCCTGACAAGGTCAGTGTTTATGACAGAAAATAAAGAGGTAACAAATACCAGAACACACTCATACACACACTAGGATCTATTTTCAATGGCTGCCAACACAAGGACAAAACTGATTTTCGCCCACCTAATAAAATCCACATCAGGTTATTTTAACAGCCTTCTCCAGCTGTAAAATGAAGATTGTAAACCACTCACTCTCCCACACCAAAGTCCATAGAGAAAATCAGTGATTTTAGCTCGCGGGCGACACAGGAGCTGCTGGTCTACTGCTGCCTCGTGTGGTCACTTTGTGTCACTGAGGTGAATTGGAACATAAGATTTCAAACACAGATGTTACAAAATAAGACACTGGAACTTGCTGATGGAGGCAGCAGTGGATCAACAACTCCTGTGTGCTGTGCTGTAAAATCGCTGATTTTCTCAATGGAGTTTGGTGGAGGAGAAAGATTAGGTTACAAACTTCAATTTCCTGTTTGAAAAAGTTGCCTAACTGTAAGATAAAGCAATAGACATATTCTTAAGATCATCTAGACTTAGGGTGACAGACTTTTTTTTTTCCATTTTCTTTTATTGATTTATTTTTTCTTATTCAAGAGGCTTGAATATGTTTTGTCTTCTGTCCCTCCTGGCCACCATGTTATCAGAGAGTGTCCGGGTCACAGGCTGGTTCACAGAAACAGCGGCGCCCCTGGCAAAGTCAGTGTTTTTAATGTGTCAATGCCACACTTTCAGAAACCTGAACTATCCCTTTGATGATGAGCTGCACTGTTTTACACAAAGGGAAACTGAAAGAATCTGCACATATTTTATCATAAACATGAATAACTGTACACAGACACACTCTCTCTCTCTCTCTCTGGCGTTTCACCGCTGACTCTTTGACGTATAGCCTGGAGCTGAGCATATGGTCATGTGTCTCCATCAGGGAGGATTAGACAGCCAATCACTCATATTCAAAGACAAAGGCGCTGCCATTACCTCATGCCTTCGAGCTCCTGCCCGCTGCTTTGAACTGCCTCTGCTGTCATTTCCTGTCCAGCGATCAGAGGTCAGGAGAGGCCACCATGAGGTAACCTGAGTGTGTGAGAACAGTCTGTTTTAATTGTCTGAGTTGGACATTGCTGCACATTTGATGTTTCTGTGTAACACTGCACTCACGCTCGCAGTCTTTTTCCGGCAAGAAAATGAAGGTTGTGTCTCTTTTTTAACCTTTAACTCTGCTGCACCAAAGCCCATAGAAAAAAATAACAATTTTTACATCACAGCGACACAGGAGTTGTTGATCCACTGCTCCCTCCATCAGCGAGGTCAAATGTGTCATTTTGTAAATTCGGTGTTTGAAATACTTTGTTCAGATTCACCGCAGTGACACAAACTGACCACACGAGGCAGCAGCAGACCAGGAGCTCCTGTGTCCCTGAAAGCTAAAAACATTGATTATCTCTATGGACATTGGTGAAGCAAAATGAACCCTTTGCACATAAACATGCCACATTATAGCCCTGATTATCAACATCTGTTGCCCCTATAGGTAGGTTGATGGAATAGTGCAGAATCACATAAACAACGTACACAAACAATGTATAAACAACAGTAGTACCAACAGATCAGGGAAAACAGCACAGGCTGTGCTAACGGAGACAGACTACTAAAATTATAAAATATGCCATGCAGAGAGGTAATCCAGGAAACAAGTATCAAAGTTTCAAAGTGCTTAAGGGACCCAAATGTTAAAGTGACTGGTGCTAAAGGGCTGATTTTATTGCACATAAAAGACTTTGAAATAAATTGCACTTTGCCCTCATTTTATTGCGGTTGATTAAATTGCACATGTCTAATGGCAAGATAAAGCAGCGAATGTATCTTCAAGATATTGTAGACTTAAAATGGGGTAGATTTTATTAGGTAAAATGGCTAAAATCTGATTTTCCTTGTGTGTTGCTTTCACAGCTGACTGCGTGTTAGCAGCTGACATGAAAAACCGGAACTATCCATTTAAAATCTTTAACATGGAAACATTAGAGGTCAATATATTGTTTTGTTTGATGCAGGAAAATCATGTCTTCTAAATCGACTCCACTGCCGCGCGCATCTTCTCTGCTCTTCATCAAGTGTGTTAATCGGGGCGTTGACGTGTGATGTCAGCCTTTTCGCAGTCCGCTCAATCTTTCCATGTGCGTCAATCTCCAGCCGTCACCCGGCCTGGCTCTGGCTCCGCCCCCTCCTCCTCCTCCTCGCTGACAGGAGGAGGAGGAGGAGGAGGATGAGAGCAATCCCCATCATAATTAAACAAGCTTCCGCCTTTTATTCTGCGTCCATTAGCAGGGCCCATAGCGCTGCTTGGAAATGGTCATTATTGCAGACAGAAAAAGGAACATAAATTTGCTGTTAATGAAACTGTCAATTAGTGGTCTGCTGTGTTAGAGGAGGCTGATAACGCCACCGCTGTGAGTTAAGTATCCTTATGCCTGCCAGGGTGCCTCACGTACACGTTCATACTGTATGTACATGCATTAACTACCAAATTCACAAAAATTCAACCTCATTCTCATTTGGTTTAAAATGATTGTTCATGTTTTTATTTATTTTTATTTTTTTTTCCCCAAGTGTGGTAGTCATGAAACAAATAACATTTTCACCTGCTTTAGTCTAGGGTATCTAAAGAATAACGTTTTGGTGCTTTATTTCCCCGTTAGACGGCCTATTTTGTTTAGAAACTGAACCAAACTCCACAGAGAAAATCAGTGACTTTGGCTCACATTGACACAGAAGCTGCTGGTCTACTGCTGCCTCGTTTGTTAAGTTTGTGTCACTGAGGTAAATGAGAACAAAGGATGTCAAACACCCAAGTCACGAGAAAACATATTCAAGCTTACTGATGGAGGCAGCAGTGGATCAACACTGCCTGAGAGCTGTGATGTAAAATCGCTGATTTTCTCTATGGAATTTGGTGTGGGAGAGTGATCAGCTTACACAGTGACACAAACTTCATTTTTCCAGTCAGAAAACAGTAAAATAAAGTGGTGAACATATTCATAAGATGTCGCAGGTGTGGATTTTATCAGATTAACCTTTTTTATGAAGTGGCGTAAAATCAGTTCTTATTGAGGATTATCATCAGTGTCTTAGTAAAACTCAGCTTTGACTATGTGTCAGTCCCTCAAACAACTTAAACTATCTACTTTCCTCCTGACCCATAAGGCATTATCGTTACATGTAGGGAAATTAATATCTTAACCACAGATGGTAATTTAGAGAAAAGATGTAAGGTTGGCTAAAAGAGGAAAAAAACAAATGTTCCACTCGTTAGTCTGTAGTTTCATCCTTAAGCTGTTTAGTCGGTGGAAACGCAGCGTTTGACGAGTTGTTTTGATATTTTTATTCACATATTTGGATCATTAATCAAATGGCTGCACGGAGGGAGGGCAAGCAAAGGGGAATAAATGCGATCCATATAGCATATCTTCTTCAGGGGTTGTGTGTACATTTGTGTGTGTGGGTGCACGCATGCTGCAGGATCAATCTAAAAGTCCTCTGCAACAGCCACTTCAGACCCTGGGTGCAGTCACAAAAAAATGATTACCATTACACTCCCGCCCTCCCCACACCTCCCCACTCACTCTGAACAGACGATGAGGGGAAATAAATGTTGCCACACACACACACTCACAAATATACCAATGGCTCCAGTGCTAGGAATGACAGAAATAAAAAAGACAGATTCCCACCTAAATGTCAATATGAGGGGGGATGTATTAAAAGCGCATTTGAAATTCTTAGCAGCGTTCCACTTCATTTCTGAATGTCTGGGTCTTGCACTCTTAAAAGCAGAGGGAAATAAATCAGGTTTGTTGCTCGCGCCGAGACCCCTATAAAAATAAATAGATGAACGCTGGTCACCTCAGAACCATTTTTAAAACACCGCCCCCCCCCCCCTCGCCGCTCTGTATCCGTAATTATGATTTTGATTGTCTGTGACCACATCCTGCAAGATCAAATGTGAAGCGGAATAACAGCAACGCGGATGAAGAGATTTATTCGCCGTCTGCTGCAGCTACACTTGTGCATGACAAATAGATAGCTAATACCTTTGGGTATAAAGTGCTGTTGCTTAGGCCCCGATGACAGAACGCTCCGTCCCCTTCTGTTACAAACGTTGTTGTATTGAAAACGGTTTTCCGGATAATAGGACAAGGTTTGATGGAGTAAAAATAAATCTGGATTTGGAATTTCAGGCCTCGTCGTCCACTGACTTGCATTGTGTGAGTGAAGTGTAAACTTTCCCACAATATCAGTTCATAATTGTTTCCTTAAAGTGATTTATCGGGTATTTTTTGAAGCGTACCTCTATGAGGTACTGACACTTGAAGGTCCAGGGTGTAAGAATTAGTCACGTCTAGTGGTGAGACTGCAGACTATAACAAATGGAGGTGGCCTATACATTGTATACATAGCAAAAATAATTTTTATTCTTTACATGATAAGCTACAGCTTTGAATGCAAAACACAAAACAGCACGTACATAGTTAAACTAGTAAAAGGCTTTTTACCCTAGTAAAGTAAAATTTTGACAATTTATCCTCCAAAATGCTATGCACTGGACCTTTAACAAAAAGCTCACCTGATGAAATAGACACCTGCTTAATTCTTCAGTAATTAGGAACTACTTTGACACTTTTTCTCACTGTTCAGCAGCCTTTTCTACCTGGAAAGTAAAGTTTGTGTTGCTTTGTAAACCACTAATTCTCCCACACCAAAGTCCATAGAGAAAATCAGTGATTTCACGTCAGAGCACACAGGAGTTGTTGATCCACTGCTGCCTCCATCAGGAAGTCCCAGTGTGTTGTTTTGTGTCTTTGGCATTTGAAATCCTTTATGAAGATTTACCTCAGTGACACAATCTTGCCACAAGGGGCAGCAGTAGACCAGCAGCTCCTGTGTCTCCATGTGCTAAAATCGCTAAAATTCTGTATGGACTTTGGTGTGGGAGAGCGAGCGGCTTACAAACTTTGGTTTCAAGGTAAAAACGGATGTCTAACCGTGAGATAAAGTGGTGAACACATTATGTACAGTCACCGTGGGCTGAAACTCATTCCAAAAAACAAAAACAAAAAACATGAGCTATCCCTTTAATTCACATCAGGAGGCATGTTTTTTTTTTCGGTCTAAGAGAATTTTCCACAATGAATTACACATAAGTTACAAAATTTGTGCAGAATATTTTTGGTGCTGAATTTTCATTTCATGTCAGTGTTTGCCAATATAAGCTCACCCACTCACACAGAACATACACGCACAGTAACGGAGCTGCCAGTGCGCTCCAAAACCCATTATTTCCAATGGCATGTTCTGTGTCCCAACAGTTTGCCGCGGCATCATGCAAACCACGGACGCGTCACGTGAGCTCCACTGACCGCTGACACTCAGGAGAAGCTTCACGCGGCGGCCATCTTCACTTTGATAGCTGTCATTTCTACCAGAGATTTTCCTCTGCTGCTGAGGGGAAATGAGAGTTTGTGGTAATGGAGGATAATTACACCCTCCCCCTCTCATTCCCGCTCTCCCCCCCTCTATGTCTCTCCCTTGTTTTTCCTCTGGAGCCACATTGCTCAGGATGGATGCCAGTGAAGTCACAAACTGCGGCATTCAGGCCCATTACATCTGCAATGAGTGTGGATGTGGGCAACATCTGGTGTCTACGCTGTGATCGACAGCACTGCCTGTGCCTTTTTAATAGATATCTGGAGGCAACACAGAGTGAGATATCACATCTCGCTGTTAACTCTTCAAAGCCCAATTAGCGGAGGAACCGGGTGGAGAGGGAGAGGTGTGGAGAGAAAGGAAACAGAGAAGGAAGGAACTAAATGTCGGGCACGGACAGTGGAAGGAGGTGGAGGAAACATGAGGGACAGAGTAGTTTGGTAAAAGCGAGGGATGTGTTGGAAGATGGACGAAATAAACAAGATTAAAATAAAAGACAGCGAGAGGAAACAAGGACAGCGTATGATAGAAAAGGAGCGGCCATTTTGGGGCCCCACTTTCAACAATCAACCAAAAAACAAGGTGGGTTGACGTCCAGATATAATAATATTATTTGTTTATGTGACTTCCGTGTAGTGGAACTTGGACAAATATCAAAGTTGAGCAGAAGGAATGAAAAAATGAAAAAAAAAACAACAACAAAACATTTAATTTCTTGCTCTTGCTCTTTTGGAAGCTCAGTGTGGAAATGACATCACACCTCAGGACAGAACAGTACGGTGGCCCTGAAGTTCAACACACTGTTTGATTGGACAGGACTTCCTGTTCATGATTAGACAGAACCAAAGTCCCCGATGTCATTTCCTGTTTCTATTTCTGAGCAGCACTGGATGCTATAGGCTAATGGGTGTGATAACACTGGACAATATGTTTATAGTTGTAATTGGGAACTTGTGAGCTTAAATTCTGAAACTTTTATCAAGTTTTAGGTTTGCTTTCATCCAAAACAGTGTTTTTTTTTTTAAATATAATAAACACTATAGTGTTTTGTGAAACTTATTATTTCCTGAAACATTATTTTGTGAAACTGCTGTGGTGTTTCCTGTAATGCTGTAATGTATCTGGAAACGTTGCAGTGTTTTCTGAAATGCTGCAGTGCGTTGACCTTCAGGGCCACCGTATTTTATAGACCACGTTCACTGCAATTATTCATCTCTAGTCACTGCCACATTATTAAGATGCCCCATCACTCTTCCTTTTCCTAATTCTTAAATGCTGAATTCATGTTACAGCAGTGTGAGTAGTGCTTCTCATAAGTTTTTAAGTTATTATCATTAAATATCCCTTTAGTGCAGGAGAGAGCAGTTTAAAAACTTCAGTTTCCACTTAGAAAAAGGCCGTTTGACGATAAGATAAAACTGAAAATATGTTATTATGAAACCTTAATCTTAATCTGGCACATATCTGTTATAGTCTGCCTTTTGTTAAGTGACTTAAATCTGCTGTGAAAAGTGAGTGGCTGTGTGTTTCCGTCTGGTTCACACGTATCACGTTTTAGAGCTGATTATGTGTCAGTACCTCATACAAGCTCTCTTTAAAATGCCTCAAATATCCCTATCACTTTAATATTTGCAAAGGAAATAAAGCGGGGACTGTAAAAATGTGAACATTCTGGAGGAAGTAAAGTTTCGTTTCACAGCATGACGTCTCTGATGGAGTAACTGCTGTGGGAATGAACACGTGCAGCCTCGATGTTCACACAACAGCAGCAGCAGCAGCAGCAGAGAACAGGAAATACAGTCACGCAGCGTGAATGTCATCCTCTTTCCTTTCATTTCACGTGCGTCTCTCACCCGTACATCACACACGTACGTGCTCCGGGGCCGAACAAGAGATCAGCTTGGAGTGCAGCGACGCGTCGAGCTGATCCTTCGGCTGTTGTTCCGCAGACGCTCAGCTGATCAGCTGATCGGCAGCCACCCTGACGACTTCATTCGCCTGTCAGTCGCACAGGTGTGTCTGAGACTGTGTGTGTGTCCAACCTGAGGCTGTGCATGAAGCTGTCACGGTGAGATTGAGAGGTGTCTGTCACACCTCTTTATCCTCTCTGTCGTTCCGTCTCTTTATTCTCTCTCTGTGTGTGTGTGCGTTTGTCCTTGAACGTTCTGCGTTCCGTGTTCATCTATTATTACACCTCCCATACACGATAATCTCCCTACACTCTTGAAGTGGCACCAACGTGGCATGAATTCAAATGAATGTAAAAATATACCCTGACCCGCCACTTTATTAGGAACACCTATACAAATTAATCAGCCAAAATGGCGGCAACTCACTGCATTCAGTCATAGAGACTGGTCCAATACCGAGCCCTGGACCAATCCAGATTCTTTTGGAGGTAGACACGAGGGTGAAGTGTAATTTCCTGAGGAAAGGAATTGGGCAATATGAAAGGAACTGAGCTTGTAAGCGGAGGGTCGCCAGTTCAAATCCCAAGACAGGTCAAGGACCAGGGTGCCCAAGAGCAAGGGATCCAATCCCCATTTCTCCCTGGGTTAAATGCAGAGGTCAAATTCACTATGGCTAACTGGTGTGTGTGCAAAAACAGCTAATTATAACTGGTCCTTCAAACTAAAACTGTCTCTAAGGTCACACTTTGACCAAAGAGCTTGAAGAATCCCATGTCATGTCCATGTGGCCCCATAAGGGTTGTATTTGGCCTTAAAGGTCACACAGAACAGTCTTTTTGAATTAGAAATTGAGAATACTGATGTCTACTTAGATAAATTACATAGTATTTATGGTCAAAAACCTCATAGTCTCTTCAGATTAAGCCAGATTATTGCTGCTCTCTGCCAGCCTCTGAACAGGCACTCTGTTTCTGAGCTAATACCAGAATGTCCTGAATGTCCTCTTCAAAATATAGGTTCCAAGAGGGTTTGTCCATTGTTTCTATGGCAACAGCACCATTGTTTGCTCACATGGGCTTCCCATGTGTGAACCATTTTACTGAAACCATATGGGACCTTCATAATGTGCCCATTTCAGACCCATGTCCACTTAGTAAGCACTTATTATACAGGTGGCCTAGAAAGAGTATTAAGTAGACATGGGCTTTAAATGGGCAAACACAGGTGGGGTCACCATGGAAACCACAGACAAACCCACTCAGGATCCAACCTGTCAGTCCAGCTATGACCCTTATAGAGCCCACAAGGACATGCTGCCTGGGATGGAGATGTTTCCTCAACAAACTGAATCAAAGGAAACTAATGTTACCGTCATAAAGCTAACATCAAGTCTTGTACAATGAACGGATCCAACAGTATTTCAAAGTGCTGAAGACGTTTTCTGATGCATCTCCACTTTGCTCCAGAGCTTCATAAAGGCTATTGTCCATGATAGGAATATCTATATATATAGATTTTTTTTCCAAACAATGGCATGTTTAATATCCGGTCATATCATGTTGTGTCATGAATGAAGAATATCACTGAGCAGTCAAAACTAAGAAACTTTCTTCATGAACTGCAACCCTGTAAAACACAATGGGCAACAAGAGAAACACTAGGAGACCACAAAACTGTGCCAGGGTTGCTCAGTTTCCACACCCAAATCACCACCGAAATTCAGTCATTTCCTCTTTGGACCAGAACTGAATCTGCCCTTGAGTCAAAAACATAACCTCCTCAGTGATGGTAATGAAGGACAGCTGAATGGTACGTTTCCTTCCTTTCTGAGTTTGGCACCACTTTACACTCGAATTCAACCCAATCCAATTTAGTTGTAAAGCACTTTTAAAACAACATGGTTGACAAAAGTGCTATAAGTTAATAAAACAAACATTTAAAAACATAAAATAAAATAGAGAAGCCAAAACATAGAATATACACAGATTCTCAAATGCCAAGGAGAAAATAAAAACAGGAAGTGATGAGGCCTGTGTAATGGGAGCTGCTACCGCAAAGGCCCGATCAGGACTTTCCCCCTCAGGTCTGCAGCAGTCGTGTGTTTCTAACACTTCAATATCATCCCGGACACCATGAAATCCTCTTTGAGGACATGACAGACCCCCCACTGGACGCCCCCTGCTGGACGCCTCCCGCAGTCTACCCACCAGACAAACAGGTCAGTGCCTGATCATGGAGCTGCACATCACTCAGACAGTCAGCACAGGCAGCCTCCAGGGATGTGGGCTCCCCGTTCTACTTCCTGCACCTGCTCGGGAAGTTCAACCTGCGTCAGTAGCTGCTGATCTACTTTTACACTGCAGCCGCTGAGTCTGTTGAACATCCATCACTGTCTGGTTTGGGTTTGTCTGCTAAATAATACAAGAAGAGACTATGACAGACAAGTCGGGACTGCAGAGAACATCACTCGCGCTGACCTGCCGTCCACCCTGGATTTTTCCATCCCCCAAAGTCAGGAGATGAACAGGAGACTCACTGTATATCCTCTGTACATCATCCATCACCCTGTCAATAAATACATGCAGGGGATGGATCCTAAAAGGTTTGTGCACTTGTTCATATACAGATTTTTGGTAGTTTATCTACAGCTCCAACTAAAAACATGTGGTGAACTCACACTAATGTTTGGAAGCTGCAGGTTTATCTCAAACTTAGTTGGTATTTTGAATTTATTTTATTTTAATAAAATAATATACCTAATTTAAACAAAAAAAATATCAAAGAAAATGAATGTTTTAGCTCATATTGACACTGGAGCTGCTGATCTACTGCTGCCTTGTTTGGTCAATTTGTGTCACTGTAGTTAATGTGATGGAATGATTTCAAACACCATTAGAAAATAAGACATTTGAACGTACTGATGGAGGCAGCAGTGGATCAACAATTCCTGTGTGCTGTGATGTAAAATCACTGATTTTCTCTGTAGACTTTGGTGAAGGAGAGTTAAGTGGTTTACACACTTCAGCTTCTTTTTGGAAAAAGTTTTTAAACAGCAGGAAAATTGTGTTTTAAGATACTACAGAATTATGTAGGCATAGAAGTTTTCAAGTTTTTAGGTGAGCCTTTTGTCAAAAGTCAGAATGGTCTTTTTGAACCAAAAGATTACAAAAGACTACTTTCTTCTTCTTCTTCTTCTTCAGGTTGAATGTTCACGTCCATGACCAGGAGTAGCTGTTGGGGGAGGGTTCGTTGCACGGCAAATGTGCTAGTTACGTAACGAAACTGGACTTTTCAAAACTGCTTCCTCGAGCTCAGGTAAACAGAGAAGCCCTTCTTTTTCAGAAGTGGCAGAAGTGTTTATTGTGACACTTTAGTTTAGATACAGGAAGGACACGGGGACGCACCAGAAAACATCAGACATTTGATTTTCCACTGAATGTCCTCTTTAAAGTGGAATTTTGCAGGTTTGGTCACTTCAGTTCGTTTTCCTTTAAAACCTCATAATTCTGAGTTTGCGGCTCTGGACTTGCAAGGTTGGTGTTTCCGCTAACAGATGGAAGGGGTCAGTGGAGACATGCCCCAATCTTCCCACAAGAAGACATTTAACAGTCACAGTGACTAAGACTTGTGTTGTTAATTTAGAATCAAAATCCAGCATAATTCTGCTTTAAGTGCCTAAAATCTGCCATGTTGTCACTATCTGTGAGCCCCTCATTCACCCACACAACAAAAAACCCTGTACTATTCCTTTAACACACAGTTTTAGACGCTGATCCTACTGTGTTATTTACACTTATTTGTTTGCAGCACACTATAACCCGGGTAAAGGGTTATATTGTGGTGTATATAAAGAGTTATATGCAAACTCGTCCCCAGATTTCACCCTATTCCTCGGTGCAGGTGTTCAGTGGAGAGAACCGATCTCCAAGGTCTGTGCTTGTCCAAATATCAAGGGGATTAATTAAAAGTCATTTACTTGGCAAAAGAAGAATTGAGTAGGATGAGGTGCGTCTCTCGTCTTAATATCCGATGCCCTTTCATCTGTGGGGTGGTAAATGAACCTCTGCCCATGTATTTGTGCTCACTTTAAATGTTGTCGCTTATGCAAAATTAATGAGCATTTTAGTTGCATCTTTTTTAATGTGCATACCACAACCTAATGCATAATTAAAGATCACAGAAATAATGGAACATCCTCATTTTAGCTGATTTTAAACCCGCAGAGGCAAATGTTTAAAAAAAAAAAAAAAAAATTAAAAAAATGCAAAAAAAAAAAAACAAATTCTGAGACGATGTTTGGATCCCTGACCCCCGTGAGCAACACACAAGTTCTAATGGTATTTTGCTCATGCAAACAGTGTAGCAACATGTCTACAGTTAAAAAATAAACAGTATTATCTATGTGTGCAAGTGATTTACTGAGAAACAAAGGTAACACAAGTGCTGTTAACGGTAAAAGTAGCAGCGTCTGTACGGTGGCAAACTTGGAGACCCATGTCGGGGTTGGTGAGGTTGTTGGAATTCTGAGGTCCGTGACTTCGGACCTTCTGAGTTCCGACTACCAATGAAGCGCATCATTACTTTACCATCTGTAAAAACCAGAAATACTCAGATGCTTTGTTGCCGGAGAAGAGTTTAGCTTGTTTCCCCTCCATTGTTACAACAAGGGTTCCCACGGGTCCTTGAAACCCTTGAAAGTTTGTTAAATTTAAAATCCTTTTCAAGGCCATTTAAAGTGTTTGAAAATCGTCCTGACATGGGTCAGTGAAAGTGAGTGAATTTTGTGCAGGAAAGAAGTTGATATCTAATGTCTTTGTTTGTTACGACGCCACCTACTGTTTCATGCCCTGCAGTGCTTGATGTACGTAGGCTAGATCTACGCAGGACAAACGTGGAGTCCTAATTACTAGCGGTGTTGTGGACACTGTCTCTCTCCGCCATTTACGTAAGATTCCATGCAGAACAATGAGTGAGTAACATTACACAAGAGAGAGCAAATGACGTGACACCTGGGAAATGAAAATAATCCAAAATAATCCAAGAAAATTCCAAATGACAAACACTGACTTGACCAAGATCCCAAGGACAATCACTCGTCCAGATGCAGAGCGTCCTGCAAATCAGTGGACGCCATGGACAAAGAGACTCTTACAAGTTGTCCTCCCATCTTAAGAAAATTTAGTCCTTGAATTTGAGGAAATTGGTCCTGGAAAGTCCTTGAAAAGTCCTTGAAAAGTCTTTGAATTTGATATCAACAAGGTGTTGGAACCCTGAACATAACACCTCTGTCAAATTCAAATATTCAAACATCGCACTCTGCTGGACCACACAGTAATTACGCCACATGGTCTGATGAGCTTTTGGGTGGAATCATTTGAACTTGAACAGGTTTTTAACGTCCCCCAGTAGTTTTTCAAACCAGAACTATCCCCTGAACAATGTGTTATGTGTGTAAAAATATTATTCTGTCATTACAAGCAAAGCAAACTGACATAGTTTTCATTTAAATATAATACATTTAATTACAAAAATCTATGTGTATTGCATATTTACAGTATAGGGCATAAAATGGATACATGGATACACAGTGTGATGATTTTCTTTTTTTGCTCGAACCTCCTTTTCTTAGGCGTTTCAGGGAAGTACGGTGGCCTTTACATTCCAGAAAAGATGTCTTTTTTCTTTGTTTGTGTAGTTACCTTCCATGTCGAAATGCAAATTGTACACTGCGGCTAGATTTTGTGGTTTGGCTGCTGTAGAAACAAGACGATGGCCTCTGTAAAGCAAGGCCTTTGCATTAATCACATATAAAAGACTCCAAACTGAAAATATTCTTAATTTTAAAGGGGTAATACATATACACAAACATTTTTATATTCAATATCTGCCAATAAACCCTCCCTGAATGTCACACACTGGACCTTTAAACATGTAGAGAGACCCGGGTTGATCACGTGTGCTCGGCTTGTTTAGGTCTTGGGTTTAGCGAGTGAGTGCTGAGGCTAATCTGATCCTGCTGTCCTGTGCGTCCATGTCAGCAGAGACAGACGGTTTATTGTCATCGTCCTCTGCCCCTGACGACCCGACACCACCACCCCACCACCACCACCACGTCTGATTGTCTCATCACTCCTCGGTGCTGCGGCTTCCACCTGACATCCAGACAGACCTCAGCCTCCCGCGAGCTGGATAATCAACATCCTGTCAGTATGCTGCCAATATCCTCCTCACACAAAACGGTCACAGGCCCGCACACACATACACAAATAACATAAGTAAAGCACTTATTTTGGTTTAAACAAAAGGTAACAATGTGCATCGTGTCAGTTTAACCCAGAAATGGGCAAAAAGTGCCATTTCCCTTTTGCTTTTAGGGAGGTGTAGTGTGGTATAAAGAATTCTAGGTCATTTACCTTCCTACACAAGAATTGAAATGAGTTTGTCCCACTTAAGAAATTAAATTTGTATACATTTCTAGGCAGGGATAAGTCATCAATGTCTTTATCAATATGTATTTCTTTCACCATTCCTTAAGTTTTTAACTTGCAGTTAAAAATGTGAATTTGAGATTTAAGTATATATTTACTTAATAGCCAGAAGTCTATGAATTATTTGTATAAATCTTAATATCGTCCACAAACAGACTTACTACACGTGCTGGATCACCAATCTTTACAAATTCAACATGTATAAAATATTTACACAAAATCTAATCCTGCTTTAAGTCTATGACTTCTTACAAATATGTTAAACACTTTATTTGGTCTTTTGTGTACAGAAAACAGACCACTTTGTAAACCATTCACTCTCCCACACCAAAGTCCATAGAAAAAAACTGGAATTTTACATCACAGCACACAGGAGTTGTTGATCCACTGCTGCCTCCATCACTAAGTACAAATGTCTTATTTTGTGACTTTGGTATTTGAAATCCTTTGTTTAAATTTACCTAAGTGTGGAAATCTTACCAAATGAGGCAGCAGTAAACCAGCAGCTCTTGTATTTCTGTGAATAAAAAACGTGTTTTTTTCTCTCTGGAATTTGGTGCAGGAGAGTGAGTGGTTTGCAAACTTCTGTTTCCTGCCAGAAAAGGCCGTCTAATTACAAGATACAGTGGCAAACTATATACTAAAGATATCATAGACTTGAGCAGGTGTAGATTTTATCGGGTGAGTCTTGTGGTAAGTTGCTAAAATCAGTTTTCCCTTGTGGGGAAACACTTTTCCCCACTGTTTTGCTGACACATGGAAATGGACTTTTCCCAATTACACTTCAAAAATCTTTCACTTCATCAATAAAATATCAGTAAAGGTCATGATTATTTGTTGCACAAACAACTTCTGTGGTTCTTTTCTTTTTGCAGGATATTCTCCACTGCAAAACAGTGTCCTACTCACACACACACACGTTTGCGCTTCTATCATAGTGAGGACCCTCATAGACATAACACAAGTACAAGTACTTGTAGCAAGTACAAGAACACACAGACACACGGGCACCACATGAATATTTCACACACTTATTTGTATGCATTTGTGTTTGCACGCATACAGGATGTACTGTACATGGACATGTGACAGAGACTCCGTGAAAAGGTTAGCAGCCCCAGCTTCTGTGCTTCATTTGAATGGTCTCCTGAGGGCTGTGAACTGAACCCGGGTCTGTGGCGTCTACATCTTCCACGGATCCGACAATGACAGCATCCACACCCACACACACCCTGTGAGTCCAGAGTGTCTCTGCAGCTCTCCCCTGTCATGTGACCGCAGCTTTGCCCCAGGACCGTCTGTCCCCGTGGACAGGCGCTCATCCGTCTGTCATCTCCCACCAAACCCACTATTCTAGCCTCCACCTTTGAAGCTCAAGCGCTGCCACCTCTGGCAGGGATCTTCTCCCAATCATCCTCCAAGTTGACGTTCACGCTGTGCCTTAATGTTGCCCTTGTAAGACTAGCACAAACACATGTAGCCTCAGCACTAGACCTGCGCGGTAAATCGATTTAATTGATTAACTTGAATTTACAGTTCAGGACGATGTGTTCTTGTGAAAACCGATTTTTTACATTTATTACTTGTACACGCGAAAGTGGAACTAATGTGCCGCAACAGGTGTGTTGCACCGGAGCGCACCCAAACGTTGTAGACTCACTGATATGGCAGCGACTGGGGGAAAGCCGGAGCTTGTTCCAAAGAAAGGTGTTACTACATCTGTAATATGGAAATGGTTTGGTTTTCTTGCATCGGACCTAGAACAAACAAGTGCTCGCTGTACGATATGTTCAAAACCTGATGCAACCAAAGGAAGCAGCAAGACAAATTTATTCCAGCACTTAAAGCAGAGGCATGCAGCCGAGTGGGAGAAGTGCAGCTCCCAGCGAAACGAAAGCCGCAGCACCAGCAGACCAACCAAAATTAAACAAGCAACAGGCCCTGAAACATTCTCGAACTGTGTACCATATGATAGGCATGGGCCGCGATGGAAGGCAGTCACAAACGCCATCACGATGTTTATTGCAAAAGACATGGTGCACATATATACTGTAGAGAAGGCCGGATTTAGCAACATGCTATACGTATGTGCTACCAAGCCGCAAATATTTTTCAGATGTTTGCCACAACTGTATCAACTGGAAATCTGATTTTTTTTATAAAAAATCAGAGATTTTATTTTTTGGCCATATCGCCGAGCTCTACTCAGCACCATCATGGGACGCAGAGACACAGAGAGGACAGTGAGGTCAACAAAGTCCAGGTTAGAGGTCATCGGTGGTGTTAGGTTACTTTGGAGTCACAGAGGAAGAGAGTTCACACTGTCAGAAGCATATTTGGAGGAACTTTTGCGTAAAAAACAACATAAGTAGCAAATATAACCTCACCAACCCCAACAATGGCCTCCAAGATGGTTGAATTAAACAAAAAAAAATCTATGATTTTGACTATGACGATCTATTTATTAAACTAACACCATGAAATGCAAATCTGCTGTAAACTGCAACCAAGAATGCAGTGGTTTTTAAAAGTAAGGGACAGTCGATATGCTCTAGGAGGAATATTCATATTTAGAAAACTATAGATACAGACAAAAGTTAGCTTTAATTTACAGTAACAGTTAACAAATGGAGACTGTTGGCTTCTTCCCACTTGTCTTGCCAGTACATCTGATATAAGAAAGTAATCAGCAAAGAAAGGTGTGAAACAACTGTCTCTGAAAGAAAATAGCGTGGACAACTCACTAGAGCACTGCAGGGGAAAAAACAAGCTCAGTAATCAACTTCCCACTTTCTGAATTCTTCAACCTCTGTTTGGTTCTGACAACAATCAGACACGTGAGATAATGAAGACAGCACAGCTCAGTGACTTGCACTGCAAAGACAACAAATGTCATTTCATTAATAAAACCAACTGTCTCCGATGTGAAAACCTGCAACGACGCTCCACACCGAGGTACCGCTGCTCGAGATGTGACAGCACAGAGTGATGATGAATTACTGCGCCTCCGACTCCATGAAAACATGGAGATCAACTCAACTCTGCTGCCTAGACATGAACAGATAAAACATTAGTGTTGGATTTTGAGTTTAAATACTTAAATACTGCAGTATTTTGATTAGACTGACTTGGTCATGTGCATGAACATGAACACAAAACATGTTCAGTGGAAAGAAAATACAGATTTAAGCCACTTAACAAAATGATCTCTACATCCAAGATCTACTAAACTGAGTTTTATAAAGCATCCATTTCCCTAAACCAAACTCCATTGAGAAAATCAGTGGTTTAAGCTCGCGAGGACGCAGGAGCCACTGGTCTACTGCTGCCTCGTGTGGTCACTTTGTGTCACTGAGGTAAATCTGAGCAAAGAACTTAAAACACAGAGGTCACAAAATAAGGCATTTGAATTTACCGATGGAGGCAGCAGTGGATCAACAACTCCGGTGTGCTGTGATGTAAAAATGCTGGTTTTCTGTGTAGACTTTGTAAAGTGCTAAGTCTCCCAGACCAAAGTGACACAAACTTCACTTTCAAGCCATAGAATAATGTCTATCAGTGTAATAAAGCTGCCACAAATATACTTAAAATGCCACAGATTCAAGAAACTGGCACTGAGACCTCTCAGGCGTGGATTAAAAAGGGGAGGAGTCTGGGACAACGAGCCTCGAGCTGGTTGGACAAGAGGGTGAAGAAAGCCAATGGAATAATGCAGTAGCTGGTGTTTGACCAGAGGGTCAGTAGATACAACATATATATATATACTATATGCACAATATATATACAGTACTGTGCATAAGTCTTAGGCCACCATTAGATTTGTTGTTTTAGCAATGCTATAATGACCATACTGTACAATTATTTCTAACTAACTTTACTGGAACATATCCTGAAAATATGGAGAAACACATATGCAGTTTGAAAATAACATCTTTTTCAACAAAAATGCTTGTATAATATCAAATATTTAGTGTGACCTACATTTCCACTTGAACAATAACACAACCATGGCTCTTTAAAACCTGGAATGGAACCCTAATGTTATTGGTCAAACCTGTGTTTCTCCTACTATTTCATGCCAACAAATAGCTGCTGTGAAAAAGGTCTATTATACCTGGTTTACTCAAGACATGTTGGAGCATCACATACACATGTTGCACAAGTTCAACTCATAGTATAAGACTGACTTTTAGTCACATCTTCTCAATCTAAACGCCAACGATGACAAAAGTGACATAAAAACAACAAAGCTGCTGCTGGTGGACTAAGACTTCTGCACAGGACTGTATATGCACTACATTCTGCATAATTTTGCTCTCGTCATACTTTCCTGGATATTTTGATTTGAATTGGGATAGCTTGTTATCTTTAAAAAGTGTTTCCGCATATAGAAAGATTATTGGATTCATGATGGCATTTTACAGAATAGCAGAATGAAAGTGTTTGTTTTGATGTGGAAAATTTGAGGCAAAATTGACCCAAATTTGCCCAAAATTAGCCCACGGGCTGAAAGCTGGAGAATTCTGATCTAGATGGTTTACTTGAAGGCAGTTTCACAAATTCTAATAGTGGAAAAAATGCTTCAGTGGAGACAGCGTCACACAGTACAATGAAAAAATCTTACTCTGAAAATCCTCATAAGACCTGGTGAACAGCGAAAGTATAGAAAAGAAAATTACAGCCATTAGTGTTGTTTCCAGGAAGAGAGAGAGAAGAAGAGAAGCAGCAGAATGGTGATGTGGACAGATGGACGGGGAGGTTTTTTTCCCGTTTAAACATCATCACCATCCTCATCATCCATGTCAACTCCATCCGCCGGGGACAGGCCGCTCACTGGGAAGATGATGTCTCCACTCCGCAGAGAGACGACCATCAGGGACTCAACTCTCTGCTTCACTCTTTCCCCCCCAACAAAGTCATGAACGCCATCTTTTCCTCTCTTCCCCCGACATTTCAGCAACAGCTTTAATCAAAGCCAATTCTAGCTTTTCTTCAGGCAGCCATTTCTGCTCCTGGGGGTTTCAGCTCAATTATCTCAAAATATCACGTACAGCACCACGAGTGTTTGTTCTCTGCCTTACAGTGACGGAGTGTTGGGTGTTTTTAATATGCACAATGTCCTCGTCAAGCGTAGCATTGAGCGGCTACAGCGTCAGACAGTGAGAGATGATTATCTCGGTGAGGGACTATAGTCGTCCTCAGCTGCAAGGAAGTGGCGTATTGATTGGCCATCAGGGAGCTAATAACACAAGGTTATCTACATGGAGCACGAGACAGTCTCTCTACTTAATACAGCGCTGCTATCTCGATTGAATTTGTCCGCGCACGGCGCAAACGAAGGGTGTGTTCGTCTTCCAGAGCCGAACAAAGGTCACGCTATCGTAAAGAACCATCATCACGGATGTGGTGGGATTATATGATGTGCCGTCGTCTACTGTAACTCTGCTTTATAGTTTTCACTGGGAGTCCCGAACTTCATATATTGATCACTGGTACAAAAATCACTAGATTGATCGCTGTTTTAGACAATTATGGATTTTTATTTTCTTACACTCACAGCAACAGCAATAACACCACTATCTGTAGACCTTAATGGTGAAAGGTTGATCCTCAACTTATTATTGCTTTAAAGCTGAAGGGTGTGACACATTTAAAAACAACCATGGTTGACCAAAGTGCTTTACAGCAGAAAGGTATAAAACATAAAAGTAAAACAGTAAAATAATGAAATAATAAAATGGTAAATATCTATGTAGTAGTGTCCTGGTTGGTTATTCTTATCTTGGAGTGAAGGCCAAGGAGAAGAGGTGGGTCTCTAAAAATGATTTAAAATGTTTGATGGTGCGGGCAGATTTAAAAATTATTTGCTCTGTTTACCTTTACCTTTTAAAAACAATGACATTTTCATAGAGAGGCTAATAATTTCATCTTCAACTCTATCTATCTCTTTTTTTCCCCTCCAGTCTCTTCACACGTTCATGACTGCAAATACATTCAAACTTATGTTGTATAAAAATATGGAAACACTCAAGAAGGAAAAGAATGGCAAGCAGGTGGTAAAAAAAAAAATCTGATTTCATCAGAATGCTCCTTCTGTGTGTGTGTGTGTGTGTGTGTGTGTGTGTGTGCGTCTAATCCAACCTGGGGCGAGTGGAGTAATCTTACGAGCAGGATATTCGTCAGTCTGTTTTGGTGAGCTCTATTGTTTCTCAGGCTAAAAACAGCAGAACCGTGGAATAAAAGATTACCCGAGCCCAGTTCAAGGTTTTGGTGGGGAAATACTCAGGGGAGGCTGACTGAGCGGGACTGCGCGCACCAAAGATTACATTTCACTCTCTGGCTCCCAGTCAAAAGTTCGCCAGATGGAACAGGAAATTGTGTCGCTGTCAGTGAAAATGCACAGAGAGAAATGTAAATGGCCCCACAGTAACAGACGCCTTATATGCAGCCCGGGTTGTTTCCCCTGGGCTCTGCCTGTCCACTACGTCCATCTTGTGTCAAATACTTGGTTTTAATTCTGGATTTGGTGGCGGTAGAGTGTGTGTGTGTGTGTGTGTGTGTGTGTGTGTGTGTGTGTGTGTGTAGGATGCTGTGACACGCTGCAGTGACACTGAGCATAGCAAACATGCAGCCCGGGTTGTTTCCCCTGGGCTCTGCCTGTCCACTACGTCCATCTTGTGTCAAATACTTGGTTTTAATTCTGGATTTGGTGGCGGTAGAGAGTGTGTGTGTGTGTGTGTGTGTGTGTGTGTGTGTGTGTGTGTGTGTGTGTGTGTGTGTGTGTGTGTGTGTGTGTGTGTGTAGGATGCTGTGACACGCTGCAGTGACACTGAGCATAGCAAACAGGCCTGGCAGAAAACATATGTATGTAAGATATACACCAAATATACAACTGTAATGGTAAATCTCTTTACAGAATCATTAATCACTGTTTGTGTAGAATATATAAAGGGGAATATGTAAGAAATATATCATATATGATCATAAAATAACCACTGTATATATATATATATATATATATATATGTCATCGGAAATTAAAGAAACAGATTTAATGGTCAAAGTGGCATGGTAACAATGGTACAGCCAGTATATTAACAGTTTAAACGCCTATTAATTGCCATTAACCAAACACATTCACACAAAAAGCACTGTGAACCAGATATGGACGCCCATGGCTGCCAGTGGAGACACCAGGAAAAAAATGATTTTTGTCACTAAACTAAAGACTCACCTTATAAAAAGTATGTCTTCTTAAGTTTACAATTTTTTAAGAATGGGTTATCTCAACACTGTAAGGCTGGTTTCACATGGGATGCATGTGCAACGCATGACAGCTGCAAGGTGTCTTTTTTCAATGACCCTTTTTTTTGCTTAATCCCCCACACCAAAGTCCATCTGTGAAAATCTGTGATTTTACATCACAGCACACACACAGGTGTTGATCCACTGCTGCCTCCATCAGTAACTTCAAATGTGTTCATTTGTGAGTTCAGCCTTTGAAATCATACATTCAGTTTTACTCCAGTGACACAAATCGACCACACGAGGCAGCAGTAGGCCAGCAGAACCTGTGTCTCCTTGAGGTAAAATCATAGATTTTCTCTATAGACTTTGGTTTTGCCATCAGAAAAACAAGATTTTAGCCACTTAGCAAAAGACTCAGTTAATAAAACCTATTTCATTTTAAGTCTACAGTATCTTAAGAACATGTTCACATCTTTATCTCACAGACTTTTCCAATAGGAAACTGGAGTTTGGAAAACGCTCACTCTCCCACACCAAAGTCCATAGAGAAAATCAGTGATTTTACATCACAGCACACAGGAGTTGTTGATCAACTGCTGCCTCCATCAATTAGTTTAAATGTGTTGTCTTGTGACTTTGGCATTAAAAATACCTCAATCGGATTTACCTCGATAACACAAACTGACCACACGAGGCAGCAGTAGACCAGCAGCTCCTGTGTCCTCGTGAGCTAAAATCGCTAATTTTCGCCATGGAATTTGGTGCAGAAAAGCAAGTGGTCACATAAAGTGACAGAAAAGTCAGCTGACATACATTTTTATTAGGTGAATTGTTTTTGTGACTGGCATCCATGTTTTCAGAGAAACCACCAGAGGTGGCTATGTGTAAAATCAAAAAACCTGAACTGTCACTTTAACATCGGTTGAAATAGATGCCACATTTTTTGTTTGGTGTGCAGGAAATAGAATTAAAAAGACACGGTTACAAAGGTAAAGAAAAGAAATCAATAACATCAGTCTCATTTAAAATGATAACAAAAAGAAAATGTGTGATCATAACAACTTTAAAAAAAATAGAGTGTCAGGCAAAGGAGAGGGCCAATAAACAAACTCAAACTGTGGAACATAAACTACACCCATTATTAAAATGAAAGCCTTCATGTTCCCAGATGACACTTCAATTTCAGCGACTCTGTCAGAGACAAAACAAGCAGAGAACACGAACGGGAACAAATGACAGCTGCTGATCGTTCCTTCAGTCAGGTGCTAAACTGAAGCCTGGAGACGCCATCAGTCACTGTGGATAATAAAGTGACACGCGCATAAAGACGGAAAGTGACTGGAATTAAAAACAGGGTTTGACAGATACAAGGGCGTTCATTATGGACTTGATTTAGATGCAAAACACCAACATCCAAATTACCCCAAATAATTTTTTTTCAAATTTATTTTTATTCCTATTGTGTTTTTTAAAAAAAACAGCATCTGAAATGATTAATATAACGACATGAATACCTGTATGAAATATGATATTCATATTTCAGATGGAAAAAATTTCAATTATTGTCAGCAAAATTAATTCATTGTTGGTTTTGAGACTGCTCTCAGAGCACTAGTTTCTTAATGCATTCAAACCTTAAATGTAACTTAAATATAATAACATATGTTAAGGTTTTGTTCTCTTTTCTGTTTTTGAGTTGGGATAATTTATTTTAGGCAGAATAATATCAAATGTAAATACCAGGTACGGTGATTTTTTATTGACTTGTATTTCTAACAATGGCTGATTTTCCTCCAACTGGAACATGACGAACTCGGAGTAACATCACTTCCAAGTTCCGACGTTAAGGTAACGGCTCAACAGTCACTTATTTTCTTCGTATGTCCCGGTTATGTTAACTACGACCCCAGTGTATCGTATGGTGCTTTTCCACTGCACAGTTCCAGAACGGCTCTGCACGGTACGGATCGACACTACTTAGTTTGGTATACGGCCTCGTCCTTTTCCATTACTATAATTGTTCCTCAACGTGGGCGTGGTTGTCATAGAAACTGCCGTGACGACACAAACACACAAACTAGTGACGGTCAAAGCAGTTGTTTTCTTTGCAGTGAATCATTTTCCTCAGTTTTCTAAACAGATGAGTTCACTGAATGGTTCAGTACTTCCTGCATGAGCGGAGCACAGACTCCGTCTGACACAGTCACTGAAGTGAAATACGGCTGAACGGGTTGTGATTGGGCTCACCATCTGCGTCTTTCAGCAGTGCTGTCGCTAAATACACCAGACTCCTCTGTTAAATATGGACATTTTACAAATGTCCTTGTTAAATGTTGCAGATTAACGCATGTTTTCAGGATTTTCAAGTCTTTTTAACTCATCTACAGTTGGCATTGTTCGCTTTGATTCTTGTGCCGGACTTTGTCGCACTCGTGACTCTTCCGGTGACGAAACTCTGTGACCAATCAGTGGCCGGCAGTCTGTCCACGTCACAGAATTTAAGTAACTGGAACCTCCACAGAGCAGGGCCTAAAAAAAGAACCAGGTTCTATCACCGATGGAAAAGCCGAGCCGTGCTGGAGCTATGTAGTGGAAAAGCCAATAAATACACAACTTTAGACATGACTATAAAAACAGAAGAGAAACTGTTCTCAGTCTTTACTCCACAACTCTATTTTCATTTCATCTTTTTAATTTTATAACCAACAGTAGTTTTTTTTTTTTTTACAGACTTTTTGTTATACGTCCAGTACTGACATCACTAATGTAAAACATGTCATTGTGTAGTAAAAATGTAATAATGTTTGCCTAAAGCAAAGGACGGGACGTTTCAATGCCACGCATGGTTCACTCTGAAAAGGGCATTTCCTCCGAGTTCACAACATTCGATAAAACATAAACCACTGCCTCTGACCACAGTAGGTAATCAGTATCTATTCACAGCGTCTAATGTACAGAGCCTGTGTGTGTGTGAGTGTGTATGTAAAGGAGGGAAAACAAGGATCGGCCTCCAGAAGGAGCGTCGTAGGTCATGTAGCAAATCAGGCCTCCAGGCCTCGTTGTGAATCAGGTGTTTCTTAGCAGCACTCGATCCCAAACAGAGCGAGGGGGAGATGAAGAAGCCGCAGAGGGGAGTGATTTATCAATGCAAAGTTAATAACATCCATTTGAATCTAACTAAAAATCAATATTTCATTACCAAATTGTTAGCGGGAATGAAGAAGGATTGGGGAAGTTGGGGTGGCTGTGGTGGGAAGGAGGCATCGGGGAGTTCGATGGGGAAGACGGGATGATTCATGGGGCCATCAGGCTGAAAGAGGGAGGGAGGGACGGAGGGACGGAAGGAGGACAAAAGAGGACAACACCAGCGAAAACTCAAGGCGGGGGTTGCTTTGCGAATGACCTTGGGTGAAAAATATGTGGAAGAAAATGAACATAACTGTCATGTGGCCCATGTGTCATGTGTCAGAAACAGCTTATGAATGGTCGTGGAGAGCACAGGTGTGACAGGGTCACACAAACACGCACAAAAACTCTATAAATAGAAGTATACAGCAAAACAATATGTACTTTTTGCTACACAGATTCATAAAAATGACAATGCTACACAACTTAACAGTTTTCGAGGTATAACAGTGACGATAGCAGTTCCCTGCTTATCATTTATTAGGTTTAGTGGTGTGTTGAATTTGCAGTTGGGACTCGGATTTCCAAAATTCAGACACCTGTTAGAACTTAGGGACTGTAAAGCAGAACCTGTAATTTAACAGCTTCAGAGTCATTGTGATGGTTAAATGTCTTACTGCAGGGACATGGGGGGGGGGGCTGTCTCCACTGCCCCCTACTGTCTGTTAGTGGAAAACTAGCCTTGCAAGACAGTGCTGGTTGACCCGGGGGTCAAGTGTCTCGTGGAGTCTCGGGTCTTGCAAGAAACACAAATTGCTTTACGGCACAAGAGCATTATTTCAGACGTTCAGACGAGAAAACAGAGGAAGCGACTGCATGACCGAGCGAGAGGACACACACGAGTACACATCAGACCGGCATGTGAAACGGATGCCGACCTGGTGGTGGTGCTGTTGCATTTGTAAGTATTTTTGGGATAAACGCTCTGATTTCTATGTATGTTTGTGTCTTGGCACTTTCTCAATGTTTGTTATTGTTGTAAAGGCATTTTCTCGACCATTTTTGTGAACAGTGCTGGTTTGTTTTTGGTGGGTCCATGGCTCCACGGCTTGTGTTCGGACAACAAATGAACATGTCCAGGAGAGGGGGAAGGAAGGGGGGGAGAGTCAGGGGTGAGTTTTTAACAACAGTGAGGGTAAAGAGGTGACACAAGGGGGAGCTCTGTAGAGAAATGGGTGAAAAACCGACCAGACTCGCAAAGTTCCGCTTTAAAAACACAACTTTTCATTGGTATTGTATCTGTTATTCAAGTGGAATGGTGGAATACTGCTTCCACTTACAGTGGCAAGGCAAGTTTATTTGTATAGCACCATTCATCCACAGGGCAACTCAAAGTGCTTTGCAAAGGCATATAAATACTTTAAGAAAACCACAGAATAAAAAGCAAGACATTAAAATCAACATTAAAAGTAAAATACACATTAAAATCATGAAAAATGAAAGTGATACTTGCCTATGAAAGTGCATTTAAAATAAATTGATAACTAAGATGATTATTTAAGAATTTAAGAAAAAGCTGCAGTAAACTATAATGTTTTCAGTCTGACCTCTGACCTCAGGTATCCAGGAAGTTTGTTCCACAGGTGAAGAGCAGAAGAACTGAATGTTGCTTCACTTTGTTTGGTTCTGCTTCTGGGAACACACAGTAAACCTGTCCCTGATGATCTTAAGGCTCTGGATGTTTCGTAGGGAACTAATAGGTCTACAACGTATTTAGGTCCAAGACCATTCAGACCAGTAAGATTTTGAATTCTATCATTTGACTCACGGGAAGCCAGTGTAATGATCTGAGGACCGGTGTGATGTGGTCCAGTTTCCTGGTGTTAGTCAGGACTCTGGCAGCAGCGCTTATATTTTCACATATTTTCAATATTTACTGCATACAATAGAATAAGATACATAATATAAAATGTAAAAATATGGCTAAATTCCCGGTAACAAAGCAAAGATGTTCTCGTTTGTGCGCTCACTCACACAGACGCAGCCTCGGCTGCACCTGACGGGAGCATATGGATGTTTACTTCACCATTTATATAATGATGATTATGTTGAGCTGGGTGTAATTACTCTAAACAGAGACCATCACACTTGACATACATCACAGTGTTGGAAGTGAAAGTGAAGTGGGAAACAACGGTACAAGAATGATTAAAAGTGACAGGTATTTCAGCTCGAGACTAATTGACAATTTCCATGGACTAAAATCATCCGTATTGCGGTGGTTTTCCATTAAAGCAGCTTAATTGGACACATTATGTTTTTTGTGTGGTGTGTGTGTGTGTGTGTGTGTGTGTGTGTCATGGTGTGTAGGTGGTTTACAGTTCATAACGCTGTAGCTAAAACTTGAGACTTTCCTGACTTTTCAGTCATTCCACACAGACTCATACACGTCACACTTTAAAATTTTGCTCACTTTTTTGTGAATTTCAATGGTTATAATAACAAATAAATAAGCAAACAAGCACAGCTTGGACTGCTGGACTTTCACCATATCTGAAAAGCCCATTATTACTAATATAACACTTGTACTATTCTCTTAATATGTTTTACTTCCAAAGCGTTGACATGGTTGACATGGTTGACATGAATAAACTCCTTTTCATGAGCCAGGAAAATGAGCGAACTCGCTCCTTTAATGACACAGTGAATTGGGGTGAAACTAGAAAGAAAAAAAAAAAATAAAAATAAGCAATTTATCATTAACGCCAAATCCTAACAGGTATTCATCAGGTAGATAAATACTGACAATACCATAAAGATAAATACTGACATTAATGTGATCACTCGATTAAGTAAAGGGTAAGCATATTACATTTACACAAATGTATATTTGTACAATCTTGAAGGAAATATTCATCAAAGGTGACAACAGCCATTGCCTTCTGAAGGATTCACAAGATTGAACTTGACACTGCATGAGAAACAGTAGTTCTGCAGCCATGCTCTTCTCAGTCTTATATTCCTACTTCCTGATACAGCCTTCAAAATAAAAGAACAACCTTTCCAAAATTAGCAATAAAACACATTATTAAAGGTCAACTTAATATTTAACATATTAAAGCACATTCAGGGCGGAACAATACTACTTTTTTTTATGTAATACCGATAACGAAATCACAAACTCGAGTATCTAACCATACTGACATCAGTCCAGTACAGTAATTTCTGAACTTTTGAACTAGGACGCTGTTAACAACACTCACCCACTCATTTTCTACCGCTTTATCCTCCACTGAGGGTTGCGGAGGGCGCTGGTGCCTAACTCCAGCTGACATAGGGCGAGAGGCGGGGTCACACCCTGGACAGGTCCTGTTAGCAACACATTTGTGCCATTTCAAGCTTTTACAGGGACATAATTCTGAAGTGTGTGACAAATGGCGCATTTCCACTATACAGTTCCAGCACAGCTTGGTTCAACTGGACTCTGCTTGTATTTTTTATTTCTATTTTTTGTTTTTCCATTAGTGAAAGTACCGTATTTTCACGACCATAAGGCGCATATAAACGTCTTAGATTTTCTTCAAAATGTGCGGCGCGCCCTTTCGTCCAGTGCGCCCTTTCTGTGTGCGGACGTATTTGAGAACCATGAGGCGGCGGACGTGATTGAGAACACGGGAGCGTGTGACAGGTGAAGAAGACACAGCTGAGTTTCCGCGGACACAAGGCGAGGTGGCCCGAGCTGGAGGAAAGACTGGAGCAGTGGATCGTCGAGCAAAGAGCGGGTGTGAGGAGTGTTTCGACGGTCACCATCCGGCTAAGAGCGGTAAAGCTAGCGGAGGAAATGAAAATCGAACATTTCCAAGGAGGTCCGTCTTGGTGTTTCCGCTTTATGAAACGGTGCAACTTTTCCATCCGGAGCAGGACGACGGTAGCGCAGCAACGTCCGGACTTTGATGGTTTTGATTGACTTGACCGGTAATGTGCTTGTTTTAGTATTGTTGTAATTAATACGTAAATAAAGCACAACCAAACTCAGTTTTGCTCCCGATCTCTCTCTCTCTGTGTGTGTTGTCAGGCGGACGTACGTAGTAGAGGATATGTATGTAAAACCCGCACCCTTTCGTCCGGAGCGCCCTATGTGTGTGTTAAATACAGAAATGTCACACCGCCTTTTGGTACGGTGCGCCTTTTGGTCGTGAAAATACGGTACCTGGTTCTTTTTTTAGCACCTGCTCTGTGGAGGTTCCAGTCGAGCTGAGCCCATACTAAAATGTGACGTGGACAGACTGCCGGCCACTGATTGGTCAAAGAGCGTCGTCACTGGAAGAGTCACGAGCGCGACAGAGTCCGACACAAGAATCAAAGCGAACAATGGCGAACTGTAGATGAGTTAAAAAGACTTCAAAATCCTGAAAACATGCGTTAATCTGCAACATTTAACAAGGACATTCCTAAAATCTCAATATTTACCGATAATGATATTGACTCCATAGCTAATCAGTGCTATTATAATGTATCGAAACGAAATCGGTCCACACGTCTATCAGGTCAGGACAAACAAAAATGCCATAAACCCAGCATGACAGCCATTTTGTTCTTTCAGTTTTTGTTCTTATTCAGCATTTTTAGTGTTTTTGTGCAAGGGTCTATCATGGAGTAGAGCGCCCCCTGTGCTGTGTCGGACACAAAGGCTTGTCCTCAATGAAAACATGGCTGCTGGTGAGGAAACTGGAACAACTTGATTGGTGTTTCCCAAAATGTTTATATTAGAACCCACTTTTTATATAACGCAAACTATCATGACCCAAATCACAATATAAAATGTGACATGATGAAACTGTGCATAAAGTAGCAATGAATTTAAAGCCATATATCTTTAACAACTAATATCATTTTGAGTTGGACAGTGAATCATTTCCAAGAGATGTTCAGTAAATACAATTAAATACAATTAAACTTCAATTTTGCTTGAATTAAAAAGTTGGGACCCAGTGTTTGGAAACAACTGAGCTAATAAATAAAAGACAAGATGCAAACTCAACAGGGATAGAGTGAGATTTGAACCCACACCTTCCTGCTATGAGGTAACATAGCTAACCACTGTTCCACCATGCTCCACTTTATGTAGAAATGAAGTATAATTATCTTATTTTTGCCCAGTCTTTCCTAAACTTTACACATTGTTCCTTTAATATGAAGAGCAAAGGTGTGCAGACATTCACCTCTGACTTATTCGCAATTTCATGCCGTTTATTCGCATCAGCGTTGATGTGAAGAGGCCGTCACACACGATTACGAGGCTTAAATCCGTCAAACGTGCGTCACTGCGCGGGTCTGTGATCAGACCGGGCTCGTCTGTCCTCACACCTCGTCCCGCTTCTCATCCGCCGAGAGGGAGTGGTGCCAATTTTTGACAGCCGTCCAGATTGCGTGCACATCAGGTGACAATTAAGACATAACAACATAAATTGTCTGCTGTCACATCCAGTTAACTCCGTTCCCTGATGCCTTTCTGTCCAAAAAAAAAGAAAAAAATACTCTCACTCAGGAGCAGATTCCGCATTATCTTGGCCAAAACCTGACAGTTTGTCGCGCGTTAAATTAACACCATCTCCTCCCACCACCTCGTCCTCCCATTCACACTCACCTGTAATGAGCAATTAAGGTCAGACAGGCCCCATCTGTAAAAGTTTTCCTGCCTCGCTTTTTTCCCCGGGCGAGATCCTGCTGCGACGTTCCTCACCCCACTTACCACGGCGCGTTTCAAACAATCCAGATATGGCACATGTGCTCTAAATAATTCAGCTGCTGCTAACATTAAACAACTGTTAACACGCTCGAATAATTAGTTATGCTTGCTTGACATGTTTGCATCTTTAATAATTAATGCATTTGTCTTAATTACAACAGCGGTATTTTAGCCTTGTTGCTTCTTCCTCAAGAAAATAAAGTAGAAAACAGGAAATTGTGCCATAAATATTAATTAGAGGCCCTTATTAAAAACCAAGATAATGGGCCATGGAGGGAATCAGATAAATTCTTCAGGAAATTGAGGAAATATACAAATCTTGTTCATATTTCATTGTGAATGTACCAATAAACCATTGTTGTTGTTGTTTGCTTTAGGGAGACTCAGTCTATAGATTTGAAAAAATATCCAAGAGTTTCATATTAAAATCATTAAAACATTAATGCTGTCAGTGAGGTCTGCTGATTAATGTTATAATTATGCTTATGTTATTTAGCTGAATTTTGAATTCTATCACATTAATCACACATTGGAGCCTTTGTGCCTTTGAAACTGTCATTTTTCTCTCATGTGGGAAACACTCAGTGCAGCATCTCAATTTCTGCCATAAAAATGTACATTTTATTAATATTAAAAAGAATTGAAATGCATTTAATGTAAGATGATTGAAGTATAATAAATGAAAGTAAATAACAGAGACTGCAAAAACAGTAAAGCGGCCATTTTAGGCAGTGAACATTGACTAATGACCTATTTTTTTTCCACTCTGATTATTTTGTCCCCCTTTCCTCAATCACACTTTTGGCAGCTTAAACCTTTTGAAAATAAATGTTTTGTACACTCTAAGTGGCAGAGTGAGCCTTTCGATGTACCAAATATGGCGGACATACAGCATGTATAACGCATTCTCTGCACAAAATCTATTCATTTTGAATTTACTGACCATTTTTGACTATTTTGCATCTTATATTTGCAAACTTCCTGTAGAGAACTTACCACAACACTTACAAATTTGGTCAATGTTGTGGTTAGATCTTTGATAGTCAAAAGTTATCAAAGGTTCCACGTGAACTCAAACAATGTGTCCATGGTATTTTGTCAGATAATAAGTTGCAAGTGTACATCTACTCGCCAAAAAAAGTAAATTTTCTTCTTTGAAAAAGATTTCAGTCTCATTGTTTGATCTTCATGAAGCTTGACATGTTTTGATGTACAACCTCAAATTTGGTGAAAACAGCATTCAGACCTTAAAGATTCTGATAATGTAAAAATCGGAGGTTTCCATTAAATGGTGTTGCTGTGGCAACATGGCGAATTCTGTTGATGTTTTGCAGAGTCAGTAAGTTCTGGTAGCTTCAGTTTGACCCAAAAGTGTTGTAAACTGAAGACACCTACATGTCAACACCACAGTGCCACATAGTGGGCACAGACAACGCTACAACTAGCGAATATATCTCATCCGCTGCCACATAAACATGCAAGAAATTCATCTTTTCCATCATTTGTCATGTTGGCAGGAAAATAAATGGTAAGTGCCTGTTTTAAGGTGTAAGAATTCACTGTCACTTTAAATCCACAGAGATCAAACAATGTATCACAAAACGTCAGACTGAACGTATAGACTATTTTCCTCTAAAATTACCAGGAACTTTTATTACCCAGGTAAATAAGTTCCTGTTAATCTGTGTAGTCTACGTTTCCACTGCACCTCAAAGTTCTTGAGTGTTGTTGATGACGTACAGTCAAAACATGTAACACGCCGGTGGATCGTTAGATCGTTGTCTGTTTCTTAAAACCTGTCTCATGTTAATAAACAAAAATAAACTATAAAATAATTGCAAGGAGCGTGGAAGGCGCTGCATCATATTTCACATCAGAATTATTTGCTTGTTGGTTCCTGTGTGTAAAGACCTTTAGGACGATGGAGGCTTTCACATCAGTGTCTCCAAAAGTCACAAATAACACAAGAAAAAGACACTAGATTTGTCGCTAGTCCCCTTTTGCAAAAGTCTGGATACTCACTGAATATAAAGACAAAGTTGCTACGTTCACAACACGGAAACGGCTGTAAGATGTGTTCCACATGGCCCTGCCCCTCCAAAGTTCCTGCTAATCTGAAAAATCCCTAGTCACGAGTAGGTACTAAATTTACCCGGGTAAAACGTTTACTGGAGTAATATTTACCCGGGTAATTTTGGTGAAAATGCGCTGAGGTTTTTTAATTACCGTTAATTCCACACTATAGAGAGCACCTGACTATAAGCCGCACCCCCCAAATTTCAGAAAATTTAAAAAAGAAATACACGTATAAGCCGCACCCGACTATAAGCCACAGGTGGCCACGCTGAAACGTGAGATCTTTATGGTACACAGAAAAATTATTTTAAATGTTTAATTATTAAACACGGCAGTAACACAGCAGTAAAATGACATCACAGTAACACGCTGGCTCTGTTTCCTTCTTGAGCCAAATCGATCGCCTTTGGCGATCGATTTGATGCAGCATAAGAAATGCTTATGCTGCATCATAAGCATTTCTTCGTGTGTTATCCATGATGAGGGTGTGCACATGAAGTGCAAAAAGACTGTTCAAAACACAATTAAACTAGCATCTTCCTCAGCGCATTACAGTATCTCTTCAACCTGTCTGTCTTGCTCTTGCGCTGCTGGAATGCCCTCTGGTGGCCGCTCGGCCGTAAATATCCATTCAGATTCAGAAAACTTTATTTATCCCGGTGGAGCGATTGAGGAAATCATAAAAATCCGTAAGTAAGCCGCATCACTCTAAAAGCTGCAGGGGTCAAAGTGTGGGGAAAAAAGTAGCGGCTTATAGAGCGGAATTTACGGTACCCGGGTAAATGAGAAATGTTGCTATGGTGGAAAAGGGCCTAATTTGATTGTTATACTGCCCCCTGGTGCTTTAATGGGAACAGCTGAAGCAGACATTATTTCAAACCATATCTTGAACTTTCTGATAAACTTCTCTTCATTCTACTCCAGAGAATCCAACAAAAACACTTAAAATAAACAAGGTATTTAAGATAATTAGTGTTGGAATCTGTAACGAAGCTGAAAAATCTTCACTTACAATGAATGTGTAATGTGTAAAATTTGGTCAGTGTTGTAAAACAGAAGAGTAAAAGTTATTTTTTCCCTTATATTTCCCCTAAACTGCTGACAGGGAAGCTGCGAATCTGGATGCTCACTGATTAACAACAGCATCTGATATGAAGTGACGATTTTAAAAGTAGAATCTCTTGTCTGTGTTTTCCATCATTGCACCTTCTCCGCTCTCCTCTGCTGTAAAAATACTGATTATGTTTAAAGCCAGAAATCAACAATTACCCGAAGGTTCACGCTGTTGCTAAAATACTGGGACTAGTTTCGAAGTGTTACCATCTTCAGACCAGTTGTCTGGTACATACCGTGTGGTAATATTTGTCTGGCATTGTTGTGGTTTGCGTGACGTCAGTTCCAGCTCTATAAATGTTATTCAAAAAGTTTGACTGTAATTTAGGGGGGCATTTTAGCTCGTCCTGTGCCGAGAGGAAGGCCTGCTGTTGAGCTGAGACGGTGTTGTATTTAATTTTTCATGGGTGGTGCGCTTGTTTTGGCTGAAAGAGGGGACTAGACGTGAAAGCGCTCAGCTACTCGGAGACGAGCCAAAAATGCAGCTGTCAATGAGAGGAGAGACAGACGACAGGCGTGACGCCCGACGTGCCGCATGACTTTGGGAAGACTTTGACAGCCGCCCAGGAAGGGAAGTTATTTTCCCTCCTATTTTTCCTCAAGCTGCCGCGTGATTAAAAGCCAAATGAGTGACACTGCTCGACACCCCAAATCAGCCCACTGCATTAATATTTCACACCGATGGCAGCTGTGTATCAAAATAACATGCAGCTACGGACACGAGGAGGAGATGAGTGTTGGAAGAGGCTAAAGATCCTTTGGTGGTGTGGATATATTTCTTTGATACGTCATGTTTATACGGAAATAAATCTGTGAAGAAGATGCAAGAATGCAGTATATTACGGTTACGGTTCTGGCCGGAAACAAGATTAAAATGTTTTTGGAGACTTTTAGAAATGCAGATATACCAGTCTACTAGGGCTGCAACGATTCCTCGAGTAACTCGATTACAAAAAATGATTGAGGAATTTCCTCTGCCTCGAAGCCTCGTTTAATTACATTTAAAGCTCACGTTTCGCACGGATTCTTTTTAGTGTGATACAACGTGCTTACGTCACAGGCTATGCGTCGGGCTTGGATAACGTGTGGACAGTTTAGCGGTACAGAACGGCAGACGCCGGGACCGAAAACAGTGAATACAGCGAAAACGAGCAAACGCAGCAAAGCGAAAGTAATAGGAGGAATAGGATAAATGTATTTATCCGATTACTCGGTGAATCGATGGAATATTCGGTAGAATACTCGATTTCCAAAATATTCGATAGCTGCAGCCCTACAGTCTACCTTTGGGCTAAGCTAAGGTAGCTTAGACGTCACACTTTTCTGGGGACAGTCCCTAATTTTGGGGGATTTACAGTAACGCCAGCAAACTACGTTGCCATAAATATCCCTTTTCTTCTTATTCAGTCTGAGAGCAGCATCAGTGGTCACAACAAACATGACCAAAGCATCTCGTACAATGAAATTAACTATAAATTTATTGCAAAGACATGACGCGACATGACGCATTTGGCATTAAGTTGCGCGACTCAAATCCTGCAAACATTGCAAACTTGTCCGTTAGCATTAGCTAGTTTTAGCCCCAGGAAAGTAGGCACAGGTTGTTTACACTTGCGGAACTCGCACAAGTCATGCAAAAGGACACGTTCACTTTAAACAAAAGGAATAGTGCATAACTTTTTTGACGATTACTGTTGTTATTATTTTGCCTGTTTGTTCTCTGTGAACAGAAATGATGTAAAATGATATGTTTTCTGCGTCGTCCATCTGAGTGTGTCGGTTAAAACCATCAGGCATGAATGAGGGAGCATTTGTTTGTATAGAGCAGCAGAGCAGAAGTGGGTGGGGCTAAGATGTGTTTATCCCGTCACTTTAGATCTACATGATCTAGCTTAATTAAACACAATCACAATACTGTTATTTGTGGCCCTAACTATCAGGCTCTTTCCCACCACAGGAATGTTTCTCATTTACCCGGGATTTTGAAACCAAAATTGCCTGGGGAAAAACTTTACCCGAGTAAAAGAAGTCCTTTTTCAAAGAAGCAACTAGTGACAAATCTAGTGTCTTCTTCTGGTGATAGAGACTTTTGGAGACACTGATGTGAAAGTCTTTTCACACTCGACGGAACAAACTCTTTTACCCGGGTAAATGAGTTTCTGGTAATAAAAGTTCCTGAAAATGTTGGTAGAAAATGGGCTAATACTGCTGAACTGGAAAAAATGTTAGCAAATTAAAATGGTTAGATCTGTTAATGCATAACACATATCAATGGAACAACAATTAGCTGCACAAAAAACAACTTTAGAAACATACAATCTTTAGTCCTAAACTCCACAGTAATGAGTTAATGCCCCAAAACAAAACAAAAACTTGAAATTGTGCATGTGAGCTAATAAAAAATAATAATAATTTTGTAAAACCTGCCCAAAAAAATTCTGAGACAACTGCTTTCTTGTTTCGTCTTCTTATTAAATCAGAATCCTTTTTTGTGGTTGTTGCTGTTTCTCTATTAATAAATAAAAAATGGCTCCATCTGTCTCGACATAAAACGAAAGACTTCCTGTGTGCAGCGTGGGTGACCACATTACTGGGAAACACAGAGAGAGAAGTGACAGGCTTCATCAACATTGTGTGACCTCGTTTAAAAATGCTTTGAATGTATAACGCACTCTTGTTTATATATAAAAAGTTAAGCGCTACTGTTTTGAGACGTTTTGATACCCTTGATGTGGATGAAATGTGAAGCCTCAGCAAAGAGGATGATTACCTTTGTTTAAAAGGTCAGTAGCAGGGGGAAACTGCTAGCATGCTAACACAATCCCCTGTTTACGGCCGTCATGCTAAGCTAAGTGAAGTCCACTTGATTTAACTGGTGTCCATCATTTATTTCATCTAAAACGCAACAGGAAAGCAAATAAGTGAAAGAGGTCAGACCGTTCTTTAATATTAAAACGACTCTGGGTTGGGAACGCACGCTAATTGTGCACATTAATTTTGCAGATGGAAGCGGTACAAAGGGCATGTAACGCGGTTTGTCCAGCACTGACATGAAGGAAATGACACCGGGTTAGAACGAGTCAGTCGGGAGGTCAGGAATTAACTTCATCATTCTTATCTGGACATTGTTGCAGTGATGCGGGAGATGGCGGCACAGCGGGAATAACGCTCCCCGCCACCACCACCGCCATCACCACCAACCCCCGCCCCAAGCACACGAGCCATCAGCAGTTGGGAGGACAGGCTCAATTGGAAATGTCCATATTAGGGAATATGCAAATGCAGTTGATGGCGTTGTAAATTCGGTGGAGGTGACAGCAAACAACATCTCAGAGGCGATGATTAAAGCGTGGAAAGGGGGAGGAGGTTCGGGTGGGGGTGGGGGGGGGAGATGTGGGGTGGCAGTAATGACGAGAGTTAAGCATCGACTGAACCGAGCGGGCGGTCGATGGTAAAACAAGCGTCACCCTCCCACCGTTAGCCACCGCGCTGCCCGTGCATTCGTGTAACAGCAAATTCTGCGACCATCATTCCCTGACCTTCCCACTGGTCACCCACCCTCACCCACCCCCCACCCCCCCACACACAAACTGATGTCATTATCAAGGCCTCAAAACACAGGCGGATATCACACTGGAAAGGTTACAGGCACTCAACGGTTGGTGGAGTATAAGGCCTGGGATAAATAAATATGCTGTATATAAATAATGAATGACTGGCATTTGAGGCTGGGAGTAATATGTATGTGTGTGTGTGTGATTGCATGGGTGGGTTTTTTTGCTATTAAAAAAAACAAAAAACAGCTGCCTTTTTTTTAGGAAAATGTCACAAATGCTGATTTATGCTGCATCTCCTGAGTGCATTATTTGAGTTTGACAATCTTAATCATTCACATTTCTCACATAGCTCCCCCCCCCCACACTCTCTCACCCTCGCTCCTATCATGGATTATTGAAATATAAAAAGAAGTGGTGGAGGCTATAGCGGCCCCCCGGAGCAGTATCAAAATGTCAGGTTTGTACTTACAGCCTGGTGCTGCTCGACAGGGTCAAGGGTTTCAATTATTTGTGTACATACAGTCTGTCGCTACATGAAAGGTTATGTCACCCGCCAGCTGTTTTTGCTCCTGAACACTAGGAGGTAACCGGCGCACTGATCCCCTATAAACTGCACTGATATGGAACTGATATACAGAAGCAGAGACAGCAGAAAGGAAAAGGCCAGCAAATAAATACACTGTACACTGTACATTATTTCTTATTTTAACACTGTTATAGTATTCCTGATTTCTCTGCAGCAACTTGATTCTTATATTTTAGTCAAATGCAAAACCCCCACACAATATTTTATACATATATAATGCATTTAAAGTGAAAGAAGTGTTACATAAAGGCACAAAAATGACTGGGAACTCATCTGACACAACTGCCGGCAGGGACAGAACAAATTTTAGCCACATAACAAAAGGCTCATCTATTAAAATGCTTAAACGTATGATATCTCAAGAATATGTGTGTCACTTTATTTTGCTGTTAAACAGCCTTTTGTAACCATAAACTGACATTTGTATTCCGCTTCTCTCCCACACCAAATTCCATAGAGAAAATCAGGGATTTTAGTTCCAGGGAACACAGGAGATGTTGGTTTACTAGTGCCTCATTTGGGGCATTTGTGTCACTGAGGTAAATAGATTTCAAACATAGAAGTCACAAAATAACACATATGAAGTCAACTGATGGAGGCAGCAGTGGATGGACAACTCCCGTGCACTGTGATGTAAAATCATGGATTTTCTCTATGGACTTTGGTATGGGTGGGCGAGCAGTGTAAATAATGTTTTGCTGAGGAACGATCAATAAAAATTAAGTTTAAAAAAAAAAAGAACAGTATAAAGACAGTCATTTCATTTGTTTACAAGAAACAGTGACACATAAGAGACTGGAGGAGAGGATGACTAACAGATCACTGAACACAATCAGAGTGATGGATGCCCATACATCCAGCCCGAGTTCAAAATGATGACATGAAGACTAAGAGACATTAATGAGGGGGTAGTAGTCCCCCCTCTCCTCCTCACCCTCTGTCTGGTTCTGTCTCTTCCTCACCCTCGTCCTCCTCCTCATGAGTCTTCAGTGTCAATACTGGACTAGTTCCAGTAAAAAGCCTCAGACTTATCGAGAGCGATATGGAATTTTCTAAATGTCAGTAATTGACACCTTTTTTGGTCTCCTGTCAGACACAAAATAGAAAGGTCACAACACTGGGGGCAAAATCATATACTCTGTTTGTACACACACACACACAGTGGTTTCCATGACTTCAGAGGACATTGCATTGACTTCCATTCATTTCCTGCAGACTTACTCTAACCTCAACCATAATTACTAGTGCCCTAACCCTAACCCTAACCTTAACCTAACCCTAACTTGGGACTTGATTTTTGTCCCTATAAGGAAGACAAGTCCCCATAATGTGAGTGTGGAGACAGATTTAGGTCCCCACAACATAAGGAAGACCAGCTACACATATGCACGCATGCACACACACACTGACATATTTCTTATATCTTACTGAGGAAACATAGCCATAATACATTTTCTGGCCCCTTACCCTAACCTGAACCTAACCTGAACAACTAAATGCACTAATAACCCAATTCTAACCCTACAACCAGGTCTTAAACCTGAAAAAGCATTTTAAAGTAGCGAGGACCAGACAAAATGTCCCCACAAGTCAAAATGTCCCCAAAAAGACTAACTTTAAAACATGTCTTCACCTTAAAATGGAGTCATTTACGTTATGGGGACTTGATTTTTGTCCCCATAAGGAAGACAAGTCCCCATAATGTGAGTGTGGAGACAGATTTAGATCCCCACAACATCAGGAATAGCAGCTAAACATACAGAGGGTTGCGCAGCTACTCTTTTCAGGATTCTGCACTGACTTCCATTCATTTGGACAGACTAAACCCTGAACTTAACCTATAACCACAATTCAAATCTTAGTCTTAAACTTAACCAGTTCCTCAGCAATCTCTGCCTCATTAGGACCAGGTTTTGGTCTCCATGAGAACTACTGGTCCCGACAAGGTCAGTGTTTATGACAGAAAAAGGTCCTAAAGAGGCAACAAATACAAAAACACACTGGGGTATGCGTCTCTCTTTGAGAGAATTATTTATATCTAAAAACATTGGCTACAACACAATTCAGTGTGATATAATTTCATTTCCAATTGCAAATAAGAATCAGTCAAAAATCTATCACTACATAAGATGTTTCATAAAAGACATGAATTATTTCAGAGCCTGTCATTGTGTTAAATTAAACAAAGACTGTAATTTATGAGCAAACATTTCAATATCAAATTCAAACAGCATTTCATAGACATAAGTTTTAAAATGCTTCAGCCACATTATTATAAGTGACAGATTTATTTATTTTTTTATTTAATGTATTGTCTGCAACAATTAATCAATAGGTTTTGTTTCAGTTTGTGTTTATAAATATGTATATATATATAATTAAAACAAGTTTTCAGGGTTTTTTTTCTTACATGTGAATTTTTTTTGTTTCTTGCTTCATATGACAAAGAAATAATTAAAACTGAATAGATTTGGTTTGTGAAGAAACAAGTAATTTGAGAACATCATTATTTCAACGTTAAGGAGAAAAAGTTCAAAATTTTTCAACATTTTATTGGAGTAAAGAACTAATCACGTTCATATTTACATAATACATGTACCAGGAAAACATTTCTTACCCAAACAAAGTCTAAGTATATGATTTACTACCATGGTTGCCATGGTAACCCACATAAAGATCATAGGGAGGTGAGGGTGATGTCTGTCTAGACGTTCATTTCAACATGTGAAGTGGCTCGTTTAGTGATATCTCAGTCATGTTTCTACTGCTATCTCTTGCATTTCTTATCCAAATAATGTCAAACTCGGTGCGGCACACACTGGCGCCCTTAGTAAGTCACCTGCCAAGTTTGAAGCCTGTGAGGAGAACAGGTATGACAGACAGACAGACGTTCCTCCTGACAGCCAGGTGAGTTACAGCTGTCGTTAACACAAAGAACTGAATGAAGGAGTCGCCTTTAAAAGCTTCTATCGATCGTCTTCCTCGTTCCTGAGGAATCAAAGGGCCTAAATTTGGCACAGGGTTTCCGGAGCAGACACTAAGGGGCTGATGTGCAACTTGCCCTGTTTTTTTTGTTTTTTTTTTTAACTTCCTGTTAAAAAACATTCCAATTGTCACCCTTAACCCCTTCAGTCCTTTGACGACGTCAACTGCTACTGGAAATCGGACACTTAAAATGTTTCCATGTTGTCCCTTACGGGTTCGTATACTGCACTTCACTTGCTTGATGCAAAATAAGCCTACACCATAGAGCTAATACTCCCTACGCACACTTTGACAACGAAAGCGCCACTGCCAACTACTGTAATGGATGTGCAATTACACTTTATTCTAGTACGGCAAAAAAAAGGCATGTTCCCCAGGGTCACACTATTTGAGAAGTACTGCTTTAACTGAATGACACAAAAAGTAGCCTAATTTATTAAGTTATTAATGTTTGTTTCTTCTGTTGATGTACAGATTTTGAGAAGAAATTACTTCTGAAATGCCTTCAGCTTTTCCCTCTCCAGGGGGCGCCACAATGTTTGATCCACCAAAATGATTTGGCAGAGATTTTAAGCTGGATGCCCTTCCTGACACAGCCCTCCTATTTATCTGGACTTGGGACTGGCACTGGATGTGGCTCCGCCCTCTGTGGATGGGGTCAGGTTAGATGTCCAATAAACAATGAGTAATGGGGATTGGGGACCTTGCTCAGGGGTACCGTAACTCTTGATGTGACAGGGGACTTGAACCAGCAACCCTACGGTTATAAGCCAAGTTCCTTTTCCACTTGGCCATGAGCTTCCCTCAGTGCTATCATAACGCAAAAATTAAGTTTGATAAACTTAAGTGTAAGGTATAATATTATATTGTTTTGGGTTGGGAAAAAAAAACAATACAGTGAAATATCTATTTATTTAGCAACTAACTTTTGTAAGTGATGTTACAAATAAACATTAATTTGACATTTCAGTCCACTAGATGGTGCCAAGTACTCACTGTGAGTATATATCGCAATATATGATTTTGCAAATACTCGGCATCGTGCCATATTGTAACAATATCATATTGTGACTTAGATATTGTGAAAATATTGTATCGTGCGGTCTCTGGTGATTCCCACCACTAATATTGTTAAATTTCTACGGTTACATGTAATCATTACATTGACTACACTGACAATGAAGGTTGCCAGTTGTTTTTTTTTACCTGGTAAACTGTGGGCATTTTTCTGAGGCACAGTCTGTAGAGAGTAACTTTCATATAGGGCTTTAAAACATGTGAGGATTTCACAGTAAAACAGCCTCAAATCTTCTCTGACCGACAGTGAACGCACCGCAGTCGCGTGTGAGGGTGGACTGAAGGACTGGGCCTCACTGAGAAAGAAAGTAGGGCAAAGTTTTTTGACAAAATTGTTCCTTCAAGTTTCAAACTAATTGGAAACTGCTGTTTTCTGTCAGGTTAAACTCCCCTATTCAAGGACAAGCCAGACTCTGTAGAGCCCAATCAAACCAGATTTGGTCCAACTGTCTTTACACGCTGATACACTTCAACCATTTAACCTTTGCCTGTGTGTTTTTCAGCTGTTAAGTGACTGAAGTCGACTCTGCTGAAGAAAACCAGCGCTGAATCTCTCCTCTCCCTCCTTCAGCCTCACTTTCTCAGTCTGTTTCTTGACAGGCTGCAGGGGAGAGATGGTTAATTTTTGACTGAATATTATGCTACATAACCGCTTGGCATTTAAACTGAAAAATGAGTTTCTGCTTCGCCTGTCGCCACCACCGCTGTTTCCCCTCCAGAATGTGACAGAAGCAGGAGGAAGAGGAGGAGGAGGAAGGTTGAGTGTGAGATGGAAAGTGATGGGAAAAGAGTGGTTTCTGGTGTTTGGAAAAATCAAACACAGATAAAGATATTATATTGTATTTGCCTTCATTTTGCTTTTGAAGCTCTCATGGTGCCTTCACACCAAACAAACATGATTTGTCATATTTCTGCTGGTAAACACAAACCTGCCTGGAGCTAATGCTAAAGCTAACCAACAGCCTGTCCAGTTTAACATGATTTCCCTTTCTTTTGTTGCAACATTTTCTCACATTAAAATTTTCTGTTGAAATAGTTAAAATATTTCAACTTGAGCTACTAAGATGACCAACGCAAATTCTGCTTCATCATGTCTATGAAGCATGATTAGGTGTCACATCGATGCTACTGTGCGTATAAATGACACTGTAGCACTATAAACATAACATTCAGAAGTGTCCTGACTAAACCTATAAGTTAATGCACCTGTTATATACAGTATCTTCTCCTGTTCTCTCTTCTGTCCTTCATTTTTCCTTTCACCACAACCGGCCATGGCAGATGCTGCATGTCTTTGAGTCTGTTCTGTCCTCTTACTTCTTCCTCTTACTTTCTTCCTTTTCTCCTCTCTCTTTTTCTGCACTGACACTGATGTTGCTATTTCACTACACAGTTCCAGCGAGGCACGGATCGACTCTACTCGGTTTGGTATCAGTCATGTCTTTTTCAATTCCTATTGTTCCTCCTCAACGTGGGGCGTGGTCGTCATAGAAACAGCCGTGACGACACAAACACAAAGCAGTTGTTTTCTTTGTAGTGAATCATTTTCCTCAGTTTTCTAAACAGATATCAGTGGCCGGCAGTCTGTCCACGTCACATTTTAGTGTCGGCTCAGCTCGACTGGAACCTCCACAGAGCAGGGACTAAAAAAAAAGTTTCTATCCAGGTTCTATCACTGATGGAAAAGTAAAGAAAAAAAATTAGTAGAGTTGAGCGGAGCCATGTTGAAACAGCGCCGGCAATGTTTCTGTTCTCACTCACTCTCTCATCTTCTACCACTTTATCCACCAGTCCATCACAGGGCCACGTAGAGACAAACAACCATCCACTCTCACATTCACACCTACAGATATTAGAGTGTCTAATATGCCTAATCCCCAAATCTGCATGTTTTTGGACTGTGGGAGGAACCTGGAGAAAACCCACGCACATACGAGGAGAACATGGAAACTCCGCGCAGAAAGGCCCTTGTTCTAACCGGGTCGTGACCTGGGTCTTTTTGCTGCAAAGGCAAGAGTGCTAAACACTACTTCTCTTCTTTCTCTCTATAATAATATAAAGATTTCTTCCACTTTATGTTTGGAGCCTTGAGATACTATAATGTACATTATGTTGTGATATGGCACTATACAAATAAAGCTGAACTTGTAAAAGGCTCTAACTTTATTGTAACTTCCTTTGCGAAATAACAAAATAAATAGATGATTTAAGCTACAAATGTAGACAAAATAAAAAAATCTTCAGAGCTTTGAGCTTAACTGAAGATGCCAGAACACAGAAGAGGGATGTAAATAAAGTCTGATCAATCATTTATTGGAGGAAGACTCAGGATTTAGTTTGTTTTCCATTGGATCTGTGATGCCGTCTCCCCACTACAGTGCAGGCTGCACATGTCTCTGCATGTGTGTGTGTTGCTGGAGTTCTTCAGGCGTCCAGGCAGTTACAACCAGGGTAATTCGTCTGATCAGGCTGATTGGTCTCCAGCAAATAACTCACTACAAGATTAGAGGGGTAATTCCTGGGCCAGAGCAGATGCTAATCAATGGAGCTGCCTCGCTGACGAGACGACATTTCGGCTGCTTGACCACTAATGTAGGGAGGGAGGGGGTGATGTGTGAAAACAAGAAGTGCGTGTGCTGTGTGCTCATTTCTTACAAACATGTGTCTGTGTTTCTGTTTTTTTTGTGGACACGTACATGCTTTTTGATGATTCTGTGTTTGCACATGCTTGTGCACCCGCGTATTCACTGCCGTGTCACACTTTGAACATAACGTGTGATTAATGAGGGTGTGTTGTAGTGGTGAGCGAGAGCAGGCGAGGGCGGGGGCGAGAGTGGCTCTCCAGAGCGGGACAATATTGACATCTCCATTATTTACTGAGTGATCGGAGCGGCCAAAGGGCTGCTGATTAGAAAACAATAAATGCTGTTATTGGTGATCGGGGGCTTTAGCAGGACACTGCGATTGCATGTCCCAGCCTTTCTAATTACTGCAGCCACGGAGCACTGGACAGTGATAAACCAAACGCTACAGCACGAAGGGAAGCCGTCACATACACATCAATCTTATAGCAATACAAGTCGCACAATTTCTCAGGTTAAACACAACAACAGGACTCTTAGGGGCAGATGTATGAACATGTTTGTGCTTATTTTAGATGTTAAACCGATGGTTTATAGGTATATGAGGTACATTATTAGTGCTGACCATGCTATAGTTGCCAGACAGGACACAAAGAAATTATTTCAGCCACTTAAGAATCAGATTCAGGTTCATTGCCAGGCACAACTTTCAAAATATGAGGATACTGCTTTGGTCTTTCGTGGGTAAAATTGTAAAATTAACGCAAAATTACATGTTATAGATAAATAAGAAAGTAAAGACTGGAGGGCAATTATTGTACTGTATGTCAAAAATGTCAAAATATCTCAGAACTTTCTAAAAATAGTGCAGAAAATACTGTAAAAAAATTACCTAATTCACTTGCTTTAGACTATAATATTTTACAAATATGTTCAATGCCTAGTATAATCCGTTTGTAAACCACTCACTCTCCCACACCAAAGTTCAGAGAGAAAATCCATGATTTTAGCTCACAGGGACACAGGAGCTGCTGCTCTACTGCTGCCTCATGTGGTCAGTTTGTGTCACTGAGGTAAATCTGAATGAAGAAATTTAAAAGCCAAAGTGACAAAATAAATGTGAACTTACTGATGGAGGCAGCAGTGAGTTTTCCCCAACCTTTCTGTTAAAGACTTATGAGTAAATGTTTTCAATAACATGCCTAAAATTGAGTTTTAAATTAAATTACTAAAAAAAATTTCAGAAATAGTTTGCCAATTGAAAAAAATATCAGGTATGACAGAAATGGTAGTAAATAAGTTGCCACTTGATGCAAAATCTGCTGTAGATTTGTATCTTAAAGATTATTGTATCTATACATACACCCTGTGTAGCACATAAAAATTTATTCCTGTAGGAATAGTTACAGAAAACACATTAATTCTCCAACAAATAAAACATCTAATGTATAGTAACACATTTTTTTTACCAGAAGTATTTATCTACGATTACTCCTTTTTTTAATCTATATTTATTTCTTCGACCTAACTGTTTTACTACTTCCTGAATTTACACTAGTCTTTTTTGCTGGTTTAAGTCTCGTTCGGTGTTTACCAAAAACAATGAAAACAATAATCATGTATTCCATGACACTCTTATTTTGAAATGTAACAGGGGGAGAACAATACGAACACATCCTTTTTTTGTGCTCTTATTTTGAAAACAACCCGGAAACTGTTGATTGCCTTCGCAGGCTTCATGACAGATAGCATCTCTTTAACCTTTGTTGATTCACACACAAATTAAGCTTTTGAAACATTCTACAACGCACAATAGTAAGGACTAACTTCATATAATCATTTCTGTCTTAAATAAAATTTACTGCCGCGTCTCTCTCACTTTTAAATGACAGTTTGATAGTTCGTGCTCATTAGCCACGCTAGCAGTGCTACCATTACCGCTACTCTGGAGTCACTCTTCTACTTTCACATTCACGGTCAAAGTCAAAACCACACTCGCAGACTAAGAATTTCCCACAGTCAAACCACTTTTATAGTTCATTTTGTTTATGATTCGCAAGTCTCCTACCTGTAGGAGAAAACAACGACAGCCCTCGGCATCCATGTTGCACCGCGTCACACATTCGCTGCCTGCGATGTCTCTACCTGTGACCGGCGTCAGCCAGTGGTGATCTACACACACAGCGCCCTCTGCTGACCGGGGCCTTCCTACCGTGGAAAATGTAACCTGCCTTGCTGAAAAACTAATTCAGTCACATTAAACTGTCACTACAGTATTTTTAACATGTTTCAAAATCCTTTTTTTTTTGGAATTAGTAAAAACTTTAGATGAGCTAAGATATTTCGATTATGACTTAATGTAAAAACAATGTGCCACACATTTGTTTTCAACGGAGCTGGCGAACACAGGCTGTAGAGCCATGTCCATGTCATTTAACATGTGTTTTGCCTGCGTCCATGGTTTTCAGTTCTTGCCATTGAAACAAAGCTGGTCTTTACTCGTGTGTGACCCCTCACTCGGTCAGACAGTCGTTTCCTCTTCTTCTCTTCCTCCGACAACAGTTTTCTTTCTTTCTTTTTCGCGGGCTCTGCCGTGATGAGCGTCTAAAATAACGCTATCACTGCCGTGATCTTATAGTCGGAACCTGGCTACAGGGATGTGCGTGTAGTGTCGTGAAGCAACTCTTGCAAGACCTCCTGATTCTGAGGACTCTGGGTCCTGGGCCCTGATCTTGCAAGGCTGGTTTTCTGCTAATAGACAGTAGGGGGCAGTAAAGATTGTCCCCAAACTCCACACAATGAGACATTTAACCATCACAATGACTGTAAAGCTGTTAAATTAGGGTAAAAATCCTGCATGGTTCCAGTTTATAAAGTACATCTCCAGATAAAGAGGTTGCCAAACACGGTTTTAATCGACAAGTCTTGTTCCAGACTCGGCCTCTGTCCCTAAAAGTCTTTGTCTTGACGACGACACTTGTAGAAGCTCTCTATAATAAGTTGTACTATTAGACAGGTATAGCTTGGGCTGCATTGGTATTAAAAAGAAGACAGATGGTCCCCATCGCGTTGGATTTATGTCTGGCTGGATGGAGAATCAGAGAATCAGAAATATCAGCTCCCTTCACTCGCTGTCTGAATTTATGTGTGTGCTAATATGAAGTGACAGTGCTGTCCTTGACTGTCGCACCTGTCAGTGCTTTGTGAACAGCAGGACACTGCAGCGCCATGAGAAGGAGGATAAAAATACACCGCCCTGACACCGAAATGATCTGCTAATCAGCTGACATGTGTCACATGTGTGTCGTGGGTCTGGACAATAATGTGTCTGTTTGTGAGAGTGAGTGTGCTCTGCACAAAGACCCACATATCGGAATTTCAATGTAATCATTAATATATTATTATTATTATCATTATTATCATTATTAAATTCAGAGATTTCATTCTAAAATGCATCAGACAGTGAATTCAATCACATTGTAAACACGGGAGTCATTATGTTACCTGCTAACAGCTCGAGTTTGGGTCTAAAACGCAGAAGTAAGATATGAATAATATTCATATGCACATACTGTACTTCTTAATTAAAAGATTGGGAAAATTCTGCATATTTCTTTGGGGATTCTCTTCTAAGCTATCTGAATGATTTGAGGTTATTAAAAGGCTGTGGTAAATTAATGTGTACAGCTTGAGTTTTGGTCTAAAATATTAATTATGGTGATAAAAAAAATACAAGTAAGACATAATTCATCTAAATCTTATAAAGTCATAAAGTGGACACTGTTTTTACTTCAGCTGCTGCTACACTGACATTTGGTCATAGAAAGAAAACTTCACCTAGTTTGTAATAATCAAATACTTAATTTATGCCTGTTATTTTAAACATATACACAACAATTTTATCTAAAAGGTTGGGAAAGTTCTGCACATGTGTTTGCGGACCCAAATAAAATCTCCCGTGACCCATCTGTGGGTCCTGAGCCAGACTTTGGGAATCACTGAGGAAAGTCAATACATTCAAAAAAGCTTTTTTCAGGTTCATAAAAGTAAATTGAATTGAATTTAATTTAGGACTTGGCATCCAGATTAGGGTTACAATTAGGTTCATGGTAGATTAAGGGTTTTTAAGTTTCAGGTCAGGAATTAGGCCTATGAGAGTCCTCACTTAGACTGCTGTACAAAAATGTGTGTGTGTGTGTGTGTGTGTGTGTGTGTTGTGGAGAGAATTAAAGGATTGTGAACGTGTGATGTGAGGTGTTCCCCGTTGCCAAAGCTCTCCATATGGGTGGGTGGGAACCCGCAACTGACGAAGCGTTGGTCTGAAATTACCCATCTGCAACTTTGCAGGTGTTCACAATCATTACATTATTAGCTCTATCCGTTCAGATTTTCGGCGTCCAAAGCCTCAGAGTCTGAGTGAGGCCGGAACACAGAACATACACAGGACACTGAAGATGTCTGACAGCGCCATCTGCCTCCAAGAGCTGAACACCCATAAAACATATAGAGATTGAATGAGAGTTGCTATAATCTGCAGCAGGAGAGAGAATATGTGATGAGCGGAGATGAAAAGCAAGGTAAACAGAGAGGATGTTGCCAAATGTTGTCTGCAAATGGCTGTAAACAGCGACTGTGCCAGGTCACAGATACTGTACCACTGTCATTCTTCACACCAAACCTGCAGATGAATGCAGATTATCGCATCTTCTAGCCATAATCTGTGGTGTAAGCACAGTCTGTTGGAGACCTGGCAGGTATCGGTAAGTGTTAAATTAGATTAGCTGCCAAATTAATCTGGGTCAGATCTGGATGACACTTACTCTGATGGTAGAGTGACTGACCCTGCATACACACACCAAATTTCATTCAGATCCGCCCAAATCTGTGTTAACAATAATATGATTTCTTTACAGTTTTGCCCATTAATATGAAATAGGGTTTTCTTCAAAGTTTTATCCTTTTTGTGAGACCATCAGTGGATGGATTCATACCAAAATTTTATGAGAACATCCTTGGATGGTCACCTACCCATCACAAAACATTCATACTGATCTGTTCAAAATTGTAGACAGGAAGTTGCAAAAAGGACAGACTTGCACTTATGTGACATTGATATTTTCCATTTATGCCTGCTTTTATTCCCTGGTATATCATAATTTGATGTAAACTTGATTTAAATGTAATTTTGAGTTGTAACTCAGGACAGGAGTTGGAAATCAGCAATAGCCATAATCTCTGGATGCAAACCATCAGCTGCTACGGCACGTTTATAGCCGGCTGGAGTTGCACTGTGTTAATCTGCATTGTCCCCATCAAATAAACTATATAAATAAACAAAATAAAAATATTTAGTACATCTGCCCCTTGGAGGTAATAACTTCCTTTGTGTGGAAGTGTTTCTTGTGTTGTTAACGGTTTTTCTTTTGGCTTAAATTTTTATTTCAGCCACTTCCACTGCAGTGCCCAGCAGCTCCGGTGCATCTGCCACAGAGTAGGAGTAAAGTTAATGGAAGCTCAGCTCATCAGTTCATACCACACCCAACAAATCATGGATATCACATCTTGAAAAATATCGATCAATTCTAGACGTCTGACGGTGAGGAATTCTAAAAAGAAAAGCATATATTCATATTTATATCAGATTAGTAAATAGATTCTTTGTAATCCAGTGGAATGTGAAACCAGTCACAATAATCTGACACCAGCCTGATACTGTATGTTTGTTGTGCTTCAGTTGTAACAGCTTTGCAAATGTTGAGTGTGTGTGTTCTTGTACTTGTTGCAGAGTGAGGACCAAAAATCGTATAAACACCTACAAAGTGAGGACATTTTGTCTGGTCCTCACTTCTTTAAAGGGGCTTTTTCAGGGTTAAGACCTGGTTTTAGGGTTAGGGTTAGAATTGGGTTTAGGTTTAGGTTAGGGTAAGGGTTAGAGTTAGGCGTCTAGTTGTGATGGTTAAGGTTATGGTAAGGGGCTAGAGAATGTATTATTTCTATGAGGGTCCTCACTATGATAGAAGCACAAACGTGTGTGTGTGTGTGTGTTTGTGTGCTGCAGGCCTGGCTGTACTGTAATAGGAGAGCAGGGCACAGTAATAATGGCGCCAGTTTAATGACGACAGATAAATCAGTGTTACCTCGCTGCCACAATGATGGAAATGTCTGACACACGTGCAAACACACACACACACACACACACACACACACACACACACACACACACACACTCTGCTCACCAAATGTCCCTCTGATGACCAATACACATGCATATTGTTGTGATGGGTGGCTGCACATTGTGAACACACACACGCACACACACACACACACACACACACAGAAAATGACTGTGCATCATTATCATTTTGCTGCCACAGACCTGCAGAGGAGACGACAGGAAACCAGCACATGGAGGAAGAAGATGTGGTATTAAAGTGAAGTGTGGTCGCGTGAGGCTTTGAAAACATGGCTGCTAATGTCAAACAACAACAATGCCACGGTGTCCGGCCACAGTAGCTGCTAATATCTACCGCAAATCCCACGTAGAATGCGTATATGCTCACATCAGACACAAAAGCTGTGGCATCTGGATACAAGACCTGCTAATGTCAAACGCAGAATTCCACCACGTCTGGCTATATTAGCTACTAATGTTGAACAAAAATGCCTCATTGTCCGTCAACTGTTTATGTCAATTAGGCTACAGAATCAGGCTTAAACACCAATGCCATGGCGTCTTGATAAGCAGCAGTTGGTAACATCTCCACACTATGATGGCGTTTTGATGCGCTAGCTGTTAACGTCACACACAATGACGCCGCAGTGTCTGGCTACAGTAGCTAAGGTCAAAAAATGTTTAGCCACTAACATCAAAAACATGTCTAATGTAAAACAGGCCACAGAAATGGGCTACAGAAGCTAACTTTAAACGCTAAAGCCATGGCGTTTTGATGCGCTAGCTGTTAACGTCACACAATGACGCCGCGGTGTCTGGCTACAATAGCTAAGGTCAAAAAATGTTTAGCCGCTAACATCAAAAACATGTCTAATGTCAAATAGGCTACAGAATCAGCTAGGCTACAGAAGCTAATTCCAAACACTGATGCTATGGTGTCTTGATAAGCAGCAGTTGCTAATGTCTTCACACTAAAAGCAATGGCATGATGATGCAGTAGCTGCTAATGTTAAACACATTGAGCTAAAGCAGCTAACTTTAAAGCAGTTGCTATGGTGATTGTCTGCAGCTGGTATAGCGACAATGCGTCTTAATGCAGCTGCTAATCTTAAATACCAAATCCACTGTTTCAGGCAAATGAAGCTAACACCGAACACCAATGCTTTGTACAGTGTACTGCAGCTATCAGCTACTGTCGCTGCTAGCTTTCAGTGCAGTAAACTTTATTGGAAAATCCAGGGGAAAATGAAAAGCCTTGGGTTCTTGTTTCACTTTTATCCTTTCTCTCTCTTTACAAACATTCTTTTTATCAAGATACTTCAGCAGTTTGTACCAAAAACTAAAGATGATGGTGAAAAAGTGAAGTACAACTACTTTAATGTAGCAAATCTGCCAAAATATCTGCCAAAAAGTTTCATTCCTGTGCATAAAAAAGAATGCATCATAGACCAGTTTCTTCTATATTATTATTATTATTATTACTTGCCAGAGGCAGTGACCTCATCACAAATATTCCTGATAAGATGTCTTGCGTTGCGGAGACTTTTATGACAGGCATCACTTAAAAAGCCCAGCAGTTATCTGTTACCTTGGTGATGCTCAGTCCTCTAAGGTCACACTTTAATACACTGTCCATACCCACCTTCTTTATTTATTTATTTATTTTATTTTTTTGCAGGGTGTATTTTTCCTGTCAATGAGCGTAAATTACTTATACGAGCACCTTTGCGTCTGGGTGGAAAAAAAACCCCCTCAATGATTAAGCTTATTTTTAATCAGCAAAGTAAAACATGTGACTGCACTGCAGCGTGAATCACTTTTCAAGGACGACGATGTTTCCAAAAGGGTGAATTCCAACTAAATAAGGACAATTTTTTTAGCCCGCGGCAGTTCATTTTGGGAGCCTGGCGGCTGTAACGTGGGAGTCCGACCCCTTCTGTGTCTGTGGAAAGTGTGAACCACTGCAGCTTCGACTGATGTCAGCCCACACGTAGTGGCAATACAACACTTATTACACCTGCCACACCGGCGTGCCAGCAATATAACAAATTAAACAAAAAATATGTTGGACATGATGACGGGAGTTATTGACTCAACAAAAACAGTATATGCAGTTAGTGTGCATTTGTGCCAGAAGTCAAAATAAAACTCACAGTACTAAATAAAGGGGCTTGGCAAACAGGTTGCTTTTAAAGTGGCTTCCATCACTGGCATTTTAAGGCACTTAGCAACAGCTAAGTTTTTTTGTTGTCAATTTTTTTTCAAGCCAATTATACACTGGACTATATTTAGCTGTGATTAATTATCACACAGCTACATTATTTTTTTCGCTGACATGGATTAATGTTACAGTATGTCTCAGACACAGATGAACAGTAAATGCAGACATACTGAACGTTTGCCTCACTATATGCTTGTTATATACTGCAGCTACAGGCCAAAGATTATAATATATTGGTATTAAGAGTAATATTTTAAAGGGATGATAGTTGTTCTCCTTGGCCAAAGAAAATATTTGTCAGCAGACGACTACATTTTCTTAATGTTACAGATGTATCGTTAATAAATTCAATTTGGACCTTAAACTTATATAATATAGTGTATATCCTGTATATTCTGGGACACATTATGAGCCCCTGGGCACAGATTTCACTAACAGCAAAGTTGAAAAATAATATAACAGAAAATTGAAGGAACATGATTTAAAACATCGGCTTCTCTCAATTTTTCGGGCACATGGGGAGAACATGCAATCTCCGACACAGAAAGGCCCACCGAACCGGTGACCTTCTGGCTGTGAGGCAACAATGCTAGTCACACCATGTGACGAGTTGGAGAATTAAGTCTTGAAAATGGTTTGAAATGGCTGCAGGTTGTAAAAGCATCAAAATAAATTTGTCATTAGAGTACAACTTTGCATGAATGTGAGAGTGAATGGTTATCTGTCTCTATGTGGCCCTGTGATGGACTGGCGACCTGTCCAGGGTGTGACCCCGCCTCTCGCCCTATGTCAGCTGGAGTTAGGCACCAGCGCCCCCCGCGACCCCTAGTGGATAAATTGGTAGAAAATGAGTACAACTTTGCAAGTCTGGTTGCTTTTTCGCCTTCTTGCCTACAGAGCTCCCCCTACAGTTTTGGAGTACATATTTTTACAACACCACCGTAAACGTCCGTCCATCGTTTATCTCTTTATCCTCACTGTTGTAAAAACTCACCCCTGACTCTCCCCCCCTTCTTTCCCCTCTCCTGGAAATGTGCAAGTCCAAGTCCAAGTCCAAGTCCTTGTCTTTGTCTTTGTCTTTGTCTTTGTCTTTGTCTTTGTCCAGGTCCAGGTCCAGGTCCTTGTCATGGTGCTGATGTTTACTTGTGTCAGACAGTCACTGCCTTGATCTTACACCCATGTACGGTGTGTGTGTGTGTGTGTGCGTGTGCGAGTCGTGCCCTGAAGCAACACGTGTTTCTGGTGACACCTCCTGATTCTGGTCGGCTGCCCTGATCTTACGATGCTGGTTTTCCCTGCTAACAGACAGTAGGGGGCAGTGGAGACAACAAGACGTTTTAACCATCACAATGAAAAATCCTGCATAGTTAACAGCTTCATAGTATAAAAGGTGTAAAATGGGTAGGCCGCGTCCAAGAGGAAAAGAATTGGAATGGGAGGGCTGCCAGTTCAAATCCTGGGATGGGTTAGGGTTAGGGTCACTCCAGATAATGTTTGTGTACACTACTGGTGTATAAGAAGGAAGGGTCAAATTCACTATCACTAATTTGTGTAAAAGTATCTAATTCTTTGTCTTCTTATTCTGTATTGGACTGATATCAGGATGTATAGATACATAAAGTTGTGGTGTCGGTATCTGACATGAAAAGGTGATATTGATCTGTCTGTACAGTTAAATACCAGCAGCATTTTCACACTTTCTCCTTCTGTGGTGCCTGAAAATGCAGGGTTAGCGTGAACAGCAGGCGTCATCAGAGCCGAATTTATGCGTTCTGAAATGAAAACAGCGCGGCGTGGCTGCAGCCTCAGCCTTGTGATGATTTTGGAGTCCTTTTTATCGGAGCTTGCCTTTGACTGAGGCGGTGGCGCGCTCGGATGTTTGGTAATGGCCACTTAGAGTAATCAATGGGCCTCTTTGAAGTTGTAAGATGAAAGAGGAGTTTGACAGCTAATGTGTGCCTGTCCTGTAACGTGAACAGCATGGCGATGCTCACAGACGCTTTGAAGGCGCAGAGACAGATGCATCAGGTTGGATTTATCCCACACTGAAGACTCACCTCAGCTGCAGAGCTGCCACAAAGGCAAGAGGCAGTCGCTCTTTCACTCTCGCTCTCTGTGTCTTCCTCTCATTCACCCCGTTTTATTTATCTGTCACATCGCTGCACCTCCTGTGCAGCCGGTGCCAGCTCCCATTCCACGCTCGCCCACAGAAATGTGTTTGAGTAAACACTTCACGCTTGCTTATGCTAAAGGGAAGTGGCAGCAGCAGGTAAGTGACAGGCACAGGAAGTATCTGCACCTTGACAAACCCAGCCCTTCTTCTGCCTGTGTTGTTTTTCTATGCAGAATAACGGACACGTGTGGTCGGAGAAGAGCCGACGGCGGTGACGGCACGTGTTGGAGTCATCGAAACCCACGCGGCCCTCAGAGACGGAGGAGCAAAGCCACGCTGCTCATGATTGTGATGTGAATCATCTGTGCTAAAATAAAAACGGGCAGAGCAGTGCAGCGCCGCGCCACAGTTTAAGCAGCTGTTGCGTTTCAGTGATTTTATCGTTTGCTACCAGGCCTGTGTGTGTGTGTGTGTGTGTGTGTGAGATCCCAATGAGCTCCACAGGAAGCAAGTGAAACATGTCCTCTGACGCTACAGGAGCAAAAGGGGAAATAAAGGGGAAACATTTACCGAGAGGGAGCATTTCCCATAACCAGCGGCAGCCTTTGAACACACCACGTGGTGGTTTCACAGCCAGAGAGAGAGAGAAAGCCTCATCAAACTGTCAAAGAAATTACTGCATCTCTGGACGCAAAAATAAAGTGTCCTGTTTCCTGCGTGATTCCTGAAATTTTCTTCAATCGCAGTGGCTGTCCACACGGAAACTCAAACGTTTTGGTCTGAAAGACATTACATTAACACAGAAATGTCATTTTAGGGAACCTGAAACAGTGGGGAAAATCTCAATCTCAGCAAATAAGCCACTTTAGGAAAATGATGACGTCACAGTCCCACCTCCGTCTTTTGCTGACATTCACCATCCCCGTCTTTGTTGCCGTTGTCTCTTGTGTTTGGAGATTGTTTGACAGTGTTGTCAACCTCTAAAACTAAAGTTAGCCTGAAAAGACACTAGATGTCAGTAGGACATGTCCTGTCCTCAGAGACGTCACACACACGTTTGTAAAGAAGGTGTGAGGAAGAGCGAGAGAAAAGAAAAAGGCCTCTCCCATTCACACATGCAAACTGGTTTTTATATCATAGACGCAATGCATTTCCTTGCCCCTAACCTGAACCATCACAACTAACTGCCTAATCCCAACCCTTAATCTAACCCTAATTTAAATCCAATCCTAAACCTAACTCTAAACATTGCAAAATTAAAATCATTTAAAATCAACAAAAATGTCCCCACAAGGTCAGAGTCTTCAGAAAGATAGGTTTGTATGTTTTTGGACCTCACAAAGATACAAATACAAGTACACATACATAGAATTTGGGGGGGTCGGGGGTTGGGTATATGTACAGGAAGTGATCTGAGAGTTGGAAACACTCACCCCCCGGGGGGGCTGTTAACTCACTGCTGAGCTGTTTGGTGATGTTGAAATGTTGTATGTTTGCAGTGTGTGTGTGTGTGTGTGTGCGTGTGTGTGCGTGTGTGTGTGTCGGGCAGTGAGTTATACTGCGTCTGTCTGTCTGACACACACACTCGCGTTAATGGTGTCCTGCAGTGTAACCCTAGCACATGCCGCTCTAACCTGAAACACATGCCGTGTGTTCACACAGGCTCGTCCAGCCGAGCAGGAGCCTGCGTTTACAGTATGACATCATCACCTCCTCTGTGTTCGCTCGTCTGCTGCCTCTCCTGCTTATTGGCCGTGACGTAATGACTTCAATCCCAGCTTGAAAAGTGGGGGATGAAAGGTTTTGTAATGTAACACTTCAAAGTAATAATCAGTGAAATATGAATTCAAGAACTTGTCCAGGCTTTGGGTTTAGTTTTTCTTTTTTTTGAAGTGGGGTTGTGTGAGGTACTGACTCCAGAATCAGTGCGAGTCTCAATGTCTCTTTCTTCTTCTCATCTTCTACTTCCACGTACATCCAAGACTTCACTTGTTAAACTATGTCCATTTTGAACCGGAAGGAGAATTTCCAAAGAATCTGAGAAGTGACCTCCAAAGAACCCCTTTGAGAACTTCCAAAAAAACCTCCACAGAAAAGAACCTTCAGAGAACCTCCCAAGAATCTTTAGAAAACTTCCCAATAACCTCCTGAGAACCTTCACAGAACATCCCAAGAACCTTCAGAGAACTTCCAAAGACCCTCAGAGAATGTCCCAAGAGCCTTCAGAGAACAAGAACCTTCTCCTGAAAACATTTAGAGAGCTTCTTAAGAACCTCCAGATAACCTTTGCAGAACTTCCCACGATTTTTCAGAGAACCTCCAGAGAACTTCCCAAGATTCTTCATACAACCATCAGAGAACCTCTGGAAAACCTTCACAGAACCTCCCAAGATTCTTCAGAGAACTTCCCAAGAACCCTCAGATAACCTCCCAAGAACTCTCAGAGAATGTCCCAAGAACCTTCAGAGAACAAGAATCTTCTCCTGAGAACATCTAGAGAACTTCCTAAGAACCTCCAGAGAACCTCCCAAGAACTCTCAGAGAATAGGCCATCAGAAAAAAGAACCATTTCTATCTAGAAAACTTTCAGAGAACTTTCTAAGAACTTCCAGGGAACCTTCAAAGAACTTACAAAGATTCTTCAGAGAACCTCCCAAGAACCTCCAGAGAACCTACAAAGAACCTCTAGAGTTCAGTCCATGTCTGAAAGCTGCTTTGAAGCTTGAAGGTCTCATCGAACCAGCTCACACTCAGCTGCAAACTGACCCTCTTCTTGCTCCATGTCAAGAACTGATGTGACTAACAGAACAATATCATCTGCAAAAAAAGCAAAGCCGAGATTCTGAAGACACTTCAAACTTCACTGGTGTCCTGGCGGTTTTGTCCGTGGACACACTTGTTTTCACACAAAGACGAGAAGTTTCTTCTTTTAGCACAGGCTCTTGGTTTAATCGTTGCGACAGGTAAAATCTACCACCAGTATCTCCACAAATACATGCCTCCAACGCTCGTTAATCCGTGAAAATTGGTAAGAGTTTTATCACATGTGCTGGTTTGTGGAAAAATATAAAAATAAATAAAGTGGCGCTGAAGCCGAGGTTAAACCCAGAGAAAAGAGCGGAGGAGCTCAATCTCTCTCCTCACACTGATATGCATACAAATAAAAGAGGAGAGTTTAGTGAAGAAGGGGACACTTTCTGGTGTGTCTTTGGCATTTTTAATCAGAGACTCTTGAAGTCCTTGGTTTGATCCAGCTTCTTTTCCCCCCCGTCTCATTGGTAAGCTTCTCTGTGTAAAATATCTCTGCGCCTGTAACACCACAAAGGCTTACTTATCTGGGCATTACCTATTAAAGGTTTAAACCCCCGCGTTTCTGATAAACACTCCCTATAAGGCTTTTATCTCCCCGCAGCCTTATCACACTCTTGAAGGTCCTTCTCCCGAGGCACGGTAATTTGTTTAATTAAAGTGTCATTTTAGGAGGGAAGTGTAGCCATGACTGTAGTGTGCGATGCAAAGAAGTTAAGCAGTGACTTCTTCTTTTTTTTTTTTTGTCTGCGTTTCATTCTTTTTTTCCTCCCAAGTATTTACCCAGAGTTTAGATTCAGTGTTGCTTTATACATTTCCCTCTTTTTTCCATTGTATAATTTCTTTAAAGATACATATCCGGACAGTGGTGGAACTGTAAAAAGACAACTCCCCCACCCTCCACACCACCACCACCACCACCACCACCACCCTTTAGCTGCTATCTAAATGGAGTCCTGAGAGGATTGGCTTTCTGGCCTTGAAGCTTGTGTTGTCAGCACTTTGGGCGATTTGTGTGTGATTTCATTAGGAACCAAAATAACAGCGAGATGAAGAGGAAAATGGGGGTATGCAAAGTGCTGCTCTATAGCTGCCGCCGCTGCCGCAGTGAGAGTGTGTGAGGGGAACATAAAGCATCCCATCACGGACACAAGCGCTTGTTTGTCGCTGAATGATTTCGAGCGACGGCACTTCCTCAGAAGGTTGAGCAGAGGTGAACTGTGTTTCTTCGTCTTCCTGCTCCTTCAGATTAAGGGTCGCCACGGTGGATTTTTCCTCTCTCTCTCTCTGCATTGCTGATCAAGCATCAGTTTTACACCAGATGTCCTTTCTAATGCAACTTTCTCCATTAATCCAAAGCTTGGAATCACTTCTGCTCCCCAAAGTAGATGGATTTTATTCTCTTACCAGCCTATTTTGTACAAAAACTTAGTTTTTATAGATATATTTTGTACATGTATTAAAGATGGTGAGACAAAACATGGCATTTAAAGCCTTTGTATTGTATTTTATTTAAAAATGAGATATAACTTAATATTTATATGAAACGGAACAGTTTGTTATTGATTCTCACCCATTTTAAACACTGTGTACACAAATTGAGTGACCATACGATCAATAACAACAATAATAGTAATAGTTTTATTAATAAATAATTTTAAAAACACAAGTTTACTAAGTGCTTTGACAGGAAACCAAACATTAATATGAATTAAAAAGCAAAAAGAGTGTAAAAAAATAAGATGATGACATCATCCCAAGTAAAAGCATGTGAAATAGTAAAGTTTAAGTAAATTAATAAAACTGACAGAGGACAATAAGGCAAGTACAGACAATTCACTGCTTTATCTCACTGTTAGACCATGTTTTCCAGTAGGAAACTAAACATCCCTGTCATTCTGTAAACCACTCACTCTCCCACACCAAATTCCATAGAGAATATCAATGATTTTACATCACAGCACACAGCAGTTGTTGATCCACTGCTGCCTCCATCACTACATTCAGCCGTGTTATTTTGTTGATTCTGTGTTTGAAATACTTCATTCAGATTTACCTGAGTGACACAAAGTGACCACACGAGGCAGCAGTAGACCAGCAGCTCCTGCGTCCCTGTGAGATAAAAACGATGATTTTCTCTATGGACTTTGGTGTGGGACCACGAGCAGATTATGAACTTCAGTTTCTAGGCTGGAAAATGACAAGATGAAGCGATATAATAGACTTAAATGGGTGCAGATTTTTTTCTTTAAGGGTCTAAAATCTTGCAGCCATGTCGTCTTCAGAGAGCAAGCGTGCCTTTCCTAGCATACGTCGCCAGCAGGGGGCGCACACAGCTCAGTCAGTGCTGACTTTTTTTTTTCCTTGTGTATGACCACACTTTGATTTTACATTTTCACCTCAGCGTGAGGCCCGAATTTAGACAAAGTTGTGGCTGCTGTTTTCTTGATATCTAGCTCATATCGAGTCGCATTGAGGCCAAACCCAGATGAGAAGGATGGCTCGATAAAAACAGAAGCACAGACCTCCTTTGTCAGCATGTGGGAAACTTACATACCTCTCCGTCTTCTTTCTTTTTTCTGCTCTGCTTTAGCAGCTGCTTTTAAGACTACAGGTGTGCTTATTCTGCTGCCTTTTGAGGCTCTGTGCCTGCGACTTGTCTGATGATGGAGAACTGCACGCCGCGCGGTACATTGTGCTTCCTCCTGCAATATTCCAATAAAATCCAGAGGCTTTTTTTGGTTTCCTCATGAGACCAGGTGTCTGAAAAGTATTTTATGGGGTGGGAAAAAAAAAAGAAGCAGGTTGGGAGATAAAAATGTAAATGTACAGTACAAGCAATAAAATCCAATAGAGGCTTTAATTTTTGACATTTGCAAGCAAGCAATTTAAAAAAAGGGGGGTGTTCTGGGCTAAATTATGACAAAAAAAAAAAAATTAAGCAGATTTGTGTAAATGCGATGCTGTGAAATGTGTCTGTCATCTTTTTTAAAGCCTTGACTTGTTATTAATAAAAACAAACTCTAATAGAAATATCATTGGGCTTATTTTTCAATCAGGCCCGGCATCGCTGCAGTCCGCAAAGCGTGACATTAATTAAAGATTGATGGCCGGGGCTGTTCATCTGAGCCGCCGTTGATCCGGTAATTAAAATGACAAAAAAAGAGAGATTTATTTATAGAAATCTGCTCAACTTGTTTCATTTCCTCATCAACAGATCCTGCTTTTCTGTCGTTGACTGAAAAACTGGGAGGAAGCAAATGTGTGTTTTTTTGTCTTTTTTCCTGCTAAGACTGATGTATGTCATGGAGTTTAACATGAAACCCACTGCGGCTTCAATCAAACAAAAACTTAAGTTTCAATAACCTTAGTTCAGCAGGAATTGAGAGAGAAAAGCAAATACAAATGAGAAAGCTTTGCATTTTTATTTTGGTAAAGTAATTATGTAGTCTCTTGGAATTTGACAAGGCTTCTAATGAGTTCTCCCAGGACCCTCCATTTCTTTTCTTTGTTTGTTTGTTTGTTATTTTTAAGCTTGATTAAGTCCCCTTGTATTAAAGAGAGCACAGTCAAATCAAAGGGGAGGAAGATTAAGTCAGAAACATTTCTGCTGTGTCTTTAAAGTGATAGTTCAGGTTGTTTTTTTTGAAGAATAAATGTTTTTTGCCTCCTTTTAAATAACTTTCTTTTCAAAAACATAACGATTCAAGTGTGTGGCAGATATGTGTAGCCACCACTTACATATATTTAGGGTTTATAGCTCATGACCTGAATTTACTTTTCTTTTTCTAACATCTGATCTGGCGATTTTGGTCAATATGACACATTACTGATACTAAGTGAAGAATCATTTCTAAATCACTCACTGTTCTGCACCAAAGTTTACTGACAAAAGCAGCCATTTTAGTTCATCTCATCATTTTCCAGCCTAGAAATAAGTTGGTAATCCGCTCACTCTCCCTCACCAAAGTCCATAGAGAAAATCAGTGATTTTAGCTCACGGGGACACAGGAGCTGCTGGTCTACTGCTGCCTCGTGTGGTCACTTTGTGGCACTTAAATGAATCTAAAGTTAGATTTTTAAATGCCAAAGTGACAAAATAAGACATTTGAACTTAGTGATGGAGGCAGCAGTGGATCAACAACTCCTGTGTGCTGTGATGTAAAATCACTGATTTTCACTATGGGGTTTGGTGTGGGAGAGTGAGTGGTTTACAAACTTCAGTTTCCTTTCAGAAATCCTAAAAATATCTATGTCACCTTAAGTCTACAATATCTTGAGAACATGTTCACATCTTTATCTCACTGTTAGACAGACTTTTCCAACAGGAAACTGAAGTTTGTAAACCACTCACTCTCCCACACCAAAGTCCATAGAGAAAATCAGTGATTTTAGCTCACAGGGACACAGGAGCTGCTGGTCTACTGCTGCCTCGTGTGGTCACTTTGTGTCACTGAGGTAAATCTGAACAAAGGCTTTTAAATGCCGAATCAACAAAATTAGACATTTGAATTTACTCGTGGAGGCAGCAGTGGATCAACAACTCCTTTGTGCTGTGATGTAAAATCGCTGATTTTCTCTATGGACTTTGGTTTTCTGTTGGAAAAGTCTGTCTAACAGTGAGATAAAGACATGAACATGTTCTTAAAATTTTATTTTGTTACACAGAGCTGCGAGAAGATCCTGTAAATCCATGTGTGTGTGTGTCATCGTGACTTTTTCAGTCTATAATAAAGCTTTGATCTTAGGTGCATGATCTTTTCTTTACAAGTAGATACAAAATGTATTGTTGCTCCAAAAAAAAAGATGATGACAAACATTTAAATTATATCAAAAATGCATTCTCTAATGCAAATAAAATAAATGTGGTGTATTAGTATGAGCATTTACCTAATTTAAATGAATTAGAAATGTATTTTATATGGTTTTTGTACAGCAGAATCAAACTGCACTTTAAAGTAGCGATGATGACTAATATGAAACACATTGTTTAATGATCTATGTTCAGACACACACAAAAAAATTAATTACAAGCAGACACGTGTAAAATGAAGGAACAAAGCAAATCTAAAATTAAGACAAATGATTTATTCAAATAATCCTCTGCAAATGCTCTTTTTCATTTATCTTCCAAAGTGAAGGGTCATTGTACAATATGTAAATATCACGATTATGTTTCTTGTACATTCTTTTCTCTTTAATGTTAATTTTGCATTTTGATTGTTTCTTAATCATTTTTTTCTTATTCTATTTATTATTGTCAACCTTTGACCCTTTTGCTGCTGTAACAAGTGAATTTCCCTAAAGTGGGTTCAGTGAGGTGAAATGTAACTTAATAACTAACTAAAAAAGCTAATTTCTCAATTTCTTACATTTCTTCGTGTTTAACTAAAGAACATTTGGATTATTATCGTCGCTTCTGTCATATATTGTATTTTTAAAATGCTGCCTTACAGGTTGCTGCCAGTGACCGTAAAAATGATTTCACGAGCTTCTGTAACGCTCGTAAACGCGGCGTTTTAACTTTTCTATGATCGCACGCTCGAAAACCCTGTTGTAAACGCTCCACAGTGAACAAACCAATGAATCACAGGCAGAAACATCCAGACAAAGTGAATTAATGACACACACACAGCCAATTTGTAAAACTCCCCACCAGCTTTGTACACAGACACACACACACACACACATATCTGGCCCATATAGTTGCACATGGCACACAGCCCACTTTCATCACTGAAACCTACTGTAATTCCATGAAGAACGACTGGACACAAGGTTTGGCAACAGCTTAAGAAGCTAAAATGAGAGAATAGAGCAGAGAGGAAGAGATGTATTAAATGATTATAATGACTGATGATATTACCTGTTTCTATACATACAGTATATATATATATAATATATTAAATTCAGTAGTGTAATGGTCAAACAGCAGGCGAGGGTGACAGAATTATTAAAAGAGAAAGCGTTCTGCACATTTATCTGTCTGCACATCATATAGTTAGTGCATAACACTGATTCCATTTAATGTATGATATCCTATAAGTGAATTTCAGGTCATAACACACACACACACACACACACACACACACACACACGCACACACACACACAGGGGAAGGGACGTGATTTAAAAGAACTGATGATATAAATGTGGACAGAACTGCACTGACCACAGACGCAGGTAACCGGGATCTCGTCTGCACTCGCATCTTTTCCTCCCTCCCGCTGACGTGATAAATGTATAATGTGGCTCATGATGAATGATCTTTATAATGTGAGGATGAGATAAGATTCTACTGTTTATTTCTATCATGTTAATGTGTGGAGATAAGCTGCTGCTGCTGCTGCTGCTGCTGCTGCTGCTGCTGCTGCGTCCCACGACTGAAGCTCTCTGCAGGTACATGAAGAGATGGAAGAGCGCAGAGGTGTGGCCATATCAGGAAGTGCAATGTGTAGCATGGTCATTTAACTCAAGTGTCACTAAACCCCCTCTACTGATGCCTTGTCCACGTAGCAGGGAATCTTTAATAACTGGTCTTTTTATGCATTTTGTTCACCTGCCCACATGTAGAACAAATTTTATGTCCTTGAAATGGAGATTTTTTGAAAAGTCGACTTCTCAAGAACATTCAGAGAATCTCCTGAGAACCTTCAATGAACATCCAAAGAACCTTCAGAAATCTTTACCAAGAACTGTCAGAGAACGACCCCGAAACCTCCAGAGAACCTCCCAAGAATCTCCACAGAACCTTAAGAGAACCTTCCAAGAACATTCAGAGAATCTCATCAGAACCTCCAATGAATGTCACAAGAACCTTCAGAAATCTTTACCAAGAACCATCAATAAAACCTCCAGATAACCTCCCAAGAATCTCCATAGAACCTTAAGAGAACCTACCAAGAAGAATCTTCTGAGAACCTTCCAAGAACATCCAAAGAACCTTCAGAAATCTTTACCAAGAACCATCAATAAAACCTCCAGATAACCTCCCAAGAATCTCCATAGAACCTTAAGAGAACCTACCAAGAAGAATCTTCTGAGAACCTTCCAAGAACATCCAAAGAACCTTCAGAAATCTTTACCAAGAACTGTCAGAGAACGTCCCCGAAACCTCCAGAGAACCTCCCAAGAATCTCCACAGAACCTTAAGAGAACCTTCCAAGAACATTCAGAGAATCTCATCAGAACCTCCAATGAATGTCACAAGAACCTTCAGAAATCTTTAACAAAGAACCATTAGAGAACTTCCCCAAAACCTCCAGAGAACCTCCATAGAATCTTAAAAGAACCTCCCATATATAATAGAATCTCCTGAGATCCTTCAATGAACATCACAAGAACCTTCAGAAAACTTTACCAAGAACCATCAGAGAACTTCCCAAGAACCTCTGCTGGTTTTGGTGGGAGCAGTTAGTGGGTTCCATTTGTAACTGGAACTCGGAAACTCAGAAATTTGGAGCGACCCCACCAACACAGGCATGGGATTCCAAGATGGCTGCCATCATTCAAACACTGCTACTTATAGCATTAAAATCACTTCTGTCGTATTAGTTTCACAGTAAATATAATTTTGTGCAGCGTGTGGCCTGAAAAAAAAAGCAAAAAAACAAAACAATACGTGTCTCTTTTTTTGTTGTGTCTGTTATGGTTGTTGTTATTCTAACAATCTATGTGTTTGTACATGAAATGCAAAAAAATAAAGATTAAGAGTTAAAAATATTGAAAATATTCAACATATTCACACACACACACACACACATACATACAAAGCTAAAATAGACGGCCAACATGAAGTATACAGTACGTGGGAGCGTTGGAGACAAAAATGCCTGCTGGCATGAAGAAAGCTGTGATATGTTTTCTGGGTAAAATGTGACACAGTGGAAGACGATGGACTCTGCATCTGGTTTGCCTCATTATGTCCTGACAAAAAACAGGATACCATGTCAGATTTCTCTTCCGTCTTTTTTGTTTTTACATTCTCTCACCTACTTTGACAACTATTCTTTGCGTTTGTAGCAGACACTGTCGTGTTGGAGCTGGCGGCGCCTCGACGAGAGCAGGCGACGGGAAAATGGTGTGAAGTTGTCAGCGCTGTCAGAGCTCGTGGTAAGAACTCGGGGTTCTTGAGACTCTTTCCCAATTATGTTTGTCGCACAAGGTGTGAAAAGACAACAAGTTATGATTGATCAGGATACGAGTTACCTTGACTCGAAAAGCCAAGCCTGAGCGAGGACCCATGACTCGGTATAAAAATAAAAACTGTGGTAATTTGTTTTGCTTTTTTCTCTGCACAGTTTCCACTTGAACATCAGGTAAAACAGCGAGAGTTCACTGAAGCTTTGATAATACCATTCAAAAATCTGCTTTACAGCCACAGTGCTGCCAAATTTGCGGCTACTTCAGAATTTGTTTTTTTCCCCCCTCAGTGTAGTGTTAGTGCTAGTGAAGAGACATCCTCAAATAATCTGAATATTTGGTCAGAATGAGGGGAAGTGAAGTATGTCGTGGTGATAGTTGCTCTTTTCCGATGAAAAACAGACGCCATAGGATCCCAGGAAAAACTCGAAACATCACAAGTTCTTTGTCGTTTTTCCACAAACACAGCATTAGTTCAGGAAATTGCTTCACCCACACTTTTAAATGGAGACAATTTGCATCACTTTGGGATTTTAATCCATGACTGGCTTAGATTACTGTAATCTACTCTATGTTGGGTTCAAAACGCTGCTGCTTGACTTTTAACTGGTGCGAAAGAACAAGAGCACGTTACTCCAATTCCCATCTCACTGGCTCACGGTTTGTTTTAGGACTGATTTTAAAATCTTCATGGTCTTGCCCCTCAGTATCTGTCCCACCTGCTCCCTCACACTCTCTCACGTCAGTAGTTCAGTCACTCTTAGTCGTCCCTAAGACAAAGAGGAAGCTCAGAGGTGACCCCAAAAGTGCAAAGGCCATACAACGACTCACTTTTGCTTTTTAAAGAGGACATTCAGTGGAAAGTCGAATGTCTGATGTTTTTTGGTGTGTCCCCGTGTCCTTCCTGTATCTAAACGTCACTAAAGTGTCACAATAAACACTTCAGCCACTTCTGACAAAGAAGGGCTTCTCTGTTTACCTGAGCTCGAGCAAGAGGTTTTGAAAAGTCCAGTTTAGTTACGTAACTAGCACATTTGCCGTGCAACAAACCCTCCCCCAACAGCTACTCCTGGTCATGGACGTGAACATTCAACCTGAAGAAGAAGAAGAAGAAGAAGAAGAAGAAGAAGAAGAAGAAGAAGAACCGCGGAGCAGTCAGTCAGCTGGTAGCTGGCCAATCACAAGAGACTGTGTTCTGGGGGGCGGGCATTAGCGTTCCTGTTCAGAGGCTGGCAGAGAGTAGCAATAATCTGTCTTAATCTGAAGAGACTATGAGGTTTTTGACCATAAATATTTAATCTATCTAAGTAGACATCAGTAATCTGGATTTTTGGTTCTAAAAGACCATTCTATGTGAGCTTTAACGTCCTTTTAACTCAGTTTGAGATGCTTACTTTTTAACTATAATTTCTTTACGTTTGTATTTGTCCTCACGTCTTTGGTCAACTGTGTTGTTTTAAAATGCTTTACAAATAAAGTTGGATTGGATTGAACATTAAAACCCCCCCAAAACAACTCTATACGCTGCAGTAAATATGGCAGGCCTATATGTGGCGCTGTAGCAGTGTAGAAGTGGAGCATACACATTTGGCATGTGCGCTGTGTTCAACCTTTTCATTTTTCAAATAAAGGCTTATTTGAATAAATATACAATACAACCATTGCAGAGAAAGTGACAGAAGGAAGAAAGTTGGGACGATTAAGAAAGAAAATATAAGTTATCATAAAGAGAAAAGAGCAACGAAACTCTAAACACATGAAGAAGAAGGCGATGATGACGAAGATAAGCAACAGTGAATGCCTAAGCAAAAGAGAGGTGGGATTATGACATCATCCATTTTCCTAAAGGAGCATATTGTAACCTTCACAGAAAAAACACAAGGGATGAGTTTTGAGAAAACCGTCCATGTTTCCCTGTTGATAAAACACATATGACAAAAACTTATTCACAGTTGCTTAGACTTGCTTTTGTGTGGACAGCCCATAATTCTGTGCACGGAAAAATCCTTAATCTGGATTTAAATTTTTGACACAAAGTGACCACACGAGGCAGCAGTAGACCAGCAGCTCCTGTGTCCCTGTGAGCTAAAATCACTGATTTTCTCTATGGACTTTGGTGTGGGAGAGTGAGTGGTTTACATACTTTGCTTTCAAGTAAAAATAGGCTAAAGGAAATGTAATTCTGTCCTCATAAAAATAAAAATAAAAATAATTGATTTCCAACAGGAAAGTGAAGCTTGTAAACCACTCACTCTCCCACACCAAAGTCCATAGAGAAAATCAGTGATTTTACATCACAGCACACAGGAGTTGTTGATCCACTGCTGCCTCCATCGGTAAGTTCAAATGTCTGATTTTGTCAATTCGGCATTCAAAATCCTTTGTTCAGATTTACCTCAGTGACACAAAGTGACCACAAGAGGCAGCAGTAGACCAGTCACTTCTGTGTCCATGTGAGCTAAAATCACTGATTTTCTCTATGGACTTTGGTGCAGGGTACTGAGTGAGAGTTTCTGAACGTGTTCTGTTAAAGTGAGAAAACGTGTATAAAACAGTCAAAGTCATGACGTCGACAGTCATGGAGAGAACAGTGCAGAGAAACTGACCCCGACCCAATTCTGATCTACATTTAAAACTAAAATAAATAAAATCAATAATTGTCGACTCTGCGGTGGGCGTGTCCAGATGTAACCACCGTGTTGCCATGACGGCAGCAGCTCTGGTGGACACGTGTCACTTTCAATGATCATAAATGATGTCTTTTTGCTAAAGAAGGATAAAAAAAAATCTTTGTAAAACCCAGCTGAACTGTAACACTGCTGCGGCCCATGTTCGTCTCTTTATTGATTCTTATCTTTAATGTATTTCGATTACTGAATTCTGCGTCGTCGTAGGAGAGCGACGCGACTGGATGGAAGATTCAGATTTGGGGTTTTTGTTTCCCCACATTTTGTTTTGTACAGAAATAAGATGAATAGGAGCCGGAGAAGCAGAAGTAAATGATGTCTGCTGCTCTGGGTTACGGCTGGTGCACTGTTCGGCCCGTTTTACGGCTCCCCGGCAGAGACACTGGCAGATGTGGGCAGTAAAAAATATATATATCTACAGCCAACATGTGCATTTTTAGGGATATGCACATCATTGTGCACAGACTCTCACTTTCTCATCTCCGACTCGGTCTCACACACAAACAAAAGTCGGCACAGATGTGTGTATGTCTCGCCTGAGTCCAATAACGCCACTGTGTTATATCACCAAACATACAGCACAGTCGCTCCTGCTCGTCCCCTCTCGTCTTCCATCTTCCTCCCTTTTATTTCTTTTCTCTTTTTTTTTTTCCTCCATATCTACAGTATATTTCCGCGCATGGGGGAAAAAAAAAACAAAAAAAAAGTTGATTTGCAGATGCAGAGTAATTGTCTCTCTCTCTCCCGAAAGATTGTGAATCGATGGAGAAAAACCAGTAATCAGACTTTTAATAAGAAAGCATCTCACTCTGTAAATTTATGCCAATGCTATGGATAAGTCTTAAGTTGGAAATGTCAATTCTTTATAAAAGTACACCGACGTCTCAGGGTCGTACTTTTACCGTCAGAATAAACAAAGACACAGAGAATCACTATAGGTTTTCTATACGTCTCTCTTTGTCTCTGCTCCATTTCCTTAATTTGATTATTTCATTTTTTTGTGGCTCTATAAAGTTACGTTTACCTGTCTTTGTCAGTAATTGTGTTATTCACAGTATTTATCATTAAATTATGTCACATGTTTCTCAGGTAATAATGCTGTTGTCCCAAATACTGTATTAAAAACAGAACCAGAATAAACGTGACAGCACAGAGTAGAACAGACTTCACGGATGAGACGGAAGATAATCCAGTAGAAGGCAGTGATGTACATTAATTTCTGAATGTATTTAACTCATGCAGTAAAAGTTGTATCTATTTTCTTAGTTCATGAGATTTCAAACATGTGCCAGATCTTCAGGTAAATCCACTTTTACTTCTGGACATTGCCATGTTTCTCCAGAATGAGTTGGATACATCTGACATCTCATACATTCAGAAGAAATATCATTTTTATGGATCATTACGGATAAAACTTCTGTAAAACACTGACATCACATTCACATGTGTGCAAACCCACCTCAGACTTTAAGAAATCTGTTTTAAACTCTGTTGGTATCATCACTTTACAATAAAATGAGCTTGTTTTTCCGTAGCCTTAGAATAAAACTTTCATTCCGTTCTTAAGAAAGGGCCTTGCTTTACGGAGGCCGCCATCTTGCACTGCCGTGTTTTCACAGCAGCTTGAATTTTGACCCTAATCTAACGGCTTCAGGGTGGTTGTGACGGTTAAATGTCTTGTTGCAGGGACACCGACGGGCTGCCTCCACTGCCCCCTACTGTCTGTTAGCGGAAAAGCAGCTGAGTTTAGAAACGGGAGGGTTTTTTGAGAAACGCGAACAGCCTCCAACCAGGTAAGATCAAAGCGGTGATGTCGTTATTTTAGACGTTCATCGTGGCAGAGCCGCCAAAAAGAAGCAGAGAAAACTGTCGTCGGAGGAAGACGAAACGACTGTCTGACCGAGAAGGGGGTCACACACGGGTAAACATGGAACACAAAACACAGAAGCATGAAAAACGGACGTGGACGAGGCTCCGTGACTTTTGTTGGAAACAAATGCACACGGCCAGGAGAAGGGAAAGCAGGAGGGAGCGTCAGCTGTGAGTTTTTACAGCAGCGAGGATAAAGAGGTGGACGACGGTGGTGTCATCAAAACTTTTAACACAAACCTGTAGGGGGAGCTCTGTAGCAAAAGTTTACTATGTAACTAGAAAGAAGTACAACTTCCTCTTTTTCGGTCCGTGAAGGCCACTGTAGTCTCCCGACGAGCTTGGAAAACCATTACATGTTGCAATATCTCACATACCGGACCTTTAATAAAAGATAAAGACAGATAATGTGTCGGATTTTTCTTTAAATTACGGATCATTAAATAGCGTTTTCTGAGGAAAAAAAACCTGATGCATCCACAGTTTTAGAATCAAATTGTATCCTTGTGAATCACACTTGACTTGTTTGTCTCTCTTTTAAGCCTCTTTTGCACTTTGGAGGCGTCTCCACTCATCCTGCCATATACAGCTCATGTACCCAGGGTCCAATTAGCCCTTCAAACACCCCTACAGTCAGCACATAATGCATCACCCTGCATCAGTAATGTTGTCTATTTTGTGATGCTTTCAGGTACATTAGCCTAAGGGGGGTATCTTTATGTCCTGAGGAGAATTTAGTATTGATTAAAGCGATAGGATAGATAAAATACTGTGACATAATGTTTTTTTTTCCCTCCTCGCTGGTTGGTTTAGCACGCAGCGCTTCTCTGTGTGAAGAAAACAGTCAAAACTGGGGGCATAAAGATTTCTCTTTGGGCAGTTTTGTAAGCGAGCACGACTTTCTTGGTGCTCTTGTCCGGGACAAATGAAGAAATATGACAGTAGCCTGGCCCTTAGAGATTGTAACTGGGTGAATTAAATGCCTTAATTGCCATTGTTGCCTAGGAACCTTTAAATTTCTAAATTATCGTCCACCATTGTCATCAGTCAATATTATGACACGATGAATAATTTAAACTCAGCGTTCTGTGTTTCCCTCTAAAAATCAATGATGCCTACCACAACGTTTGAGTAATTTTTAGCTTTTATTTGTCCTCTAAAACTGTCTTTTGCTAAATGATACTGGCCCTTTGAATCTTTTAACAGCACAATCAATAAAGCATGTTTATGCGCAGCTGGCAAAACCATCAGTTTGGGACTTTTGAAAAAATATGCCAGCGGCTGCAGCTTGCTAAGTGCAGAGCGCTAGCACTAAATCTTGGGAGTTAAAGTTTTACTGGGGCGTTATGGGTAAAAATGCCTTGTCAGCCATCTGCCACCTCCTCTCCTGGCAGCCATATTTCCAGGTCTGCTCAAGTCCTGGGAGAGAACATTGCATTGCCACCCAGGGCTGAGTGGCGCTCTAACAGCCCTGCACCAGGAGCTGAGGAGGAGGGAGAGAAGGAAGGAGAGTAAAAGTGACTCACAGAGCGAAGACAACTTCAAACTGCGGCAGTTTGACGACTGTGATTTGCAGCATGAGGGTGCACAGCAGTGTCTGTGATCTAAAGTTCTCCACTGTACACACCTGAGAATTGTAGGATGTGTTGACAACATAGCTTTATTCAGTATTTTATATTAAAAAGTTTTTTTTTTTTTTTTTTTTACAAGTGTCGTTGTATGAGGCACAGACATGTAGTATCATCAGAGCTGACACTGCAAACATGGCAGCCAGTGGGGACACAAGGAAGCCAAAGTTTGTGTCACTATGTATACGGATCGCTCTCCCACACCAAAGCCCATAGAGAAAATCAACGATTTTACATCACAGCACACAGGAGTTGTTGATCCACTGCTGCCTCCATCACTAAGTTCAAATGTCTTATTTTGTCAATTCGGCATTTGAAAATCTTTGTTCAGATTTACCTCAGTGACACAAAGTGACCACACGAGGCAGCAGTAGACCAGCAGCTCCTGTGTCCATGTGAGCTAAAATCGATGATTTTCTCTATGGGCTTTAGTGTGGGAGAGTGAGTGGCTTACAAACTTCAGTTTCCTGTTGGAAAACCAAATAAAATGTACATCATTTTAAGTCTATGATGCCTTAGGAATATGCTCATGTCTTTATCTCACTGTTAGACAGACTCTTCCAACAGAAAACTGAAGTTTGTAAACCACTCACTCTCCCACACCAAAGCCCATAGAGAAAAACAGTGATTTTACATCACAGCACACAGGAGTTGTTGATCCACTGCTGCCTCCATCACTAAGTTCAAATGTCTTATTTTTGTTAATTCAGTGTTTGAAATCCTTTGTTCAGATTTACCTCAGTGACACAAAGTAACCACACGAGGCAGCAGTAGACCAGCAGCTCCTGTGTCCCTGTGAGCTAAAATCACTGATTTTCTCTATGGACTTTGGTGTGGGAGAGTGAGCAAGAATGGCTGTCTCATGGCAAGATAAAGTAACAAACTATATTCATTTAGTTGGGCCAGATTTTCAAACCAGGAAATTTAGCTTGCTTATTAGTTGCACCTTTTCAGCAACTAATTAGCAGCAAGTTAATAACAACTTTGAACTAGTAAAAGAAACAAACACTTGTCGGTCCATAGAGAGTAAAACCAGCGGTTTTCATTTTTCATTTTACGTTTCTTTGTTGACAAAGACAGATGTTCGACAGCATGCTACCATTGCTGCTAGTCACACAACAACGCGGTGCATTGTGGGTCGACTGTTGCTAGGCTACATTCACTGTCAGTACCACTGTAGGACTTTAGGAATATCTGTGGGAATTTCTAAAGTCCCACTGGAAATGTGTTTTTCCTCCCGATGTTTTGCGTGGCAGAACCACGGGCTGGGCCACACAGGGGTTGATTCTGGGCCGCATGGGGCCCGCGGGTCGCCAGTTGAATAGGCCTGACGTAGAGCGTTGTTATCGACTGGTATTAGTAACAATGAATCCTATTTTAAATGTAAATGTATTTGACTGGAGCAGCGGTGCATCGACAGGTTCTGTGTCCCCTGGAGACCTGAAACGTCAGCGAGCAGAACAATCAGTTACATAACAGTGGCACTGACCCTGTCCGCGTGATGAGACTGGCAGGTTACCGTGTTAGAGAGAAAAAGAAAGAAAAGCTATATATATATATATATATATATATATATATAAATAAATAAGAGAGCTAACACCACATCCTCCGCCCGGTCCTGCTGAATGCTAATCACGGTTGATTAATCAGGCTGTAATTCCACTGAACCAAAAAAGGTTCACCAGTCAATTGTGCAGAATTAGCCCTTTCTCACGAGTGCTGTCACATTTAGTGATGGAAGGGAACATTACTGCCCCGATTCCAGGCGGTAGATCACCAGGCCAGTCAGCCTGGCATCACTTTCTCTCACACTGATCCACTTATTTCCTGAGACTGTGGGACTTTCTCACGACAGAGAACAACGAGTCCAGAGTCGAGGCTCCGGAGACGATCCCGAAAACAGCCGGCCTTCACTGAGAACGGCATTTCGTCTGCCAAAAGGTGCACAGTATGTCAAATATATTGCAAAGATGTTGTTGGGGCAGGAAATTATCAAATTATCACAGGACTTTGCTGAGGTCAGATTCTTCTCTCACATGGAGAGTTTGGTTATTTCAAGAGAGGAGTTGTGAATGGCTGAGATAAACCGACTCAAACGTCCACACGGGCATCGATACGCATTCAAAATCTAGTGTCTTGCTTTTCATTACAGTCCAATTCAAGCACTGTTCAAGGTCCAATTCCATGTTTTCCCAGCACCTTAAAACTGCAAAGAAAATGTATATGAATACACTCATACTTCAAAATGATCATCACTTTTTATCACGGCCAAAAAAAAAAAAAAAGGGATGGTATTACACTATTAACAACCAAAAATCACATTTTGTCAGAGATTTCTTCCTGTTTAAGGGCAGTTTTTGCTCGGTGTGTGACTCGTTGGGTTTCCCTTCTCTTCTTTCTATAATATTGTAAGTTTCCTGCCACATAAACTGTATATGTTGTACTTTGAAGCTATATAAAATTAATTCACACATGCAAGCCACTTTTCCCTGATGTATTTCATTCCTCCATCTAATAAGAAAACTGTCATCATTTAGCTTTTAGCTGAGAAATATAGTCAGTATTTCAAGTAAAATGAATCACTTTATTTAAAAATTCAAACACAAAATTAAAATTTAAGCATTTCCAAGGATTCCATGCACCTACGTCATTAGATTAAAGTAGCCACATCACTTTTCTTCCGATTAAAGCTTACTAATATTTTACTTGAGACCACAGTGTCATATCTTCCAAAGTAAAAGCACTCTTGCTTTTTGGTTCCCTGAATTCATTCACTATTTTTTTTCTTCTCAACAATGCTTTTATTGTGAAAATGAGACCTGACTTTAAGTTTAGTAGAGAATAATAATTCAGGTACGAATTTTATTTTTTTTCCTCCCAAACAATTCATATAGTACATTTTAAGTTTACATAATCCTTGTATGGATTATGTATGTTACTATTTATGTACCAGAAAAAAAATCAAGATTAAGGTAGGACCAACGTATAAGGGCTGTGTACAAAATAGCAAACAAACAAAGAATAAAACTGTTTAAAACTGGTTTGAACATCATTTTGTTGTCTTTCTTTCTTAGCACCCCCCCCAAAAAAGGACAATAAAATTTAAGTAAAACTTATTTAAGCTCTCCAATGAAGATCAAAGATTAAAGAAAGAGAATTAAGTATATTATTTACACTTTAACACATGCTCCCAGTCCAAACTGTTTAAACAAGAAATAAAGGGTTGACACTTCTTTAAAAAAAATTCTCATTAGAGCTTGGAGTCTCAACTTTATAAACTAAAGCTTCTGTTTTCATCGGTGTAGGTTTGAAAGCCGGAACTGCGAACCTGTTTTTTTTTTTTTTACTCATCAAAAGTAGAATTCTTAATAAATACAATTTCCTTTTCCTCACTGGAAACTCTGCATTTATTTGGGTATTAAAAAGTATGTTGTTTGCAAATGTAAAAGCACAGTTGCACAGCAGAGTAAATGTCCTGACTGAGAAAGACCTGAAAACTGTTTTCGTTGTCGTCTCTATTGATTTTTCTTTTTTTTTTCAAAGATCAGGAAAAGGCGTTTAAACTGCTAAGTGCCGATCAAAACACTGCTTGATCCATTCACTTCACCTCCTTCAAGAAGAAACACAGCAATTGATTCTTTGATGTATGAGGAGCCGGATTTGCAATTCAAACAAGGAACCGCTTCCACGCTGCAAATAAATTATTATTTTCTTTTTTCTCTTCTTAATATCTGGAAGCAATTTAATTCCAGTTTTCATGTGGCTGTATTCTGTGGAAGGTTTTTGGGAGGAATATGTTATTATATGCCAAAAACAATGAATATGAGTCAAACTCTTAATATTTAGTATAAGTATCGTATGTCATCAGAATCAGAAAGTAATAACTGACGTGTTTTGGACATTAATTTAAACACCAACAGGTCGCAGATTCTGCATGTTGTGAATTTTCATTGCACCTGGGAAATACCACCACTAATAAACTGTGTATCTGCACAGTTTATTAGAATTATACATCAATTATACTCCAGATGAAAAGTGTTTTAAAGGCCTAAACGTGGCTGACAACTCGAAATTCTGCACACGCATTTTGTGGAAACATTGGTGATTTTTCACACGTGGTATTTAATCAAACTCGTTCTAAAAAGTTTCCTGCAATGCACTTCAAATTTGGTCAGGCCACTCTGGACAAGACAAGGATTAAAAGTGACCAAAAGCTTCCCTCAATGTCACATGGTGTGGGCACTAGGGGGCAGCAAATCTGCAGCAAATTCTCTTATACTGTTATAACTGTTATAACTCCACTACTGAAGGTCTGATCTGAACCAGATTTGCTATGGTTGATAATAGTCACGCTTTGAAGACCTCTAAGTGGAAATATTCTGTTTTTAACAGAGCGCCCCCTAGTGACAACAGAAGTGGCCATATTTTATATATTTCAGATACCCCCCAATTTTGGTCAAAACTTAAAAGCAAACAATAATAATGAACATTCTGTGATTTGTAGTAGCTGTAGTATAATTTTTTTTATTTTTCTTTCATGTTTGCAAATCAGTGTTACTATGGCAACGGTGCAAGTTTGCCGGAAAAAAATTATTATATTGTTCCTGGCCGCCATTGGACGCTCAAATACTCATGACACTCGTCAACATTGGAACTAGCTGTGAATCCAGGACTGTGCATTACAAAATGGCTGTAGAATCAACGGCTCCCGCAGCTGATTTCACCTACACACGTGTCAATCAGGATATGAGATCTTTAAAAAACTCTTGGACCCAAGATGAGATGATGCAAATATGAGAACCCGATTTCGCATCTATATTTAACCGTTAAAGCCAGCCTTTAACGATACTACGGTATTTCTACATTTAAAGAGGACATTCAGTGGAAAATCTAATTTCTGATGTTTTTTGGTGTGTCCCCGTGTCCTTCCTGTATCTAAACATCACTAAAGTGTCACAATAAACACTTCAGCCACTTCTGACAAAGAAGGGCTTCTCTGTTTACCTGAGCTCGAGCAAGAGGTTCTGAAAAGTCCAGTTTAGTTACGTAACTAGGACATTTGTCGTGCAACGAACCCTCCCCCAACAGCTACTCCTGGTCATGGACGTGAACATTCAACCTGAAGAAGAAGAAGAAGAAGAAGAAGAAGAGGAAGAAGAAGAAGAAGAAGAAGAAGCACCGCGGAGCAGTCAGTCAGCTGGTAGCTGGCCAATCACAAGAGACTCAGTGTTCTGTGGGGGCGGGCCTTAGCTCAGAAACAGTGTCTGTTCAGACGCTGGCAGAGAGCAGCAATAATCCGGCTTAATCTGAAGAGACTATGAGGTTTTTGACCATAAATATTATTTAATGGATCTAAGTAGACATCAATAATCTGGATTTTTGATTCTAAAAGATCATTCTATGTGAGCTTTAAATAAAATACTGGGTTTCGGTTCTCATTCCTATGTATTATCCCTATGTAACCTTTGCAGGTGCACACAATGAAGTATTATCAACTGAAATGAACACAAACACTTGAGTAAACATCACGATCAAGACACCAGCAAAAACATGTCCGTCCAACACTAACAAAAAAGACAGCCGCACGGCGTCCACCCTCCCCAACACAAACCATGAAGCATAGCACGCTGAGAAATTAAGCAACAAAACCCTAATAAACTCAGATTCTCCTGAAGACGGACAGATGAAAAGACAGATTTGGGTAAGTGTAAATCTTCTTGACGTGACGAAATTCAAAGTTTCCACAGAGACAAGAGTTGGGAAAACACAGAAAGACAAAATGGCGTTTATACGAGACATGATAAGAGGAGAAGAGTGTACTAACACGTCGTTGTTCCTGCTGATACTGTACTTCTGCTCAACTGCTGCCCCCATTCAATTAAAACAATCTTTATAATGTAGTTAGTGGAGGCATTTAGATAGGAACGATCAAAAACTTCACCAACAGAAGCGGTCGTCACGCTTATCTGCAGCAACATTACAACAGGATCTCAACCTCAGCTGAACTTTGCACCACTCTGGTTCTCAGTCTGACTAAAAATGGTACTTTATTTGCAGGAATTTTGCCACATTTGTGTCCTGGAGGACAAAAATAATAACAGGAAACCAAATTAATAACAGGAAACCAAATTAAATGGGTTGTATGCTTCAAGTTTTAATCACTGCTGGTAATGATGTTGGCAAAATGTGAAAGAGCAGCCCAGTTTTGAGTTATTTTTATATGGACATGTGGCCCGTGGGTCAGAACCGGCCCGCCAGAGGGTCCAATCCGGCCCACATAATGAATTTGTGAAAGGTTCACATAATGATTAGAATCTAATCAGTATGTGAACTCCTATATTTTTCTGTTCCAGGTACATGTGACAAACTTCTTAGTGCCTTTGTAGGTGCACTGTGATCTTTTAATGCACATGTGTAAACAGTAAACTAAAAAGGTATAATATTACATTTATTTTTCTCAAGAAGGTTTCAGGTTGTTCATAATGTGTTTTGTAAAAAGATACTTCAAGGGAAACAATTGTGTTTCTTGTTGTTTATAGGTTATTATGCTATGATTTTACTTTGTCCGACCCACTTGAGACCAGATTGCACTGTATTTGACCCCTCTGATCTAAATAAATTATAATTTAGATCAGATTATCCGGTGTCTGGCATCTCCTGGTAGCACTTGAACCCAGAAACTTAAAATCCCCCGTCTGTTTCTTTGTCCGTTTCTCTTGGAACGTGCAGCAGGGTGAAGCAGAATTAGCTCTTCGTGTTCTCCTGCTTCTGTCTGTCAAACCTCGCGGCTGCGAGCTGACAGCGCGGCCGCCCGCGACATGACAGCTATGCATTCACACTTGCTCCGCCGTTATTAGCACGATGCTAGGTAGCGGGCGTCAGCGCCGTCGGTTGCCGCTCATGTTCGCTGCCAGTCTGGCTGACAGGAAGCTTCTGTAGGGACAGACATGAGGGCAGGGCAGGACAAGAAGACAAATCCACAGGTGATAAACAGGAATATTGTCTCTAATCAGCCTCAGGTCTTTCCTCTGCTTTACCTTTGCTCAAATTACTCCTTGATGGTTGCCAAATGAACCGCGCAGCCAACCGCCACATAAATGCACGCCGTTAAGCACTCAAATATTTTGTGATCCCCATTAGCATTCCTCCCGTGTACAAGCTAATTGGCTTCTCCATTAGAATACACTGGGTCTGCTGGTAATGAGTAGCAAAAAAAAGAAAAGGAAGTGGCACAAAGAAAGAGGCTTTTTGCCGAAAATTAACGCCATGCAGCAATTTTCCTCATATTTTTCAGTCAGCCTTTTTTGTTTTGAAGACAAATTCACATTGTCAGAGTGTGATTTGAGGCAATTTGAGTGTTTGCCACCACTGTGATGTTATTAATGGATTTCAACAATTATTTTTAAAACAAATATATGTATTAATAAAGTCCACAGTGACAGAATGGCTGCCTGTTTTGGACATTCTTATTAAAGACACACATAGACGTAACCTCTTATTCTAAGCTTAACCCTTAACCCTCAGGTTCGCAAGGGCATCCAGTCTATATCCAGTCAGCAATAACGATATTTCACAGAATGTAAAAATTTGTGAAAAAATGTTTGTTCACATGGAACAATAAAAAGATCACAGTAAATAAAACTAAAAGAAATCTATAAACAACAACAAAAAAGAGAGCAATAAGTTATTATGACTCTAAAATTAAGTGGCAGGGCCACGGGTTTGACCCAAACCTAAACCTAATTCTAACCTAAATCAAAGTATTAACCCTGAAAAAGTCCTGTAAAGTTTTGATTACTAGTTAAAACCTCCTCATAAAGAGATGCTTGAATCAAAAGGACTAACCCTAACCCAGGTTAATCCTAACCCTGACATCCATTCATTTGGACGGACTAAACAAAGCCTTATCACTAACCCTAACCTTAACCGTACTACAATTCAAATCTTAGTCCTAAACTCAACCAGCTCCTCAGAAATCCTTGTGAGGTCTCAGCCCCACAAAGTTAAACGGCTTTTTCAGGGTTAAGACCTGGTTTTAGGGTTAGGCCCATTAATGCTTGGATAAGGGGCTAGGGAATGCATTATCTATGAGGTGTCCTCACTTTCTTTCCTCCTCGTCTCTCCTCACATGCAGCGTCCTGCATAATGAGTCTGAATCATTTTGGGTCTGGTCCAGGAAGTTACAGGGGCATGAGGAGCTGCGAGGAGGAGGAGGAGGAGGAGGAGGAGGAAGGTGTTTGTGGCAGAGGTGAGAAGACGAAGAACGCCAGGGACAATGGTGATGTACCACAGAAAGGGATGGAGAAGGAGGAGGAGGGATATGACCACAACATGAACAGAAATGACAGTTTCCTGCTATAAATGTAACAACATCAATCACTATTTTGTAAAATCACAATAATGGGATAATAAATATGTTGAATTTGTGTCAACGTTGTGTGTTTCCTCTTTGTTGTGAGTGTTTTCCACGTGTGCATAAGTGCATAAGTCTTAGGCCACCATTAGATTTCCGGTTTTAGCAACGCTATAATGACCATCCTGTACAATTATTTCTCCATCACTTTATTGGAACACGTCCTGAAAATATGGAGAAACACATATGCAGTTTGAAAATAACATCTTTTTCAACAAAAATGTTCTTGTATAATATCAAATATTTAGTGTGAGCTACATTTCCACTTGAACAATAACACAACCATGGCTCTTTAAAACCTGGAATGGAACCCTAATGTTATTGGTCAAACCTGTGTTTCTCCTACTATTTCATGGCAACAAATAGCTGCTGTGAAAAAGGTCTATTATACCTGGTTTACTCCAGACATGTTGGAGCATTACATACACATGTTGCACAAGTTCAACTCACTGACAGGTTGATCATATAGTAGAAGACTGACTTTTAGTCACATCTTTTCAATCTGAACGCCAACGATCACAAAAGTGACATAAAAACAACAAAGCTGCTGCTGGTGGACTAAGACTTATGCACATGACTGTATATCATTTTTATATTCACTTTTATGTCATTTATAACCTTATTTTATTCTTTCATTTGTCCAGGAGCTTGAGGAGTACAGACCTGCAATTTTCCAACATATTCCATTGCAATAAAAGCATGTAACATAAATAAGACATCCAAATTAGTCTGTACCTGATATGACATGATCACTACATCACTGAAGTGAACTCCTATTGCCCTGCCCTCTATTCTTACTTTGAGCTCATTTCATAAAATAATAATTTTTATTTCTCACCAAAATGTATGTTTGACCTCTGTTTGACCTCTGCTCTAATTTCACTTCTCTTCCTCAGGTTAGTCCTAAAATGTGACTAATTAGTGGAAGATACCATTTTTCACTAATACATTTTTCTTTTTTATTTATAAGGAGCAAATCAGCCAGAAAAACAGTCCATATTATAGACCCAAACTCTAGTAAAATCTATGTCAACAACTACGCTTTTGAAGTGATAATTCAATAATTTTGTGTGACTGTCTATAATATCTTAAGAATATATTTGCAACTTTATCTCAATATTATACAGCCTTCAAATCCTGGAAACTGAGGCTCATAAACTTCTCCTGCAACGAATTTCATAGAAAAAAAAACAACAACACAATTTTTAGCTCGCTGAAGTTCCCTGCTCACTGCACCAAACCCCATAGAGAAAATCAGTGATTTTAGCTCACAGGGAGCTGCTGGTCTACTGCTGCCTCGTGTGGTCACTTTGTGTCACTGAGGTAAATCTGAATTAAGAATTTCAAACACTGAAGTCGCAAAACAAAACATTTGAACTTAGTGATGGAGGCAGCAGTGGATCAACAACTCCTGTGTGCTGTGATGTAAAATCGCTGATTTTCTCTATGGACTTTGGTGTGGGAGAGTGAGTGGTTTACTAACTTCAGTTTCCTGTTGGAAAACCGAATAAAAGTTATGTTACGTACATCATGTTATGTGTTTAAGTCTATGATATATTAAGAATATGTTTACAGCTTTATCTCACAGACAGACCTTTGCAACAGGAAACTGAAGTTTGTAAACCACTCACTCTCCCACACCAAAGTCCACAGAGAAAATCAGTGATTTTAGCTCACATGGACACAGGAGATGCTGGTCTACTGCTGCCTCGTGTGGTCACTTTGTGTCACTGAAGTTAATCTGAAAAAAGGATTTCACACACCAAAGCTACAATTCAACACATTTGAACTTAGTGATGGAGGCAGCAGTGGACCAGCAACTCTTGTTGGTCTTGATTCAAAATTGATGGTTTTCTCTATGGAGTTTTGTATGAGAGGGTGACGGGTTTAAAGTAACACAAACATACTTTTTTTTGGTTGAAATATGATTATTTACCAATGATTAAATGTGGCAAAGATATTGTACAGTTAAGCAGGTGTAGATTTAACTTGGTGAGCTTTTTCATATTTGATTTGGTCAGTACAAAGGTAAAAATGTAGGTGTTTGTGGAAGTAAAGAAAAGAAACAATGACAGATGACAATGAGAGTTTGAGAAGAAACACGGCAACTTTTAGCAATTTAACAATTAGTAAGAGGAAGAGTATAGGGAAATAAAAGCGGAAAGGGCAGTAGATGGATAATGGTATAGAAAAATAATGTCTCCCACTTCTTTTACTTCTTGTTGATGTAAAAGGCATTTTTAATGACATCATGACACATTACAGCTGCTTTCTTTGGGTTTTAATGCCAAAATAGCACAATAAACACACACATACTCACACACACACACTAGCACACAGGTCTATTAAGTGCGACTTATCTAAAATCACCTGAGAACTATAAAGAAGCACTGAAGGCGTTCACTTCCTCTAAGATGCATTTCACTTCTGTTGTTGTTTTCCCCTCCGTTTTCCCATGTCTCCCCTCTGCTTAACAGAGCAAAGTGCTTTTAATTTGCCTCTTTGCGAAGACGTCCCGTTTCCCATTTAAACAAGTATCTCGATTGGCTCGCTCGCCCTCAGCACAACGGCGGCAAACAGTTCAGAAGCCTCCGCTCACTTTTTAATGGCCTTCTCCGCTCGACTCCATCCCCGATTTTATTTTACACTGGAGACGAGCGAGGCATCTCCTCAGCATTTCCACCTCTCCTCTGCTCAGTCTCTTTGTGCTTAATTCCCCTTTAACTGTGTTCGCTGGAGTCGTTAACTGATTAAGCAGTTTAATTAGGCCACACAGCGGAGACACACTGAAAAACCCAGCCATGAGTTCCTTAAATGAAAATACAACAAAAAGACTGGGGAGATCCTTCTTTTTTTTTGACAAAAATATAGCATTAATAAAAGGATTTAATTGCAAATATTATATTTCCACGACTCTTTACAATCTTTTGCAACACTTTTGTGAGATAGTAATATCAGGGACCCTTGAAGAACACTGAAAAAGTAATAATGAGAGTTGGTATCAAACTGAAATATCACAATACATGGCTTAAAGTGATAGTTCAATTTTTTTAAATTTCTGACAAAAAGCCAGAGACACAAGAAAAAAAAAGCATCTTTATAAAATACCACCCTGAAACATTTACACCTACTCAAGTCTACAGCATCTTAAGAATATTTTTGCTACTTTAAATCACCGTTTTCCAACAGTAAACTAAAGTTTGTGGTAGTCTGCTAATTGCTAACTCTTCCGCACCAAACTCCATAGAGAAAATCAGCGATTTTACATCACAGCACACAGGAGTTGTTGATCCACTGCTGCCTCCATCACTAAGTTTAAATGTCTTTTTTTGTCAAATTCGGCATTTAAAATCCTTTATTCGGATTTATTTCAGTGACACAAAGTGACCACACGAGGCAGCAGTAGACCAGCAGCTCCTGTGTCCCTGTGAGCTAAAATCACTGATTTTCTCTATGGCGTTTGGTGCAGTGAGCAGTTAACTTCAGTTTCCAGGTGGAAGAGGCGTCTAATGTCTTTTTTTGTCAAATTCGGCATTTAAAATCCTTTATTCAGATTTACCTCAGTGACACAAAGTGACCACACGAGGCAGCAGTAGACCAGCAGTTCCTGTGTCCCTGTGAGCTAAAATCACTGATTTTTTCTATGGCGTTTGGTGCAGTGAGCAGTTAACTTCAGTTTCCAGGTGGAAGAGGCGTCTAATGATGGGATTAAATGAGACAGATTATTTAAGAAATTAGGTTTTTGTTGCCAGTTCTCCAGTGTCCGGTCTAATCTGACCAAATTTTTAATCTTTTTTAGTTGATCACCAAAATTATGTTCCCATTACATTTTGATAAGAATCTACCCACTGATAAAAATGGTCACATTTCAAGAAATCCCCATCTCATATGAGCAAAAATCATATCTCTGTTGAAACTCATTTGATTAAGATTATGACTAAGATTCATTTGGATGGGATCCAGATTACAGATTTGATGTTAAGTCAAATTGAACATGGGAACAAGTTCAGCTGTGTACAGTATATCTCAGCAACATCCTAACAGATCAGGATGAACTTTGGAAAATGTTTATGGGGAAATGGTCACAGCTATAAGCAGGTAACGTTCATTGGATCAAAATGTAAACGTTTCAGGTGTTGGTGTGTAAAACTCAGCTGAAATGAGTGATGTTTTTAAAATGTGCCATTATATGACTTGGCATATAAACATCCAGTTCATTCTCGCTCCCAAAATACACAAGAATCGGTCACATGTGGAGAGAGAATGGCAGCAGACTGCACGACCGCTGCTCCTCTGACAGTCAGAGCAGGAGTCTGGCTGCAGTTTACAAGCTGCCATTAGAGGTGAGATTTCCTGGTGAGGTCCAGCAGTCTGGTACTGCTGGACCAGACTGCTGGACCTCACCAGCAGTGTGGTTCTGGAGGACACATCAGTGTCCCACTGAGAGAAAAAAAAAATAAAAACATGCCTCCCTCCAACCAAGCCATGTGCTAGTATGTCCCGTGTGCACGGCTGGAGCTAACACCTTTAATTGACAAAGCAAAAAAAAAAAAAAAAACATAGCGCACACACACACACACAAACTGGTTTCCATGACTTCAGAGGACATTTGCACTGACTTCCTTACTCTAACCTTAACCATAATTACTAGTGTCCTAACCCTAGCCCTGACCCTGAGCTTAACCTAACTTTAAAACATGTCTTCACCTTAAAATGGAGTCACTTACGTTATGGGGACTTGATTTTTGTCCCCATAAGGAAGACAAGTCCCCATAATGTGACTGTGGAGACACATTTAGGTCCCCACAACATGAGGAAGACCAGCTACACACACACATACATGCTAGCCATGCTACAAAAAGGTAAATTATGGAAAATAAACTCACAAATAGAAGTGGCACCAGTCCCGATAATAAACACTGATATTAAAAACACAGAACTTATTTGAATAAAATCAGCTCCATTTCACTGACACAAATATCTTTCCTAAGATAAGGTAAATAATATGTATTGTTTCTTTACTCTAAATTATGATTTATATTTATGTTTTCATAAAAAAGACAGCCACTTCTCTCTAAAAAGTCAAAGTTAAATGCATTTTTCCAATTTTTATAATTCAAAAT
>JAFBJR010000421.1:1460325-1470914 GCA_016785285.1 Brachirus orientalis
TGTATGCAGAAACTGTGCCTCTGTTATGACCACAAGTTTGTCTTTTTCCTCTGTACATACCTTAATTTAAGAGTCACATCATTGCTACTTTATTTTTTTTTCTGAGTTTTGTCATACACAGAGAGAAACAATCCACTTGTTTTTTTTTTGCAGTGCAATAAAAAAGTCAGCAATAAATACATAAAATGACCAATTTTAAATGATAATAATAACTATTATGATAATGAAAAACTTTCAAACGCAAGCAATAAATCTTTAAAATAACAACAATCACCACGACAACCATAACGGCCATTGTGTGGCGCTAGAGAGAGGCCACCAATAATTTCCTGCCAATCACATGTCATTTGCATTTGGAAAACTTGACTTTTGAAGTTCTTTCAAACATTTTTTTTTTTTTGCTTTTCATTTCATTTTCTACCACTTAATCTCCTCCACATGAGGATGTTAAACAAAAATTCACACCTACATCGACTGTGACTTCATTTTGTGGAGCTTTTCCTTTGAACGCAGAGTGAAAATACCTTTACTTTGGAAATTCAGCATTTGCTCCCCCGTCGTCGTCCTGGCAAAACGGCATCGGGTTACATTTCTACCTGAAATAAACAAAGTTCATATTCTGAGGGTTGAATGAAAAAAAAAAAATCATACATTTGCCACCTTTTATTCTCAGATTATGTGTTTTTTTACAGACTATAATCAATTATTTAGTGTCTATTCTACAAAACTGTTATGTTTTTAGTGGAAATAATTTACAATATATGATTATTATATTGTACATTTTCCCCATTTTGGGTCTAACAAAGGACTATCTTATGTTATAATACAATAATAATAATTATTATTACTATGAATTTGTTTGTCACAGATAAAACACTTCATTGACCTGCGGCTGCACAACATGCCCTCATGGACAAAGGGGGGCCCTGTCAGTAGTAACTGCTCTGACCTTTGACCCTCTAAGTGAGAGCAAGTGCAGGTCAAGAGGATCCACATCAGGTTTGGAAACAATAGCAAACACTCAGTGTGTGAGAGAGCACAAAAGACACAAGACGGTGCATTTCAGAGGCCGTGGTCTAAACAAGGTCCGAGTCGTGCCAAGATGTTTCTCTCACAATATTCGTACGGAATTACGACAAATTAAAATACAGTAAAAAGGGGTAGAAGACAGGCTCTTATGAAAACATGGCTGCCATCTACAGGTATGTCTGCGTACGTTTATGATATCTTAAGTGTACTGTATATGTTCGCTATCTCATCAATAGGCACCTATTTCTGGCTGGAAGGTGACGTTTGTAAACCGCTCACTCTCCCACACCAAACCCTATAGAGAAAATGATCAATTTTAGCTCACAGGGACACAGGAGCTGCTGGTCTACTGCTGCCTCGTGTGGTCACTTTGTGTCACTGAGGTAAATCTGAGTTAACTATTTCAAACTCAAAAAGTCACAAAATGAGACATTTAAAGTTCTTGATGGAGGCAGCAGTGGATCAAAAACTCCTGTGTGCTGTGATGTAAAAATCGTTGGTTTTCTCTATGGACTTTGGTGTGGGAGAGTGAGTGGTTTACAAAACTTCAGTTTCCCGTTGGAAAAGACCGTTTTTTATAGTGGTAAAGTATTCTTAAGACACACATCATGGACTCAAGCTAACTGAGATTTTAATAGATTGTAATTTGGTGAATTCAAACAATTCTGTTTTTTTTTTCCTCGTTTCCACTGAGAGCGAGTATATGTTTCAAAATCCTCCACAATCTTCTTTATGTGTACTTTAATAATACAATCTCAAATCAAACAAACAGTTTATCCGATTTCAGGAAAAAAACATTTAACAAGTGAAACCTAAAATTTAAGAAAGGAAACACGTTTTACATGAGCTCAACAGAATAAAGGACATAAAAGGAAACTGCAAGAGTGAGAGGTCTAATTTTCTTGATTCTTGTTTCAAATCAGCACATTTAAACACTGTGGAAGACACTTTTCTTTTCCATTCAGAAATTAGATTAAAGAATGTATCTATTTTTCAGTGGATTTATAAAAAAAATGGGGGCGACGTGTTAGACGCACAAATATTAGTAGGTTAAATAATTTCCCTATCAAACCAAACATAAAACACACCAGGGTCTGTATTCCTGTGCGTTTGTCCCACAAGTTAAAGATCATGTAACGTTTCCTCTCCCGTTTGCTGATTCCACGTTTTCCTGCTCGCACGTTTGATTTCAGCACAGGAACATCAGGGACATGGCGTAATTTATGGTTTCCATCCTGCTGCAGATGAAAAATAATCAAATCCAAATAAAATGCAAAGAGGAGGAAGTGATTATCTAAACGATGGCTGCTGGGGTTTGGGGAAGTGTGTGTGTGTGTGTGTGTGTGTGTGTGCGTGGGGTGTTGTATCTGACAGCTGAGTGCACTGTTTTATGGACAACAGGAGGGAGGAGGAGGAGGAGGAGCAGAGGCACAAAGAGGTGGTTTGGGGGTAAAATGGTGAAAGGAATGAGGGGTGGGGAACCTTCATGTTTGGGCACTTTACAAGAAGGAATGATCAATTTGACACACACATTTCCTGGAGCCTTCTCTAACCTTAACCATAACTACCACTGGCCTAAATTAACCATGCCTTCACCTTAAAATGGAGCCGTGGAGACTTGATTTCCGTCCCCATAACGTGACTGTAAACAGATTTAGGTCCCCACAACACAAGGAATACCAGGTACACACACACACGCGCTGGTCTTACATCCTTTGTGTGGACCCTCAAAAACATAATGTATCCCCTTAACCCCCTAACCTTAATTATCCCAACTAAATTCTAAACAACCCTAACCCTAAAACCAGGTCTTAACCCTAAAACCTTGTGGGGACCAGACAAAATGTCCCCACAAAGATCGGTTTGAACGTGCTTTGGTCCCCACAGGAATAGAAAAACATGTACACACAGAGATTCACACAGTTATTCTAATCCAAACCTTAAATTGATCACAATTCAAATCTTAGTCCTAATCTTAGCCAGTTCCTCAGAAATGAGGTTCTGCCTCATTAGGACCAGGTTTTGGTCTCCATGAGGACTACTGGTCCTGACAAGGTCAGGGTTTATGACAGAAAATGTCCTAAAGAGGAAACAAATACAAGAAAACACACAAATTCTTGTACATCATTCTTACTGAGGACATAATATAATATAAACATAATGCATTAGCCTGTCCTTTAACCTAAGCCAAAGCTAAACCCATTTCCTTTTTCAAGTCTAAACTCTCCAGAAGCCCTTTAAAGTTATGAGGACAGACAAAATGTCCTCACAAACACAGGACTGAATCAAAATGTGTCCTCACAACCTACCACACACACACACGTTTGCGCTTCTATCAAAGTGAGGACCCTCATAGACATAATACATTCCCTAGCCCCTTATCTTAACCTTAACCCAATTCTAACCCTAACTCTAAAACCAGGTCTTAACCCTGAAAAAAGCCCTTTTAAGAGGTGAAAAGGGTGAGGACCAGACAAAATGTCCTCACTTTGTCAAAATGTCCTCACTTTGTAGGTGATTATACAATTTTTTGGTCTTCACTCCGCAGCAAGCACAAGAACACACACACACAGATCATTTGGACAGACTAAACAAAGCCTTATCACTAACCTGAACTATAACCACAATTTAAACCTTAGTCTTAAACTTAACCAGCTCCTCAGAAATGAGGTTCAGCCTCATTCGGACCAGGTTTTGGTCTCCATGAGGACTACTGGTCCTGACAAGGTCAGTGTTTATGACAGAAAAAGGTCCTAGAGAGGCAGCAAATACAAGAACGCACACACAGGCGCCCTGACAGGCTGAGACAGAGCGTGACATTTAGAGGGAAAAAGCTGACATTGACTCCATCACTGTCACCCCGACTGCCATAAAGCAGCTGCAAATATTAAAACATTTTTCATCTGTGCCGCTCGAGGTTATTGGCACCAGAAATTGTTTTCCCCTCCGTCTGCTGCTGCTGCTGCTGCTGCTGCTGCTGCTGCTGCTGCTGCTGCGAAGCTCGCTCTGCCGCAGTCCTCCCCCGAGACCCGCGCCTGTTACCACCGCCTCACAACATATTGGCAGTTGATGTGAAGCTATCCATGTACACTTGCCACTCACAGAGTCTTTATCGCCTTCCACTCTCCCTCTGCAGCAGGAAAACCTCCCCTCCGTCCCTCCATCCCTTCATCCCTCACACACACACACACACAAAACAAAGGCTCTCATCCTCTTCTCACTGGAATACATTTTCAGACAATGACATGTACCACTGTTTCACTCAGATACAGCAGGAAGCACTTAAGTGTGTGTGTGTTGTAGACATGTGTTCAATTAGGTACCGGACAAAAAAGTAAATAAAAACGCCTGCGGTCTTTTCTATACCTTCATTTGGTTTGAGAATATACGAGCACGGTTATGAAAAGCTCACGGAAACAGAGGAATGCGTGTCGCAAAGTGTTGAAATGTTACCAAAACATGTCACTAATGTTACGGAAAACTTAATGTTAACAAAGAAAATGTTACAAAAATGTAGGAAGGCTACGAAAACATCGTTGTCGCACAAACATAACTTGCACTGCCAAACTGCCAAAACATGATCACTATTACGAAAAAAAGTAATCCAAATGTGGTGGGGTTGAAGAAGATTATTAAATCTTACACAAACTGGACTGATGGTGCTTTTTCAATACACAGTTCGAGCACGGCTCAGCACGGCATGGCTCAACTCTACTGGTTCTGTTTTTAGTCCCTGCTCTGTGGAGGTTCCAGTTACTAAAATGTGACGTGGACAGACTGCCGGCCACTGATTGGTCAGAGAGCGTCGTCACTGGAAGAGTCACGAGCGCGACGTCCGACACAAGAATCAAAGCGAACAATGTTGAACTGTAGATGAGTTAAAAAGACTTGAAAATCCTGAAAACATGCGTTAATCTGCAACATTTAACAAGGACATTTGTAAAATGTCCATATTTAACAGAGGAGTCTGGTGTATTTAGCGACAGCACTGCTGAAAGACGGAGATGGTGAGCCCAATCACAAGCCGTTCAGCCGGATTTCACTTCAGTCACTGTGTCAGACGGAGTCTGTGCTCCGGTCGTGCAGGAAGTACTGAACCATTCAGTGAACTCATCTGTTTATAAAACTGAGGAAAATGATTCAGGACAAAGAAAACAACTGCTTTGACCGCGTTTGTGTCGTCACGGCTGTTTCTACGACGACCACGCCCACGTCGACTGTAGGAATAAAAAAGGACACCAAAGCGAGTAGAATCGACCAAATTAAGGCACAAATTGAGATGTTACAGAACCATGATTTACATGTAAATGGTCTGTATTTATATAAAGTGGCTTTTTTTTTTGCCTTTCACCCATTCACACCCATTCACACACACTTCCATGGAGCGCATCTATTTCCATGACTCAGCTTTCAAACCATTCGCACAGCTGCGGGTACGATGTGGGGTTAAGTGTCTTGCCCAAGGACACATCGGCATGTAGACTAGGGGAGGCGGGAATTAACGACAACCTGCTGAGTACGAGGGAGCATTGCTCCGTCATGTCAATAAAAGAAACGAAAATCTTGGAATATTTCAAAAATATTACTTATGTAGCTATTTAAAAAAAAAAAAAAAAACCTCTGGGGGCGGAGCTTTGTCTCAAGGGTTGATGTGAGTGGGCGGGATTTATTGGTTGCATTTTTGGTAAAGGTGAAACTTCTAATGCTAATCGGTACGAGACGATATAGATCCTGTCACTATAATCTGAATTTAATAATTATTATTGTACTAATTCAAAAAAAAAAAAAAATCCTACTTAAACTCTTGAGCTGTCTCAAAAACTATTATAGTTTTGTGGACAGATACATTTGGTGAGCTACACAGTATTTTCAACATTTTTCACCTTTTATGTTTAAATTCACCACAATTAATTTACAGAGTGATTATTATTTTTATTGCAATGTTAAATACAATCATCTGATCTCCATGTTTAAATGATGTTTAAATGTTGGTGATGTCACTATGACTGTATCATTATACAGTATTATGTTGTTGAACGTCTGATTGGTGACGTTTCCATAATGTAGAGTTTTCCTGTTCTCCATCTGTATGTATGTGTGTGTGTGTACTTGTATTTATATCTTTGTCAGGTCCAAAAGAAGCAAACCTACACTCAGAAAATTGAAATGTTGACTTTGATTTAATTTATTTTGTCAACAGCTTCCACGTAACTGCATTTAGTTTATGTGAAGCAGAAAATGTTAATTTCATCTAACTTAATTATCATGTATTACATGGAAAACATGTTTTATCTCAACATGTACCTTTGGTAAACTGAAAATAGAAAATGCATATAAAGTGAACAACCTATTTTTTTGAGTGTATAAAAAAAAGTAGGTGTGTGTGTGTAGCTGGTCTTCCTCATGTTGTGGGGACCTAAATGTGTCTCCACACTCACATTATGGGGACTTGTCTTCCTTATGGGGACAAAAATCAAGTCCCCATAACGTAAATGACTCCATTTTAAGGTGAAGACATGTTTTAATGTTAGGCTGAGGTTAAGGTTAGGGTTAAGGTTAGAGTAAGTCTCCAGGAAATGAATGGAAGTCAATGTAATGTCCTCTGTAGTCATGGAAACCAGTGTACCAGATTTGAACTTGTGGGGACATTTTGTCTGGTCCCCATGACGTTACTGGGGCTTTTTCGGGGTTTAGACCTGGTTTTAGGGTTAGAATTCATTTTAGGTGTGATGGTTAAGGTTAAGGTAAGAGTTTAGGGAATATACAATATGTTTATGAGTGTCCACACAAAGACTGTGTGTGTATATTGTCCACATCTCAACATCAGCTCATCATCTGTTTTATTATTATTATTTTTCCTTCTTTTGAGGCTTTGAGATGCCGACGCCCCTAGTCAAACCTGTATATGGTGTATATTTAAATATCTTTTGAAAACAGGTGAATTTGGTTCCATGCTTGAATTATTCACCCTGACATTCAAAAATAGCCTCCAATAAATGCTCATCACTGGTGACACGAGCCGAGCGCGGCCCATGTTTCCAAATGTATTCAGATACGTTTGCTTTGATTGGTCTGTAAATAGAATATCAATGTGTCTTTTTCTTTGGATTTCAATTTCATTTTCTTTTCTTTTTTTCTGGGGTGGGGGGGGGGATCCTAGACATATCATTGCCTCCTCTTTTTCCCCTCTCGTCTGGGTTTCATGACAGGTTTTGTATTATGACACATGCAAGTACAAAGCAAGTTGCCCTTGATTTGCATCAGAGAGGTGGATACAGGGATTCCTGATGAATCTTTGACACTTACAGTTGAGGGTGAATTTATTAGCCCCCTATGAAAATGTCATTGTTTTAAAAGTGTCTCCCACGTGCTGTTAAACAGAGCAAAGAATTTTTAACATCCTAGTTTTATTTTGGATGCTTCCATTATTTGACTTTGTACAAAATAATGAAATGATTCCACAACAACCAAAAACTACCAGGGTCAACATGATTGTCCCCCTGATGCTAACAGTCACTTGTGTCTCCTTGTTGCTGGATAACAGCCTGCAGTGGTTTGTTGTAGTTTGTCTCCTGAGGAATCCCAGCCCATTCTTCTTTGGCAAATCTCTCCAGCTCCTCCACATTTGATGGCCTTCTGGCATGGACCTTGGTCTTCTGGCATGGACCTTGGCCTTCTGGCATGGACCTTGGTCTTCTGGAATGGACCTTGGTCTTCTGGCATGGACCTTGGCCTTCTGGCATGGACCTTGGCCTTCACTTCAATGGGATTTAAGTCAGGACTTTGTGCAGGCCAGTCACTAACGTTCACTCTGGTCTTCTGGAGGTCGTTCTTCACCAGGAGCCACGTATGTTTTGGGTCATCGTTGTCGTCGTGTTGGAAGACAAAGCGACGACCCAGACCCAGTTTTGCTGCTGACTGCTTCAGGTTTTCTTTCAGAATCTTCACATCTCCTTGTTTCTTCATGATTCCTTCCACCTTGATGAGATTCCCAGTTCCAGACTCACTGAAGCATCCCCACAGCATAATCCTCACACCACCGTGTTTCACTGTGGGGACGCTGTTCTTTGGGTTATACGCCTCTGTCTTCTGTCTCCAAACATAAACAATGTCTCTAGTTTGGTCTCATCTGAGGACAAGGACATGCTTCCAGTATGAATAATCTGGGTTAAAAATTCGTTGCTCTGTTTAACAGCACTTTGGAAATACCTTTAAAACAATGACATTTTCATAGCCGAGTTAATAATTTCATCCTCAACTGCAGATTATGGATTAATTGGGAAAAAAATACATAATTCTTCTTCCATAGTAAGTGGCTGCATGGATGATGAAACACATTTCATGCTACCAAATTAACATTTGACTAAAAGTCAGCACCTGTTTTTTCTATGAAGCAAAAACATTGAAATTAAAGGAAATGTTCCTTTCTGAAATTTCACACAGATTTTGCAGAATTTCTTCTCATCACCATGAGAAAGAAGACTCGGGCTCATTAATTCCAACACATACACCGATGTCTCTTACAATATTAATCAGGATTATAAAAAAAAAAACAAAAATGAATTAACATCTGGAAGTAAAGCTGCAACTATAACAATGAATTTTATGATCAAATTAATCTATTAATTATTATTATGTGTTGTTTGGTCCATAAAACGTGTCAAAATGTTTCCTAAACCTGGAAATGATGATGTTCTCAAGTGTCTCAAAATATAAATGGAGCAAAGAAACCAGAAAATAGTTATTGGTTGCATTTTGTGAAAGTGTAGCTGCTAGTGCTAACTGGCTCGATACAGTATATGGAGTTTTCTTGTCACTATTACTGACAATAGTATTTGTGATCTGGAATATCATTATGACCATTTTAAAAACTGTAAAACTTCCCTCGATTATTATTATGAGTCATTTGGTTCATAAAATGTTGAAAAATGTTGACGTTGTTCAAATGTCTTGATTCATCCACAAGCCAAATTTATTGTCTGGGTAAATCTGGAGAGGATCCAGGTGAGGGGGGGTGGAGCCTGGTTTCAGCGTGCAAGAGGCAAAGTGTGTAAACCAATCTCAATCACATCTGCACCAAACCCCATAGAGAAAATCAGTGATTTTACATCCCAGTACAAAGGAGTTGTTCATTGCCTGCTGCCTCCATCAGTAACTACAAATCTGTCATTTTGTCACTTCTGTGTTTGAAATCCCTCGCTCAGATTTACCTCGGTGACACAAAGTGACCACACGAGGCAGCAGTAGACCAGCAGCTCCTGTGTCCCTGTGAGCTAAAATCACTGATTTTCTCTATGGACTTTGGTGTGGGAGAGTGAGTGTCTAACAGTGAGATAAATCATTGATCAGATTCTTAAGATATCTTAGACTTAAGCTGATGAAGAGTTGAAGAGACATTTCTCTCTTCTATTTGATCATCTTTGTGAATGTAACCACAGTTTTGGAATTATATCAATAAGAAAAACTGTTTTATTTTCATTTTCCTCTGGTAAATAGCATTTAACTGTAAATATGTTACATTTTGCTTAAATGAGTAGAGAGAGAGAATAAAACTCCTTAATGGAAATTGAAAATTGGATGACTAGTTATGGTAAATGTGAGTATCAAAAATGAAAATGGTGGAAAAACCAACATTTTCTTACAAAAAGGCGACTAAAACTATCAAGAAAAGTAACGTGCAACTGAATAAATCCTACCAACCAATGTTTGTGACACTGAACACTAAAGCTGCAGCTACCTGCTACAGCTAACATCAGCTAATGAGGTCTTTCTCTCTTTCTGTCTGTCTGCCTGCCTGCCTGTCTGCCTGCCTGTGGCCCCTCAGGCCGTCTTTAGGCCTGTGGAAGACATTTGCTGCTAATGCTCATCAATGAGAGACACAAATGGTCTTATTACAGCAGCTCCCACAGCTTACACTATACATCAGGTATGAACACGCAGCAAAATGGAGAACCTGATTGTTCTGGGAGCAACAGCGCTCATTACTCAACGCGCCTCCCCCTCCCCCCCTTTTTTTTCTTCTTCCTCATCATCTTCCTCTGTGTCTGCCTTTACAGCTCTTCCTACTCTCTAAATCTAAAACGTCAGATTATCTGTGAAACAGATACAAAAAAAAAGCAAAAATAATCTGTTATGTCATATATCAGTCAAATATTTCAATAATGGCGTTCAATCGAATTCTAAAAATTGGAAAAATGCATTTAACTTTGACTTTTTAGAGAGAAGTGACTGCCTTCTTTTAATTTAGTCAAGAAACAGTACATATTATTTACCTTATCTTAGGAAAGATATTTGTGTCAGTGAAATGGAGCTGTGTTTATTCAAATAAGTGCTGTGTTTTTAATATCAGTGTTTATTATCGGGACTGGTGCCACTTCTATTTGTGAGTTTATTTTCCATAATTTACCTTTTTCTAGCATGGCTAGCATGTGTTTGAGTGTGTACAAGAGTGTGTGTGTGTGTGTGTGTGCGTGTAGCTGGTCTTCCTCATGTTGTGGGGACCTAAATGTGTCTCCACACTCACATTATGGGGACTTGTCTTCCTTATGGGGACAAAAATC
>JAFBJR010000421.1:1470924-1556048 GCA_016785285.1 Brachirus orientalis
TTAGGGTTAGGGTTAGAATTGGGTTTAGGTTAGGGTCAGGGTTAGGGTTAGGACACTAGTAATTATGGTTAAGGTTAGAGTAAGTCTGCAGGAAATGAATGGAAGTCAATGCAATGTCCTCTGAAGTCATGGAAACCAGATGGTGTGTGTGTGTGTGTGTGTGTGTGTGTGTCCTAACATTGTTTCCTCGTCGCGGTGAACTCCGGTTGACCTATGACGAGGGGACAAAGACAGGTCAGTTGTCTATTGGTCAAGAGAAATGGCGTCCAGCACCAATCACATTACACGCTTCCCTTCCAGCTGCCGAGCTCGTTAGTGCGGTGATCAGTCATCGTTAGAGACCAGTGTTCAGTTCAGCCTGGTCTCAGTCTGACCTTTAACACTGTTCTTACATCATGTAGGTCCTCACATATCCATACACACTGTGTCCAAGTATGTTATTTGTTGGGTAATGCTGTACAAAAATAGACGCAGGGTGAGTTTCTTTACTGTCACGAACAACAAAGATAAATAATAATCCTGCTGTGTAGACTGAATATATTGGAGACCTTTATTTTTCTTGCGTACTAAACGCCTTACGAACACATGATATTCCCCATACTACGTGTCTGAACATATATAATATCTAACATTGCTTACTATTTATGATTATGAGCTCTTTTTACTTATTATTTATTATTATTTTTGCTCTCAGAAACATTGCCTTTGGTTTTGTTGAACAATGTCAATAAAGATAGAATCAATCAAATGTTCTTTATTGAGTAGCTGGTTCAACTCCATCACACCATTGGTGTTTCTGGTCCAAAATGGCCACCATGGAAAATAAACAATATATATAAAGTTTAATTATAAAAATAATTATAATATTGTGCTTTACAGTCTGCACGTATTGGTGGCCTTATGTAACATTAACCTTCATCTTGTATTCGGTTTAATTTCACCTATTTCTTCATTAAATTACCTAAAGCATAAATATGTGCCACAATAATGTATACTGTGTGTGCACTTCAAGGCTTAGAGTTTTACTTATTTGGTATTTATTTACCCCCCATTCCTTTGAACAGAGTAAACAGTCAACAACAAAGAAATTCTAATTTTGAAATATTTTTCATCTTATTGCCTCAACAACCATTTCTTTTTTTTTTATTTTAAAATATATTTTTAACTTCTTTTATGTTTCAAGTTGCTTTTGTTTTTCTTTGACTGGACTAAGATTCTACAATATAGTCAAATATTAACACTGATAAAATAATTAAAATAAAATGTCATCAGGTTTAAGTGAAACATCTTAAATAAAAACTCTAGTAAATGTTGTCGGTTTTATCATAATTTAATTTGAATTTGGAGTGTGTGGAGAATGACCATAACTGAGTTACATTGTAAATGTGTTTTCTGGTTTGTGCAGGATTTGATTCTCAAACTTGATTTCCAGTATTTTGAATTTGGACTGCAGGACCAATTTTAAATGCTAATGTCCAAAGTAGCTTAGCTATGAAAAAAAAGGACATTTAAAATGTTGACAGGTTCAAAATACGAACCAAATGATGCTGTCATCAGTGTATTTGTTAATTATTGTTACTTTTTAATATAATTGAATTTATTTCAGCTCCTTCATGTCATTTTCTTAGTTTGGTTGTTAGCGGTGTTTAACCTGCGTCGGCATCCATCTTATTTTACTGCCCTCTTGTGGTTTCTTTTTCAATCTGGATTCAATAAACACCTTTATTTATTTATTTTTTATTTGTTTACTTACTTGATTTGACTTTTTTTTTATATTGGCCCCATTAAGTAATTTTAGTAGTTTGGTTAGTTTGATGGTCAGTTGTCATCCATCTTGTTTTGCTGACATTTCTTTTGGTTTTCACAAAAAAAAAATAAAAATGTGTCATTGGTGTCTTTATTTTTTTATTATTATTTTGACCCCAACATATTATTTTAGTAGTTTTTTTGTGGTGTTTAACATCAGTCGGCATCCATCTTGTTTTGCTGCCATTTCCTTTGGTTTCTTCTTCAGTGTTTGTGAGTTTTTTTTTTTAATTTATTATTAAATAAATATGATTAATTTGCAGTGATACAGTATTCACTTCTGTAAATTAAGGAGGTGGGAATAAAGGGGAATTCCATTGCTGGTGATTATTCACACTCCCTCATTTACATGCGTGCATACACAGTGACGCCTGTCGGCTGTCTTCACCGCCATCTGCCGGGTCACGTGACCTGGGGAAACTCTGCCGCAGCAGACGAGCTGTCAATCAATCAAGGCCTGGAACAATGGAGAGCACGCGCACACACACACACACACACACACACACACACACACAGGGGGAGAATCCATACTGTACTCACACACACACAGTGTGTGTTATGAGCTGCATGTGAATGAATCAGACTCTAATCTGCATCTATTTGAGCAATCATATGAGGAATGTGACGTGTGTGTGTGTGTGTGTGTGTGTGTGTGTGTGAGATGAACACATGGACATTGCAGTATTCATGCAAACTGACGGTTTTCTGCTTATCTCATGTTCTGTCTGTAAACCTCATGTAAGACACAGTTGGCCTCAGGGTTGACTGTAAGAATTAAAAACAAAAACAGCAACAAACACATTTTAAAATGTTTCCATGAGAACAGACACACGTGAGTCCGTCGTGACCACACACACACACGCACACACGCACACACACACGCACGCACACACACCAGTGTCCGAAACTCAATCACCAGAGGTCGTGTTAGTGAGTGCGGGAACAGATTCGATTAGCGCTGTATTAGATACGGGAAATGATTTCTGTCAAAGCCATCTTTACTGCAATTACGATATGATAATTATGTGTTTCATTATTTACATGGAGGAGATTCAAGGCCTGTGGCTTTTGTCTGAGGACGCACAACAGTGAGACGAGCGTTAGACGCAGAAGCAGAGGGATTACAAAAAAGGAAACGAAGAAGCAAACGGCAACATCAAAGACCATCAATGACCATCCTCATCATGACGAAGGCTGGGTGTCGAACTTTAACATTATGTGGCTTAATATTGAAAATATGAGGTCATTACATATCATAGCTCAGTATCTAATGTCTTAATCTCATCTATAAGAATGCAGCACACAAATGATCCAGTGATGCAAATCATGCGTAGAACACAATGTGAATCTTTTATTATTATTATTGTTTACAAAACCTTTACTTTCTATCTTTCTTTGTATTAACATCCAAAATTGCCCATTTGCTCTTTATCAGACAGAGTGGTTCCCAAAGACTGGGTCTGAACACACAGATGGGTCTTGGGAAATATTTTTTATGGTCCCCCAAACCAATTTTCCAAGAATTTATTTTAATAACTTCTTAGTTAAGATTTTTTGTCAGCGATTTAACAGTGCTCATAAGTGGCCACCAGGAGGCGAACAGGAAGTTTTGACCAAAGATGGAGCTCATTCCCCACTAGAGAACAAGGAGGCGGGGCTTAACATATGTGAGACTAACGTTTGTTTATTGATTTAAGGTATGTGAGAAGATCTTAAATGCATGAAATAATCACAAACTGTCTGTATTTAAAGTATATTAACACTTGTCTAGTCTAGATGCCCGTACTGGTTTTTTTTTACCCATTCACTCAACGCACTTTTCCTATCAAACATCGTTCATTCCCACGAGTAACTTAGCAGTTAGCAACTTTGCATGTAGACTAGCATGGGAATTGAACTGTCAACCTGCTGGTTAAAAGACAAGCCACTTTACAACTTGCTTTACCACTGATCCACCGTGGATCCACCAAACCCCTGAAAGCTAAAAGCTTTAAAAGTAAAACAAAAAGCTCTATGTGCGACTGCAAGAAAGATGTTGAGACTAGCTAAAAAAAAGAAGCAATTTTTAATTGCTTGTATCTAAAATATTAATCATTGTCATAACCTCCTGACCCTAAAGCTTAGGTTATACTGCAGAGTGTCCACTAGGGTACGTTTGAGCTACATGTGGTCGTCTCGACATGTCCGCAGTAGTGCACGTGGAACGTCTGCAGATGAACGCGATCACTTCCACATTTTGAGACAGTGCGGGGTGGAAACATTCACACTTTCCAGTCCACTAGGTGGCGTACTCTACAATGACCGTAACTATGGCAAAGGAAGTCTTTAGGTAATAAGGGTGGGAATCAACAGAGAGACCACGATGTGATATCATCCCAATATTTAAGTCATGATACAATATTAACACAATAGTTAAGTCGCGATATGATATCTCGATATTTAAGTTACAATATGATATTATCCCGATATCTAAGTCACAATACGATATTATCCCGATATCAATATTATCCTATTATTTAAGTCACAACGGGATATTATTTCGATATTTAAATCATTTTGTGAAATTATCCCAATATCTAAGTCACAATAAAATAATATCATCATTATCATATCATATTATACTGATATTTAAGTTACAATATGGTATTATCCCAATATCTAAGTCACAGGACAATATTATCACGATATGATATTCTCATGATGTTGCAAAAAAGTCTTTGCAAAATTTTATATTGTGATATGATTTATTATTTATTATATAAAAAAATACTCGTGTCAAAAGTGATATAATTTCACCACAAAAAATAATGCGATATTTCACAGTATTGATTTCCCCTTACACACCCCTACCACACATGGACAACCCAGCAGTCAAAGAATTCAAGGACAAACAAATGGGGACAAACTGCTGGCAGGAAATTGTTGCGACTGGAATGGAGTGTGAGATCGAGTACAAATAAGCAGAAACTTACTTTTATTTACACACATGCAGTAACATGAACCAGCGGCCGGATGACAACGCAACACGGAAACTACGACCTTCTCCAAATGTTCACAGAAGGCGACGAAGGCAAACGCAGTCGTCATCCACTAAGTGGAAAAGTTCTAATCGTGCATCATCTTTATTTTGGTAGTCGCGGCCACTGGTGGAGTAATTGATGAGATGGGTGAATATGTGTGGTGACAGCATGACGGAGCAATAGAACAGGGAAATAAAAAGAAGAGGTTGGATGATCAGACGAGTTATTATAACAGACATTCATCACAGTTTAAACACACACTCTGATCCATCTCTACTCAAACCATTTGGATTCTGCACCAGGTCTGCTCTGGTCCAAGGGAAACCGTCAATGTCGTCTGTCCGCTGTCTTTTATATCCTGCTTTAAAAGGAATTGTTATGGTTGTTTGAGGTTCTGACATATTAACAGCACCGTCTACACTGTGTGGACTCCTGAAGGTGGAAACCTGTCGCAGCCCAGACATACTTAAGAAGAAGAAGACATGGCTACCAGCGGGGACACGAGGTCAAAAAACAGCTTATACCAAGACTCACCAAATACAGTTTACATCAGCTTCAGTCTATGATATCTAAAGGAATATGTTTGTGACAATGTCTCACTGTTAGACTGACTTTTCCGACACAAGACTCAGATTCACACACCAAAGTCCAGTGAGAAAATCATTGATTTTAGCTCAGGGTGATGCAGAAGCTGCTGGTCTACTGCTGCCTCGTGTGGCCAGTTTGGTTCAGATCAGGATGAATTTTGTCATGCTTATGTAAGATGGTAATACTGTAACATTTTTACCTTAATTTAACAAGTTCAGAGTCATAAGCCCCAATTTTTCCACCAAAATTACCAGGAACATATTTACTTGGGTAAATAAATTAAGTTAATTAATAAGTAATCTGTGCATTTGTGTCTCCACTGCACCTCAAAGTTCTTGATTGTTGATGACGTACAGTCAAAACATTTAACACGCCGGTGGATCGCTTGATTGTGCTTGTTTCTCAAAATCATGTTTCATGTTAATAAACAAGAGTAAAGTATAAAACAGTTACAGACGTGTTGGAGGGGGGGATTGTAAAGGTGCTTCAGTGAGATGGTGGGAGTGAAAATCAAGCTTCAAAATAGTTTTTACGGACATCACTGTGAGCTGCATCAGCCAGTGAACAGCAGCAGCGTGTGTGAGTGTTTGTGTGTGATTTTTTTTTCTCCTCCTCGTAATTTATCAGTATCTTCAATGTTCAGGAGAGGCTGCGTCTCATCAGAATCCTTGGTTCCGTCTGGTGTGTAAAGACTTTTTAGAACAGTAGGTGCTTTCACGTCAGTGTCTCCAAAAGTCTCAAATAGCAAGAAAAAGACGCTAAATTTAATGCTAGTCGCTTTTTGAAAAAGAGTCTCTAGAGGGTCTGAATACTCACTAAATACAGAGACAAAGTTGCTACGTTCACAACATGGAAACAGCTGTAAGATGTGTTCCACACAGCCCCGCCCCTCCAAAGTTCCTACTCAACTGAAAAGTCTCTAGTCACGAGAAGGTACTAAATTTACCCAAATAAAGAGTTTACCTGGTAAATGAGAAAAGTTCCTCTGGTGGAAAAGGGCCTATTGCAATGATTAAATGCTCTCTCCACTGCCCCCTACTGTCTATTAGTGGAAAAGCCAGCCTTACAAGATCAGGACCGTCGACCCAGAGTCCTCAGAATCAGGAGGTCTCACAAGGTCACCCACACACCTTAGCCAAGTACCGTTTGTAAGACCAAGGCAGTGATAGTGTAATTTTAGATGTTCATCATGGCAGAGCCGGGGAAAATGAAGAAGAGGAAACTGTTGTCACAGGAAGTGCAGAAGAGGAAACGACTGCCTGACCGAGCGAGTGGACACAAACGAGTAAACATTGCAACAGCTTTTTTTCCCAAAGAGCGAGAATTGAAACACACAGAAGCATGAAAATCAGATGTTTATGGTGGTTCTGTACAAATATGTACTCCAAAACTGTAGGGGGAGCTCTGTAGAGAAAAGGGTCTCTGTGCCGGTTCTGGTTCCTGAACCTAATTTTGAACTGGCCGCTGCATTCAAACCGAACAAAAACCTGATCTGAAACCTGATAAGTTGGTTCTAAGCCGGAACCAAAAACAGTTGGTTCTTCGTCCAGCGACGTCGAAGGACAGAAGGGAAAATAACAATAAACAAGGCTTTATTGTGTTGCTGCCGACAAGCTCTTCACCATAACAAACACAGTGACAGCAGCGGGAGCTACGCTGACGTTTTCCACTCATACCACACTGATATGGAGTCTGTGAGATGCCCACCTTCTGTCAGAGATTTAACAAAGCTCGTAAATGGCCACCAGGAAGCGAGCAGGAAGTTCTGACCAAAGACAGAGCTCATTCCCCACAAGAGAACAAGGAGGCGGGGCTTAACACACGCGAAACTAACGTTTGTTTCGTGATTGAAGGTATGTGAGAAGATCTTAAATACATGAAATAATCGCAAACGGTCTGTATTTACTGTATATTAACACTTCTCTAGTCTAGATGACCGGACTGTTTTTTTTACCCATTCACTCCCATTCACTCAATGCACTTCAAACATTGTTCATTCCCAGGAGCAACTTAGCACTTAGCAACTTTGCACTTTCAACCTGCTGTTAAAATATGACCCACTCTACAACTTGCTTTACCACTGATCCACCGTGAACCCATGAAAACCATGAAAGCTAAAAGCTCTAAAAAGCTCTGAGACTCCAGAACCAGAACCAGAACCATGTCTGTCTGAAACCATCTTCAGCCTCACATGTTGGTTGAGGACTCAAGGTCCAGCGACGTCGAAGGACAGAAGGGAAAATAACAATAAACAAGGCTTTATTGTGTTGCTGCCGACAAACTATTCACCATAACAAACACAGTGACAGCAGCGGGAGCTACACTGACGTTTTCCACTCATACCACACTGATATGGAGTCTGTGAGATGCCCACCTGCACACACACATCCTGTCATTCTACATTGGAGCCTCCAATTTGCCTCTCATTCCAACCCTCATCTTCAACGTTAGCAGCGTAAGAGTCCCACGCCACCTTAACACAGCCGAACCCGCGGCGGGGACGTCGCCGCCTGACAGGCCGGCGTCTCTGCGGAGTTCACCGCCGCTCTATCGAGCTGTATTTTCCAATTAGCTGCCGGGATCCCGCAGCCGTGGATGGTATACAGAGGGAGTCACATTCGATTACAGTGGGTGTCCACTGTGGATTTGTATGTTTTTTTATTTATTTTTTTTACCTGTCCTCCTGCATAAAGTAAACACTGCTGTTCCCATATGTGTGTGTGGAGATCAGTGTGTACTTACATTTATATTCATATGCCTTTAATGGCTCCTCATCACAGCAACGCTACATCATTTACATTAAAAACAGTGCCACTTATATATAAGTGTGAGTGTGTGTGTAGCTGGTCTTCCTCATGTTGTGGGGACCTAAATCTGTCTCCACACTCACATTATATTAAAATCAAGCCCCCATAATTTAAATGACTCCATTTTAAGGTGAAGACATGTTTTAAAGTTAGGCTGAGGTTAGGGTTAGGTTAAGGTTAGGGTCAGGAGTACTAGTAATTATGGTTAAGGTTAGAATAAGCCTCCAGGAAATTGAGTTTAAGTGAATGCAATGTCCTCTGAAGTCATGGGAACCAGTGTGTGTGTGTGTGTGTGTGTGTCAAACTGCATGTGCAGAAATGCCAACAGCTTGTGAGTGATGGTCACCGAGGTGTCCTACATAACTCCAGCTTATGAAAACACAGAAAAATATGGTAATATATTCAAGATGAGAGACAATAAGTGCCGTATTTGTGTCCATACATCATTATGTGACTCTCTCTTTTGATTTCCCTCATTCTCTCCGACTTATTACCATATGGAAAAATAATCAAGAATTTTATTTTTAAGCCACTGCAGCTCCTTCTCTATATTCTTTACATATCAGAAAATCGTTTGATGTGTTTCCTTTTTTTTTTTTTTTTTTGAAATGTGTTCCTTGAAGAAAAACAAAGGCGTGCATAAATTAGCAGCTAGGACTGCAATTAGACAGTCACAATGATTGGAAAAGAATAATTATCTGGCGGCTGGCCTGCTCCGCGTCTCCTCAACCACTCATTTAACCGCAGTGAACATGAAGAGAAAGAGGACGATGCCGATAATAAAACAGCCTAATTTTTATTTTTTTATTTATTATTATGATTTTTTTTTTTTTAAAAACAAGCTTATTATTTGGACCAGCTCGAGTAAAACTGGACATAATTATGACTTTTTTGTTTATTTTTTCTAAACAAAACATTGTTTCCCAGCTTGTTAAGGCTGGTTATGGCTGTACTTAACCCACCAAAGCATTAGCTGTTTGTTTGTGTCCAGAGGCTTTGTTACGCTTCCTTTCAGCTCTTTTTTTTAATCACTTTAAAACCTGCTATCATTGTCTTGGCAAGAGTGGACAAAGTCAAGATGGAGCATGTGACTGTCTGCATCATGTGACTCTCTGTTTCTAGTCAGAAGAACTCTTTAATGGTGAGATTAATTTATTAATCCCCGAGTGAAACGAACAAACAGAGCTGGTTTTCCATGAAAGACTGGAATTTGTATAAGAACACATTAATAAACAAGTCATAAAATAAAATATTATGGTATGGTCGTCAACAGTGACACTGCAAGCAAAATTTGCCAAAAAAAGAAAAGTCCTCCTCAATAAACAAAATACTGTTACACTACATGTTACCGATTGTTTAATGTCCACTTACCACAGAAAATTCTGGTTCTGAATTGTTATTCCTATTCCTCATGATGCCTTGTGGAAATTATGGGAACAATGTCCTGCCACTATGTTCATGTTTTAAGATTCATAAAGTAAAAATGTGCTGCTGTAACACAGAAATTCACAATTCTGGGATCAAGTAAGTGTATTTCTCCATCTCTCAGTCACCGATTTGATTTATTAGTGAGTCTAAGTTAATGCGATGACATATAGTCCGTTTTAAAATCAGTCTTGAGACCTAAAATGAAAAATGATTTTCTGTAACTGAAAATAAAACTCAAACTGTGTCGTTCCAAGATGAAGAAAAATATCTTCCAAAAATCAAATCATAGCCTACGTACCTGTATACTGTAATTATCAAACATTGACTGTATGTAATATAACGTGGATTTTGTTTTCTGCTAACAAAATTAACTCCCATTTTGAAGCCATGAAATATGTTATTTGACCAGGGCCTAAAACCAGGCTCCTATTGGACGATTCCAGCTGTCAATCACACTGATATCATATGTGCCGTGTTTTATCATCTATTTTCCTCTAAAAGTGAAAAAAATTTACAAACTTTACATCATGTTCTGCTGAGGAAGAACTCAAACTAGCGATGGAGACATTAACTCTCCAGGAAAATGTTGACTGACGTTAGAAATCATGCGAGAAGTAGAAACTCATTTTCCCATAGACTGCCATTCAAACCAAGTGGTTTCTGCAACTGAAGGAGTCGCCCCCTGGTGGCTTTTCAATATGTTTTGGCCTCCTATTGGGCCTCAGCATGAACCCAGAAGACTGTTTTGTAAATGGGTTATGATCAAGAAGTAAACCAGTGCACTATATAAGCAACTAATGTCTTTCATACGGAAGTTTTCCTATAGACTTCAACTGAAACTGAATTCCTTTTCCAACCAGCATTATCGCCCCCTGGTGGCTAGATGCCATTTTTGTCCTACTTCCTGTGCTTCAATTTTCAAACCATGGCTACGCCCATTTCCGGTGGTATCGGCGGTTTTGAACCATCACCTAAAGGCTCATTTACACTCCATTTTGTTCGTTTTACATCCGTCCATCCCAAACTTTGTCTCCGTGACTAACCTACATACATTTGCGTTGGTGTGAACATTTGCATACTTCCTCTAGAGGGCAGTGCTGAGCACCAAGTTGCCGACATCAACAAACACGGCGACGATTGAAGAGGTTATTTTACTGTACTTCAAACCAAAGTGTAGAGTAGAACATCATATAGATGGCTTTAATGCTGCATTGACCCCCCGGGTCATTTGAGTTAGACCAGAGGTGTCAAACTGGTGGCCCGCGGGCCACAGCCACATCACTCCACATTAAAAAAAAAAAAACACCTTTACTTTGAAATTCTGTGAGATATCGTCGTGAATATCTTCCTTGCAATATCATGACGGAACATTGTGTAATTTTTGGCCCCCTCTTGAGCAGTTTAGACTCCACCCCAGGCCATTTAAGTTTGACACCCCTGAGTTAGACTAAGGGGAAGATATTCGTCCCTATCTTTACGCACCAAATAAGACGTTACCGTCTCAGTTTTTAGTAGTTTTTTTTTTTTCCACCTTCAAAAACCTCAATGTGAACATCTCTCTCTCTCTCAGTCTGTGGCTAAAGTTGGAGCAAAAACAGCCTAATTCACCGGGCGAACCTGCCCCCCCCCCCGATACGCTGATTTGATATACTCCAATAGAGCCTTTCTCCCAGACACCATCAATTGACTATAGATTTTTCTTGGCTCTCCTCAGAAGAGAAACAAAAGCAGGCCCTGAGAAGCCTCCAGCCTAAGAGGCTTTATTGATATCGATGTTGGGGGAATATCGCCCATTTTCACCAGGGGATCAATCAGCCCGTCACCGCTTGCTTTACGAGCTGCGGCCTCTTCGCTTGTGAGCCCACAATATGTTTGTGTCCGTATGTGTGTGTGTGTGTCCATGAAACTGAGAGACAGATGGTGGAAGATATAGATGGATAAATTCATAGTTTGACAGATAAATAGAGCGCTTTCTGTGTGTTCCTCCTTTCTTCTCCTTTGGTGCCATGAAAAAGAGGGTTAATATCAGGTTAAACAGTTTTACTCACACACACACACACAGTGACTCTATCTGTATTCTCCACAAGCACATGGGATAATAACATCACTTTCATAGTCTGCTGTCTGGAGTCTTAACTGTACTGTCCACCAAAGACGATCTGCATATCATAATTCAGAGCGAACCTGAGCAAATCATTTTTCCATTTGCTGAGCTGCCTCCTCTTATCTGAGCGGCTTAAGCAGGAGGTTTATAATTCAATTACAATATTGGATTTATTACACTAAAGTAATTCAGGTTAAGCACTGAAGACGAAAGCCGCGGTTTCCTCTAAATAAATTGAGACAAGTGATCGCCACGATGCGCCGCTCGGTCCACAGTGGACACACATGGACTTCCTGTAAAGAAGTGGACACAGTCGTTTAGTTTCAAAACTTATTGCATAGTCTAATATGAAATATTCGTCCTCACAAGATGTCAGGAAAGAAATAGGAATAAACAGCAGAGTTTTGATGTGACTTTTGTTTTGATCAAATCTTTCGTTTTTACGTGAACAGTCAACCACCGAGGTGAGAATCTGTGCATCATGATTCAATTAAGAATAAAATCTGTGATTCAAAACCATTTTGGATTCAAAATTGATTCAGTACATAGAGCTGTTTTCAAGAAGAAGCTATAATTCTAAAATATTATCTCGAAAAACAAAACCCAGCTTAAAATTATGCAAACTGATCAAAATTTATCTGTTTACTGTACTATGTGATGTAAACGTGCAATCAGTTGCTATAGAAACGTGGCAGCACAAGATGGTGGCCTCTGTAATGCAAGGCCCTTTGACTATAATATATATAAAAAAAAATATATATATTTCTAAAGGCCACAAATGTGGAAATAAGTTCTGTATTATCTGAAATTAAACACTGCACATTTACTTTGAGTTAATTCTACATTAACATGATTAATCACTGCTTATTATTGTGCCTCAGCTATTTTAATTGACTGATAAATAAATGTGTTATTATTGCTGCTTTGTTGTTAACTTAATTGTCCAACTACACGTATGACGCTGCTAACCAAGCTAGCAGCCAAAAGGTTCAAAAGCTAATTCTTCTGCTGCTCAGCAGTTTCATGGGACGTGGCTTCTTGACTCCGCCCTCCCCTGCCCCGCTGCTGCATACACACACACACACACGCTCCCTCAGTCAGGTCTGATAGTTTTGCCCGACAGAGCCCTGCTTTCAGATGAAGCACACGGCACACAAACACTGTCAAAGACCAAACGGAGGCAGATTAATGACGTCAACGCCCGGAGTTACGCACTGCCGCTTTAAGTTATTGTCCATGTGTGGCATCCATTATGGAGCACAGCGAGAGCAGGAGTCACATGACACAGTCACGATGAACTGTGGAAAAAAATGGAACACACTGCCGCCACCGTGATAACAGGAAGAGTGACGGAGGCGGTCGGTTGTTGCTTTTCCTGCCAGCTGGAGAACGCTAATGGAGTGCGATTGTATGCAAGTGTGTGTGTGTGTGTCGGCAGTGGGGTGGGGGGGGGAGGGGTGATAATGGAGGAGCAGAGAAGGGAATGGGGGAGGAGGGCTGCACACCTGGTATCTGCCACAGATGGGCAGAATCATCTCCCCCACGTAATGTTCCTCCACCCTCCCTCTCCTGCCCACTCACCCATGCACACACACACGTTTGCACTTCTATCAGAGTGAGGACCCTCGTAGACATAATACATTCTCGAACCCTTACCCTAACCTTAACCATCTCAACTAGATGCCTAACCCTAATCCTAACCCTAAAACCAGGTCTTAACCCTGAAAAAGCCCTTTAAAGAAATGAGGACCAGACAAAATGTCCTCACTCTGTAGGTGTTTATACGATTGTTTGGTCCTCACTGGGCAACAAATACAAGAGCCCGCACACACAGAAATGGTCCAGCTGACAAAAGCCGAACTATTAGAGTCATAAACATTGTTTTTCATCGCGTTCATTATTGTCCAAACTAAATATGTAACAAAACGTGTTTGCTAAGTGTTAATTAAGCTGCTTGTTTCAAGATTTATTTAAATATATTTATAATATCTTTTGCTTTTCTGTCCAAACAAGCGAAAACCCATCACCCTCCGCTAATGATGCAAACATTCTGTGGCTCAACTCGTGACAAAAGAATTGAAATCTTTCATCCTCGTTAATCAGGGGTGTCAAACATGCGGCCCGTGGGCCAGAACCGGCCCGCCAGAGGGTCCAATCCGGCCCACATAATGAATTTGTGAAAGTTTCACATAATGAACTACTATATTTTTCAGGTCCAGATACATGTGACAAATGGTTTAGTGCCTTTGTAGATCCACTGATCTGTAAGTTTTTATGCACATTTGTAAATAGTGAACTTTAATATTACGCTTATTTTTCCTCAAGGAATTTCAGGTTTTGTAAAAAGATACTTCATTAAATGCAAAACAAAGGGAAACATTTGGATTTCTTGTTGTTTATAGGTTATTATGCTATCATTTTACTGGTCCGGCCCACTTGAGAACAAATTGCACTGTATGTGGCCCCTGAACTAAAATGAGTTTGACACCCCTGGTGTAAATATTAGCTGTTTCTGACTTTACCAAGGACTAAATCCCACTGTGGCCCCTAAACACTGAAATGACCTGTCTGTTTTTAAACCTTTTCTTAAAACTCATCCTTTTTTATTGGCCTTTGACACTGTTTAAGTTGCTGATGTTATTTATTTTAATGTATTTTATTTTGTTTTAGTTTAGTTTTGTATTCATTTCATTTTATCTGTTTTTATTGTGGTTTATTTTGGCTACTTGTTTTAGATGTATCTTGTTACCTTTCATGAGCTTTTGTCACTTTTATTTCTTTATTTTCTACAGCACTTTGGTTTACTGTGGTTGTTTTCCAGCGCTTTACAAATAAAGTTGGACTGGATTGGAAATATTGATAAATATTATGACTTCAAGCTCTTCAGAGACAGAGGAGCAAGGAAAAAAAAATTACCATATTAAAGTTCATTCAAACTCAAGTGAGCATGTTAAATGACGAAAACTTCCCTTAGTTTGAACAAACTTAATTCTCTACGGTGTTTTTTCAACAGACAGTGGACGTTTTCACAGGTGAGGCTCAAAGACAGGCTGTAAAAATATCCTAATTTGTGAAATTATTGTAAATGCAGGAAAAGTATGTGTTTTTTGTTTATAAAAGCACATTTTTAGTGTTTAGTTTCATGTATTCTGTTCATGTCACTGTATTTTCTGTACTAACCATTTTGTGTCTTTCTACTTTTAGTTTGAATTAGCTTATTTGCTTAGGTTTTTCGAAATGAAATATTTTAAATTTGTCAAAGACTTTCCTGTTTTTCCAGTGCATGACATTGCCGTTCCGTGACTGTAATTTGTCTCAAATGTCAAATCTGTGATGGACGTCCCGTACTTATTTGCAAGTACATGCTTGCAAATAAGGAATCACAGTCACAGTGCCACCAACTGGCAATAAGATGGACTGCGTGACAAATGTTTCAATTACATACAATTTTCAAGGTGAGAAATTTTCTACAATTAAGTTACACCACGATTATATACGATTGGTGGTCTTAATTCTGCGCCACCCAGTGGACACAGGAAGCAACAGCTTTATTTGAGTCTTTAAGAGGAGTTTTTTAAAAACGTATGATGTGTGAGATGCTAAATTCAAACTGTCTGACTGAACTCATCTCAACTCTTCTTGCCATGCTTATGTGCAAGTACATTTTCTCTAAAACAGACACATATGCAAAGTTTTTTTTTTTTTTTTTTACGTCAAATCAGTGAATTATTTCCACTTAAAAAGAAGAGGAGGAAGAAAAATAAACATTGTATTTTCAGTCGGATCCTCGGGCCCTAAAAATATAAAAGTGTGTGTGATTTATTCATAAAACAACCAACCCCCCCCCCCCCCCAAAAAAAGCAGAATTCCTGAGGAAGTTCGGCACATCGATTGTCTACGAGAGGACACTTCCATTTCCAAACAGCACAAGTGGGACGTGACCAGCAGGTTTTACTGTTTACATTGGACGGGCTTCTTTTGTGTCCAACCAGGTACAACGGTCACTCTGCTCCCTCCCACTGAGAAGAAAACAAGGCTCCTGTGGAGTTCTCCACGCTCGACCTCAGGTCAGGGGATGTCCTGTACTCAAACCTTTGACCGACACACTGACCTCCCTTCTCCCTGCTCCCCCTCACTTTCCTTCTCCTTTCTCCTATTTCACAGTCGCCTCCTTAAGAACTTGACATAAACACACTCACACACACACTCTCCTCAACGCCGTTGACGTGGGTAGTTCAGGTTCACGTAACATAAGAATCACCTTATAAAATCTACAGTATTGTTAGAATATGTTCATCTCACTTTTAGACAACTTTTTTTTAAAAAATGAAATTGAAAATTTCCTAATCACTTCTTCTCCCACACCAAAGTCCATAGAGAAAATCAGTGATTTTAGCTCACAGGGACACAGGAGCTGCTGGTCTACTGCTGCCTCGTGTGGCCACTTTGTGTCACTGAGGTAAATCTGAACAAAAGATTTCAAATGCCAAATTGACAAAATAAGACATCTGAACTTACTGATGGAGGCAGCAGTGGATCAACAACTCCTGTGAGTTGGGATGTAAAAATCACTGATTTTCTCTATGGACTTTGGTGTGGGAGAGTGAGTGGTTTACAAACATGTTTCCTGTTGGAAACATCTGTTTGACAGTGAGATAAAGTAGTGTACATATTCTTAAAATGAGGTAGACTCAAGATGACATAGTTGTTAGTTGTAAAGAACAAAAATGTTGCCAGTGTAATGGTTTAAAAGAAGGAGACTGACGTGTAAAATCCACTCACTCTCCCACACCAAAGTCCATAGAGAAAATCAGTGATTTTAGCTCACAGGGACACAGGAGCTGCTGGTCTACTGCTGCCTCGTGTGGTCACTTTGTGTAACTGAGATAAATCATTTCTAGCGATCCAGAGGGGGGACCTAGAGGGTCTGAAAACTCGCTAAATATAGAGACAAAGTTATTAGTTCTCAACACGGAAACAGCTCCAAGATGTGTTCCACACAGGCCCCGCCCCTCCAAAGTTCCTCTCATCTGAAAAGTCCCTAGTCGCAGGTAGGTAAACTAAATTTATCTGGGTAAAAATGTTTTTTTTTTTTTAATTCTATGGTGGAAAAGAGTCCCTTGTTTTCTCTGAGACTGAGGGTCCATGTCTTCGGCTGGTTCTTGGTGGAGGACGCGCTCACTTTGAGTCAGTTCCTCATAAAAACCACACACTGGTAGAGAAATTAATCTTACAACCAGAAGGCTAAGGGTTCAAGTCCTAGATGACATGCCCATGCGTATGAAAGACGTGCGGGAGAAAAAGCACTCCAACAACCTGCAAGTGAATGGTTGCAAATGGGTGTGAATGGGTGCTTTGTGTGGCTGTCGAGACTTGGAAAAAGTGCCGGAATAAACACAGACCATTTTATAAAGATAAAACGTCCAAATGTGCGATCCACGGACCCGAGCACGTCCTCTCACACACGCTCACGTGTCTCACGTTAGTAGCATCACAATGTATGTGCATAACTTCAGCAGCACTGAAGCAAGAGATGGCAGGGTGTGCGAGGTGACGCGGTGGCGAAGGGGGTTACGTTTTCTTTCAGTGGCTGCCAATCCATCAAAACTCAGCGCACCGCTGTGCCGGGCCGACGGGCAGCACAGAAAAGAACAAGGCCCGGGAACAGAGCCCCGTCTCTGCTGCCATCACTCATCCCCCGGCAGGCTTTGAACTCTGTGTGACCTTTTTCCACAGCCTGCTCAACCACTTGCACTGCTTCTAGCACCTAGTTAGCCTTAAAGACACAAGCTTCACTCACACTGCGTCGTTTCACTGTTGGAAAGTGTGTGTTTTTCTGAACAACAACAATGTCTCAGCTCTGTATGGGGAACATAATCTGCACCTCACTAATACTATCACACCAGAAAATTAAGAGTTTACCCTTCAGGTTCATGAAGCACTTGACTGCTACTGTACACAGAACGTTGAATCCCTCTGCATTATCTTGATTTAGTTCCATAAAGCCCTACTAACTGGGAAAAAGTCAGAGCAGACATTGCTGGAATTGTCAACAAGTCATGACATCAATCGACGTAATCTGATTTCCTCTCATGAAGCCTTGAGATTTGCGAGATTAGCTGTCAGTCACACTCCTGCTCTGCTTTATCGTCTATTAAGCCCTAAATACAAACATAATTTACAAAACTGACATGTTCTATTGAAAACGAGATAAAACTAGTGGCTGAGACCATTAACTCCTCGGGAACACGTTTGAGGAGAAGCTCATTTTCACAGAAATTTCCATTCAAATAAAATATTTTTTTTTTTGCAACCTGAAGAGTCGCCCTCTGGTGGCAATTCAGTATGTTGTTACGTCCGGGTTGGCCTCATTAAACTGTAAGCCAATGAGTGCATTCTTTTTTTTTTAAAAAAAAATTACAGTGCTGGGATTTCTTTTAATGAGAACAATGAAACGGTGGAAGTAAAATTCGAAAGTAAGTGTTTGTGGAGCGTTTTATTCACCGCTGATAAGAAATAATCAGTCATTGTTTTCAGACTTCTCTGGTTAATGTGCACAGTTGGAGTATTTAAAACAGATTTTATTTTTCCTTATATTAAAACAGCAGTTTGGGAGGGTACTTCTGCGAAAATATAAGCCAGCTCTTTGACTTTAAATCAGTGTTAGTTAAGGGGAATCTCCAACTTTTTAAAGGTAACATTAAAAAGTCTGATATACACTATATGGACAAAAGTATTGGGACAAATGTAATGACATATTCATACACATATAATATGGAGTTTGTCCCTTTGGCAGCTGTAACAGCTTTGAAGACTTTCCTCAAGATTTTGAAGTGTTTCTATGGGAATTTCTGCCCATTCACTGTGTAGACCATTGATGAGGTCAGACACTGATGTTGGACCAGAAGGTCTGGCTCGGAATCGGTCTGAAGGTGCTGGACAGGGTTGAGGTCAGGACTCTGTGTGGAACAGTCGAGTTCTTCCACGCCAAACTTAAACGTCAAACCACGTTTTTATCATCGTCCTTGCTTTGTCCACTGGGACACCGTGATGTTGGAATTGAAAAGAAACTCCCTCAAACTGTTGACAAAAAAGTTGGAAGCATAGCATTGTCCAAAATGTCTCGGTCTGCTGGAGCGTTGAAGGTTGTCCTTCACTGGAGATGAGGGGTCAAGGCCTGATTAAAACATCTGAATTTAATACTTAACAACAGCTGTGGACATATATAGTGTATATGGAACATGTTGACATCATCTTTCAGAAGTTGTTTTAGTACTTAACCCTGAAGGATTCAACACGGCATCCTCTGCATATGCTAATTTCAATAATTCGCTACTGAATATTCTTGCTAACTTCTGCAGGTGACGACTGTAGAACATCTCTGCATCTTTGACTGACAGATTACTGGAAATAATCGGGCTGGATTATTGAAAAAAATAAAAAATAAAAATACATGCAAGTGACCATGCATATGGTCAAATGTCTTGAGCTGAAGAATATTTTCTATCAAAAGTCTTGAGCTGAAGAATTGTGTGACGTGGATGAACCAGAAGACGGTTCAGCTGCATCACCAGCCGCACACTTTCTCCGTGACAACCCGATCGTCAGACAGTAAAGAGGAAACACACACACACACACACAACAGAGGCGCAGTGACGACACTCACTGACATCATTAGGCCAGACACATTTTTGTTACGCTTCCAGATTCGACACGTCTGCTTTCTGCTCTCGCTGCTGCTGCTGCTGCTGCTGCTTCTCCTCCTCCCTCACATTCCCAGCCTCGTTCCTACCGTCTCTTTGTCCTGCTTACATGTCTAATTGCGGAGACGCCCTGGACTCATCAGTGCTGTGCAGACACGACACTTGGTGTGGTGGTGGTGATGGAGGGACAAAAAGATTCTGGCTGTCTGGTAGTGAATTATCTGAGGTTTGTGTCTTCACAGGGTCTCTGTGGTGTCGTAGTTGAGATCACAACAAATCTAATCCAAATCCAAATCTAGGGCTGCCAGGTGTAAATGAAAATGTCTTCACATGCTATTGCTTTGAAGATATTTAGATATTTCTGGCCAAAACTCTCTTGAGTGTGACTAAATTCTGGTGCAATGTGGTTGCACTGGTGCTGCTCATTACACTGCAAAAATCACCCCACTCGAAATAAATTTTTGTGTCTGTGGTGACACAAAGTGATGCGTTTTAAGTCACGGTGAAGCAGGTGAAGTGGGAGTAAAGCAGCACTGTGGCTGTAAATGCACAAGAAGCGCCCATGTAAAGTTTCAGTCCTACTGCACCAAAGTCCATAGAGAAAATCAGTGATTTTAGCTCACGTGGACACAGGAGCTGCTGGTCTGCTGCTGCCTCGTGTGGTCACTTTGTGTCACTGAGGTAAATCTGAACAAAGGATTTCAAACACTGAAGTGACAAGATAAGACATTTGAACTTACTGATGGAGGCAGCAGTGGATCAACAACTCCTGTGTGCTGTGATGTAAAATCACTGATTTTCTCTATGGACTTTGGTGTGGGAGAGTGAGTGGTTTATAAACTTCAGTTTCCTGTTAGAAAAGTCTGTCTAACAGTGAGACAAAGACATGAACGTGTTCTTCGGGTACAATTCACTTTATAAATTGCTCACTCTCCCACACCAAAGTCCATAGAGACATTCAGTATTTTTAGCTCACAGGGACACAGGAGCTGCTGGTCTACTGCTGCCTCGTGTGGTCACTTTGTGTCACTGAGGTAAATCTGAACAAAGATGTTCAAATGCCCAAAGTGAAAAAATAACACATTTGAGCTTTCTGATGTAGGCAGCAGTGGATTAACAACTACTGCATGCTGTGATGTAAAATCACTGATTTTCTCTATGGACTTTGGTGTGGGAGAGTGAGTGGTTTATACATCTCACTCTCAAGTGAGAAAAGGGAAAATCTAATGAGGCACTGATATAGTCTACATATATTTCAGACTTAAGTGGGTGTATATTTTACAAGCCAAGAATTCTGTTACAATGTAACAACATAACATGCACAAGATACACAACAAGATAGACCTTTAGCATAAACTAACAATAGTGATATGTACAAAAGAAAAAGCTGTGGTCTCATTGGGTCTCAGGATTTAAAATACTCCTTTTGTCCCAAAACTGAATAAAGAAATGTATCCAAGTCCAAAAATAGTCTGCACACGCCAGATTAACTCATATTTACTTCATGCTGTTGCTCCGTCTCTGAGCCTTAATTGTGTTTTCTTGTGTATTTTTCTAAAGGCTTTAGTAGAAATACAGGGACATGAGAGTGTGTCTAATGAGGAAAATCTTGTTAGTGCAATGAGGACCTGAGGGCTCAGTGTGTGTGTGTGTGTGTGTGAGTACAGACGCTCGGCCACAGAATAAACAAAGTATCCTGATCAAATGAATCCTGCAGGTGAGCGACTTCATCTCAAGCTTCCACTTGTACCTGTTCTGTTAAACACTGAAAATCCAGGTGCTGTTGAATAGAAAAGCATTGACCTGTAGAAAAGTTACTGGACTTAAATGACTCTTTTTCCAAAAGGGAAAAACGCAGGTTTGCTTGATTTGTGAATCATTAATGGGGGCAGGATCAAACCCCTTAGACTGAGTCAGTCACAGACCATGACTGCAAGTGGTTGACATCATTTGAATGTTTTTGTTGATGAGTAATGCTTTGAAAATTGTCTCTGAAAGTTGGGCAAGGTTTTAAAACAGTGACAGACACGAACACTCGGCTTCAAAACACAAATGTAACCACCTGACAGGTTGTTCTGATAAAATGTACATGTTCAAAAGTCTATAATATCTTTTCCGATATGATATTCCACTTTTTCACTGTTAAGCAGCCTTTTCTGACTGAAAACGGAAAACGGTTTGTGTTGCTCTATAAAATTCTCACCAAACTCCATAGAGAAAAATCAGCAATTTTAAATGACAGCCAATAGGAGTCATCAATACACTGCTGCCTCCATCAGTAGCTTCAAATGTGTTATTATTTTACTTCTGTGTTTCAAATCCTTCATTAACATTTATGGCAGGAACACGAACTGACCAGAGGAGGCAGCAGTAGACCAGCAACTCCTGTGTCCCTGTGAGCTAAAAGCGTAAAATCTCTCCATAGAGTTTGGTGCAAGACGGAAAGCAGTTTAAAAAAATGTAATTTTCTGGTTGCAAAAGGTTGATTAACAACAAGATAAAGAATCAAACATATTCTTAAGACATCATAGACTTAAAAAGGAGTTGGGTGACCATGCTGGCCGCCATGTTGTCTTGTTGCAGGGACTTGTGACATTCATCACCCCATTATCACCAAAACAGTAAAATGATAAGAGGTACATGGAGACGTACGACTTCCAGAAATGCATGCATGAGCGTAATACGCCCTGTTATTGACCGTGTGTGTGTGTGTAGTTGAGATAACACGTCGGACTTAAAAACAAAACATCTTTTTCTGTGCATCTCAGCCTCCAGAGTGATGGGAGTAAGGGATAACTTGGTAACATCGGGGAAAGCGACAGTAAAGGGGGATTTAGTGTTGGCCCCAGGAAGGCAGAGAGAAGCTGTGTGTCCATTAAACGCTTTATTACAGAGCCAGCAGCCTCATGCTAACTCACTTAGCCCCCGTGTGCACGAGGCGCCGCTTGGTAGCCTGACTGTTGATCAGAGTGGCTGCTACTCCACACACACACACACACACACACACACACACACACACACACAGGTTTCCATGACTTCAGAGGACATTACATGGACTTCCATTCATTTCCTGGAGACTTACTCGAACCCTTAACCATAATTACTAGTGTCCTAACCCTAACCCTGACCCTAACCCTAACTTTAAAACATGTCTTCACCTTAAAATGGAGTCATTTATATTTTAGGGACTTGATTTTTGTCCCCATAAGGAAGACAAGTCCCCATAATGTGAGTGTGGAGACAGATTTCTGAACCCTGAAAAAGCCCTTTAAGGGGTGAAAAAAGTGAGGACCAGCCAAAATGTCCTCACGCTGTAACAAATACAAGAACACACACACTGCTTAGGCTTCATCTGCCTCAGATTATCCATCTGTCAGTGGAAATGCAGGAAGGGCAGGTGCTTTATCATGAGAAATTAAAGAACATTGTCTGATACTAAATCCTGATTCAACCATTGTGTTTAATCATTGTTAAAGTAAAATAGTTACCTGCTTACAGGTCTATTAATATGATGGAGGATGTGCTGTAGGACAATAATAATAATAATAATAATAATAATAATAATAAAGATGACTCGCTCGACCACTGAGCTCCTAAACAAAATAATAATTGTAATAATTGTGGACTAATTGATGTTATGTTATGTGGTATAGGGATGTGATATTTCAATTTTCCAGCTTGGGATTAATAAAGTATCAATCAATCAATCAAAAACTTGGACCGAGGGCTGACTTTCAATAGATGGCTGCTCTACTACGCACAAAACCCAGACCCAGAATCTGCGAGTGATTCAGCACCAGGTTCTCTACAAACATGTTCTGATGACCGTCCAGCCGCTCCTCAACCCTGTCACGGTGGGGTTCTGCTCACACCCTGAGGCCGCCTGTGCAGGGCCAAACCCAAGATCCGAGGCCCGACGGTGTCATGTAGTCCGCTTACTTCACCACAGAGTCAATACACTCAAAGTGTCCTGCACGTTTATCCTGAATCGCAGTCAAATCGAATCATTTCGTCCTCGCACCACAACCTACACATCCTCAGAAAAATATCGCCACCATAAAGTAAAATAATCCCAACGCCATAGAACGCATGCACTTAGCATCGAGCTACTTCGAAGCCCAAGTTAAATCCTTGTTAAATTGCACTCATATCTGTTCACTTATCATAAACGCCAAAGATTTTTATCGTTAAAAACCTCATGTACACACAGACGGTGGGTTTTTAAATGAGCCCACGTTTGGTCTGTCAGTCACTTCAAACCCTGATTTGGACAAAAAGGACGCGTTTCGTCTCCACCTCCCTTTTAGCGCGACGTGTCGTGTGCCGAGACGGATCCGTGTGCCGAGACGGATCCGTGTGCTGCGGGCCTGTCACGCCGCTGATTCATATTAGACTTGAAACAGACCAGAGAGGAGGCCGAGAACAGATCGTCACACCGTGGCACTTTGTGAACGACTGTCTCATTATGTGTCCCCACACTCCATTTAAACCCACGAGCTGCCACTTCCTGTCTCTCTGTGTGTGTGTGTGTGTGTGTGTGTGTGTGTGTGCTGTTAGCATATTTGTTTCCTACAAATTTGCATCTTGCCTGCATGTGCACACAATGTATGTTAACCATGCATCTATACACCTGTCTCTGTGTGTGTAGCTGGTCTTCCTCATGTTGTGGGGACCTAAATGTGTCTCCACACTCACATTATGGGGACTTGTCTTCCTTATGGGGACAAAAATCAAGTCCCCATAATGTAAATGACTCAATTTTAAGGTGAAGACATGTTTTAAAGTTAGGCTGAGGTTAAGATTAGGGTTAGGGCACTAGTGATTATGGTTAAGAAATGAATGTAAGTTAATGTAATGTCCTCTGAAGTCATGGAAACCAGCATGTGTGTGTGTGTAACTCCTGTGGCAGAAAGAATGAGTTAATGCCTTGTGTTTGGTTAATTAAGATGACAGTTGACAGAAAGGGGGGTGCGGGTGGAGGCAGGGAGGTGCTAATTCATAATTGACATAATCTGTCTTGGAGGTTCTAAAGGGATAATTCAGTTTTATTGTTTTTTTGTTTTTTTTTTTTTTATTAAAAAAAATGCATTTGTGAGGGCACTGCCTAAAAGCAGCTTCCGCCATTGACACTGGAAACGTGGCTGCCGACAGGGGACACAAGGAACAACATCATATAAATCTGCATCAGTCATCTTGAACAAATGCTTGTAGCTTCATCTCACCATTTTCTGACTTGAAAAGCGAGTTCTTAATCCTCGCGTCGTCCCACACCAAATTCCATAGAGAAAACGAGCGTTTTTAGCTCGCTGGGACACAGGAGCTGCTGGTTTACTGCTGCCTCGTGTGGTCACTTTGTGTCACTGAGGGTAATCTGAACGAAGGATTTCTAACACTGAATTCACTAATATAATGCATTTAAACTTAGTGATGGAGGCAGCAGTGGATCAACAACTCCTGTGTGCTGTGATGTAAAATCACTGATTTTCTCTATGGAATTTGGTGTGGGGAGAGTGAGTGGTTTACAAAATCTGTCTCAAGTGCGTTAAAGGCAATATAATAGGCAGTAATTTATAATCTAAATATTTTATAGACTCAAGTAGGTGTAGATTTTGATAGCCCTTTTTTTTTAACACTGTAAAAACAGCCCTACTAGAAATGAATCAAATTTTCTTGGAATCTGCCAAGGGGATAAAAAAAAAAATGTTTGACTAAAATTCTAACTTGTAAATCTCCAGCCACTTTCAGACTGTAATGTAATGTAAAATAAATTGGTCAGAAATTTGACCAAACTGGCCACAATGTGAAAAATTTGTAATTTAAATTATATCATGGTAGAAATGTTTAGCTAAAATTAGTCTTCCTTTACCTAATCTTAGTATTATACTTGCACACACACAAATCTGTGATAGTGAATTTTACTTCACAAACTTAAAATAAAAACACACCAGTAGTGAACATGCAAACCACTATTTTAGCTTGTTACCGGTAATTCAGGCTTAAAGTAAGTTGTAATATATTAAGATACATGCGTTTTCTCTTAAAATGAGATTGAAAGTCTACTTTAGGCAAAAAAAAGAAAAATAATTTGACTGAAATTAAGCTTTTTTTTAATCTCTTCAAAGTAAGAGTGGTCAAAATCTTGTTTTCCCTTGTGTCTCTGCTGGGAGCCATGTTTTCAGTGATGGTGAGCCTCTGTATTCGGGTGCATTTACAGCACATCCATATACTGATTATGCCGCTGAATCAGAGGAATCAAATCAAATGTGATCACACTGAGCCTTCAGGAGAAACGCACCTGCCTCTTACTTTTAAGTGTGATCATAATTGTCGTCATGAATATAAAGCGTGAATTTGTTACTTATTCACAGTTTTAAACAACCTTGATTGTTTTTGGTGAACCAGTCCACTGAGCTGCCGAGGTCAAGGGGTCATCGTGTCGATCTACAGTCTAAGGGTTTGATAGTCGATCAATCTGTGGATTATTTTCTCAAAAAAAAAAAAATGTCAGTGTCCGTCAAACCCTCAAAACAATAATGTGGTCAAATGTTTTGTTTTGTCCACAAACTAAAAATGATTCAGTTTTAATGATTTGTTATATGAAGCAAAGAAACAGTAGCTGAAGAGAAACTTGTTTCAATCATTAAACAGAAAACACTCTAACTGATAAATCATTAAATTACATTGTTATTTCTTCTCAGCACAAATAATTCCTGAAATTCCCCTCAGGACTATGGTCATAATCTTTAAACATAATTTTAAACAATTCTAGATACAGAAAACAGGTTGCAATTATAAACCCGCATATTTATTTAAGTTTTCTCTTTTCACATTCTTTAAAAATTATTTTTAATTCTCAGTGCTTATATTTTTACATTTTCTTCATTTTGGTTTGTCATACGAGTTTCCTTCTTTCATTGTGTTCCTCCTTTTTTAATCGTCAGAGCTTGAAAGTGCTGTGTAAACAAAGTAATGGACTAATTAAGGGTTTTTTTTTCCCTCAAACCAATGTCAATAATGTGAAAGAGTGGTAATTACCATTTTTTTTGCCAGTATATTTATCAGATTTTCTTTTTTTCCCCTCCAACTGATAAAATATAACCGTATGATGTTTTCAATTAAAAAAAACAATATTAAATTAAGTAAATATTAAATACATGACAGGTAAAACATTTAACATTTTCTTAAAAGTTTCCAAGAGTGTTATTTTGTTATTATTATTATTATATATGTACACATTCATAAATACAGTTGAGGGTGAAATTATTGGCCTCACTATGATATTGTAATTGTTTTAAAAGTGTCTCCCACGTGCTGTTAAACAGAACAAAGAATTTTTAACATCCTAGTTTTATTTCAGTTGCTTCTATTATGTGACTTTGCACACAGAAATGAAATGATTCCACAAAAACCAAAAACTACCAGGGTCAACATGATTGTCCCCCTGATGCTAACAGTCACTTGTGTCTCCTTGTTGCTGGATAACAGCCTGCAGTGGTTTGTTGTAGTTTGTCTCCTGAGGAATCCCAGCCCATTCTTCTTTGGCAAATCTCTCCAGCTCCTCCACATTTGATGGCCTTCTGGCATGGACCTTGGTCTTCTGGCATGGACCTTGGTCTTCACTTCAATGGGATTTAAGTCAGGACTTTGTGCAGGCCAGTCACTAACGTTCACTCTGGTCTTCTGGAGGTCGTTCTTCACCAGGAGCCACGTATGTTTTGGGTTGTCGTCGTCGTGTTGGAAGACAAAGTGACGACCCAGACCCAGTTTTGCTGCTGACTGCTTCAGGTTCTCTTTCAGAATCTTCACATCTCCTTGTTTCTTCATGATTCCTTCCACCTTGATGAGATTCCCAGTTCCAGACTCACTGAAGCATCCCCACAGCATAATCCTCACACCACCGTGTTTCACTGTGGGGACGCTGTTCTTTGGGTTATACGCCTCTGTCTTCTGTCTCCAAACATAAACAATGTCTCTAGTTTGGTCTCATCTGACCAAAGGACCTGCTTCCAGTGTGAATAATCTGGGTTAAAAATTCTTAATCTGTTTAACAGCACTTTGTAAATACCTTTAAAACAATGACATTTTCATAGTGGGAGGCTTCCATTGTATTGTTTATCTTTTCTAATTTGATGCATTTTCTGTTAACTGTACATTTTCAAAGTATTTGAAATGTACAGGAAGTATTTGAACCTCATGTCCAGGCTGCTATGACAACTTCATTTCCCTTCAGGGGTTAATAAAGTCGTCCATCCCTCTACCTAATTTGTAGTAATAGGCTAATTGAGAAAAATGGCAAATATCATCCCAATTTAATTGGCCTGCCTCTAAATATTTAAAGTTAGTTAAAGTGTTATATAAGAATACACCTTCACACAATCACTATCCTGTCATGTAGATATTTATAGTGAACAGGAATATAAAAGAAAAGACAGTAGAATCAGATTTGAATTAAAAAAATCAATTTTACTACATACGTTTAAATGATTTGATTTCTCTGTACACATTTAAATTTACATCTATCTCAGGTCAATCTCAGCGTATGGTGACTGCGTTATAGGTTAACTCTAACGTATGTATGTTCAATGTATGTTACCGCTACTGGATGCTCGAATTTTCTCCGGGATTAATAAAGTATCTATCTATCTATTTAACAGGAATAACGCGACAGCCATTTTCATCCAGACCAAGTTTGGCCCTTTTCTTCAAACTCTGGGGTGAAAATGACAAGTGTAACCACAGTCAATGGCTGTTCTTCAATCACTTCTCTCAGTATATACATATATATATATATATATATATTTTTTTTTTTGTTTTGTTTTGTTTTCCTGACATATGGATGGATCCTGTTGTTCAGAAACTATTGTGCGATTGTGGCCCATCACACGCTGTCAGTGCAGGCTGACGTGTCAGATACAGTGAATACAGGAGGAGGCTCGTGTGCAGCGTGCTCAGCCTGTCTCTGACAGTGCAGCGCTGTCTGTGTCACACTCTAACAGACAGCCAAATAACCCCTTGGCAGTGTAAACAAAGAGAGATTACACCCTGGTGAGTGGAGGGAGTGTGTGCCTGCGTGCTCCCAGCATCGAGCACACAAGCTGATGATGGGTGGTTGCAGTGAAAAAAGGAAAGAGACACTGGGAGACGGCGAGAGAAAATGCGATGGAATGATGGAGGGCGGCTAAATGATCTCTTAAAAAGGCCAAATATGGAGGATAATGATTAAAAACACACGCTGTTTAATGCACACAAACCGGGGCGGGGACTTATGGCAGATAACAGTAAGGTTCTGCATTATCTAATTTATGTTACATTGAAAATGGATAGTCTCGTGTGTCTGTTCTCTGGAACAGAAAGGAAAGAGGTATGAATGCAACATAATTGATGTCAACTGTAAATGCTCACTTTCAGTGAAAATATGGCAGTTACACTAAGGCTTCATTAATAAAATTTAAATTTTACTGATACACAGCTTTTTCCAAACAGGCAAATCTGGCTTTTAGAAACTGTTCACTCTCCCGCACCAAATTCCATATGGAAAATCAACATTTTTAGCCGCTGGGGGACACAGGAGCTGCTGGTCTGCTGCTGCCTCACGTGGTCAGTTTGTCACCGAGATAAATTTGAACGAAAGATGTCTCAACACCGAAACCACAGAACAACACGTTTGAACTGAGTGATGGAGGCAGCAGTGGATCAACAACTCCTGTGTGCCGTGATGTAAAAAATGTTGATTTTCTCTATGGAGTTTGGTGTGGGAGATTGAGAGGTGCAACAAAAGGGGCACAAACTTGAATTTCCTGTTGGAAAAAGGTTGTCCAACAGTGAGACAATGAAACATGAGATGCTGTAAATGAAAACTACCAAAGAATTTTTGTTTGTTTGTTGTTGTTTTTTTACAAGTAACCTCTTTCTTAAGAGGATGAAATCCCAGTTTTCCTGACGTTCCAGTCATGTTTTCATGAAGAATGAGCATCTGTGGCTCAGGCTGGAACATCACGGCTGTCTGTCTGTCACTACCTCACACTACCACACTTAAGTTTGTTCGTTTTGTTTTTTTTTTTCAAAAAAGGGATAGTTCAGTTTTTTTTTAAAAAAAAAAAAAAACAGTGTAAGTGTAATGTGAATATTTAGAGCAGCCATTACCAAACCAGAGCAAATGCTCACACCCACAACTCCAATCAACACCTGAGATTAGGATCAATAATTCCCATATTGTTTTCACAAGAACATATATCCATGTTATATTTGAAAAAAAACTTCACCACATAAAATTTACAAATACTATGAAATATTACTGTATTCTGTCCAGCTCAAACTGTTACAGTATCACTATTTATATATTACCCGCTACAGTCAGATAAAAGAAAAACTAAACTTTAAAAAAATCCATGACTTTTTTTTTGTTTTACTCCTTGTAAATATTACTTCACTGACTTAGACGTACATACATGTTTCTCCGCGTGGACAGACTGTTGACATACATTCCATCCGCCCGTCCCCCAAAAGACACTCTGTCCCCATCACTGATTATCTGTGTCAATGACTCCGCCCCCAAACAACACACACGCACGCTTGTATAGCATTCATAGTGAGGACCCTCATAGACATAATATATTCCCTAGCCCCTTACCCTAACCTTGGATGATGAAACAAACTCATTTCATCACCCATATTTATTATACATATTCAAGATCTGTATATAAATAAATTACCTTCCATTCTTGCACTATATGATGTAAATGTGTATACAAGTAAATTCGATTATATTTTCTTTCCTCTTTAAATTACACTGTCTGTTTTTATATTGTCTATTCTATACTGTCTATTACTCTTGATTTTAAGATTAAAGGATTTCTGATTCTGATGAACCCAGACCCAAACCCAGTTCTAACCCTAAAACCAGGTCTTAACCCTGAAAAAGCCCTGAAAACCGTGAAAAAGGGGTGACAGAAAGTGAGGACCGGACAAAATGTCCTCACTTCCTTAGCTTTAAGTTTTTTTGGTTCTCACAAAGACACCCATGCAAGCACACACACACACCACAGGGGCTGACCATGTGACCATGTGACATCACTGGACGCCAGAGGCCTGAAACAACTGATTGACTCACTTTCTCTCTGGCCATAATCTGATGTTAATGAAACAGATTTATGAATACAGTTAGGACGACGATGTGTTCAGTGACACGTCGCGGTTTGTGTTTGAAAATCCTGCAGAGACTGAAGAGGAGGAGGAGGAGGAAGAGCAGGAGGTCAGGACTGAGGATGAGCTTCATAACGAGTGAAGGAACATCAGCACCGGGATGATTAATTAGTTAACAATTCATATTAATGTCCACTGAAAGACCCCCACTTACAGCACTATTAATTATAATTAAACAGAAGTGGTGGTGGCAGTTTTTAAAAAAAAAAAATAATAATAATAAAATAAAAACCCTAACATTATAATCAAGCTAATTAAGTGGAGGTGGCCTGAAACTCTGTTATGTTATCAGGAGCTGATGATGCCTGAAGAATCAAGTCATGTTCATCCACGTGTTTACACACAAACAGCTTGTTTTATTAACCGCTGTCACACACACACACACACACACACACACAGATGTGCGACACCGGGTGTGTCACAGGTGGACACACCTGGTGGACGTGTCCGACGTGTCCAACGTGTTCCATCAGGAGCTTTGCTTTTCAGAATCTCTTTATTGGCCCATCAATCATCCCATGTCCTTTTTATGGAAGTGATGATTTGGCCCATGAAATATTCAGTCTTTTCCAAACCTGCACTCCAAAAATTAAAACCTTGACTTTAATTACATTTATTTTGTCAACAGGTTCCACATAACTGCATTCGGTTTATCTGAACCAAAAAATGTTAGATTTCATCTAAATTAATTATCATATTTTACCTGAAAAACACGTTTTATCGCAACAATTATATGTAACTTAAGTAAAGTGAACATAAATAATACATTTATGTATTTTTTTCAGTGTGGAAATTATATGATAATGTTTTGTTCACAAACAATAATTCTGTTGTAACAAACTCCACTCCAATTATTGAAATATTTGGCCACTAATTTAGTAGCTGCAGCCCTGCATTATGTTTAAATTTTTTTTTTTTTTAATTACAGGGACATTTTATTATTTTAATGTGATGTAGGAGTCAAAAACACTCATTTAAAGGGTCTGAAACGCAACATTTGCAGTCGCACGTCAGCAGGAATTAATCTTACTAGATTAGACTAGCACAAAAAAAGAGCATACAACAAAATTGTTGTAACTCTGTCGAAAGGTATAAACATAAAAGGGAATAAAAATATTAGTATAAAAGTATATACCTAAATATATGTACAATTAATACTGATTAAACTAATATATATACACAAGGTTCCAACACCTTGAAACCAAGGAAAAAAACTTTCCAGGACCAGTTCCCTCAAATTCAAGGACTGAATGTGTGAGACAGGTTAAGGTGGAAGGAGAACTTGTCCAGTGAACATCAGGACCTGTGTTGATCAGATTGTTTGTTTAGTTTTAACCTCAAATTTCAGGTTGTTTTAACTCAATAATAAAGACTTGGCCACTTTTAATCCCATGTCAAAATTACATTTGAAAGTAAAACACTAACATAACATAAATTGGACTTACCTCTTCCACAGCAGCAGCGATTGTCAACAACATTGCCACATTCCACAAACGGCACCACTCAGATTATAATTTGAAGTAATCCTTAATCATCAGTTCCGTGTTTGTAGGACTGGGTCCTGTGTTCCATACACCGCACAACCCCAGGAGCAGAACAGTGACGCGTGGGAGGAGCTTAAGGTCATGTTTGGTCACGGACTCCTTTACTGTGGTGTCACGTTAAACACCACGGTAAAATAAAAGTCTGAAACTCGGCTGAGAGTGAGACGGTGAGTCCTGACAGGGACGCGACCTTTCACTTGACCCCAGTTTTATTTCACACGTCACCAGAATATAAGAAATGTAGGGAGCAGAGTTTGAGATAAGCCAGATTAGCTCCGCCCACTGAGAGAAGGAGAAAGAACAGACCATTAGACAGGGCTCCCTTGGGTCCTGGAAATCGTTGAAAGTTTCCAGGACATGCAGAATAATGAAGGTGCTTGAATGTTGTGCAAGGAAGACGTAAAGTTGATATTTAGCCCTATAACGCCAAACGTATCATATTTGACACACGAGGGTTATGTTTTCCAGACTTCCACCCAGCCAGTTCATTACTGCATTATGGTAGTACGGTATTTATGTTTGTGAATTACAAATTTGTTGGATTTGTTTGTGTTTCATTACGTTTTTGTTTGTTCAGGAAAAAAGAATCTTTGAGCATTGGGACCCGATGTATCAAATATGATACAAATTGAAACGCATATATGGAAAACAATATTTGAATTTTTTGTTTGTTTGTTCAGGAGGACCAGTAAAGGCTCCAAGTTCAAAGAATTTGAATTTTCTGCCAATTATTTTACAGGGTTAGGTAAATGTCTCCTTTGTTTCTTACGGCCACCTACTGTTCCATGCCCAGCATTACTTAATGTACATTACATCTGTAATGTTGTGGACACTGATGTTGTGGACACTGTCCACTGTCTCTCTCCTCCGTTGACGTAAGATTCCATGAAGAACGATGAGCGAGTAACGCTGAGCAAGAGAGCGCAAATGACGTGATGCCTGGGAAAGGAAAATAATCCAAGGTAATTCCAAATGACAAAGACTGGCTTGACCAAGATTCCAAGGACAATCACTCGTCCAGATGCAAATCAATAAAAGTGGACGAGATGGACAAGTTCCCCTCCCGTCTTAAGCTGTCAGCACATTCAGTCCTTGAATTTGAGGGAATTGATCCTGGAAAGTCCTTGAAAAGTTCTTTGAATTTGATGTCAACTAAGGTGTGGGAACCCTGAATAGATTAGATTACATTAGATTAGGTAACATTTAATAAAATGCAAGTAGATTAGATTAGATTAAATTAGATTAGAGTAAATTAAGTTAAATTAGATTAGATGAGGAATTAGATTAAATGTGATTAGATTAGATTTAATAAAATTTTAATTAGATGAGATTAAGTTAAACCACCCGCGACCCTCAGTGGAGGATAAAGTGGTAGAAAATGAATGAGAGTGAGATTAAGTTAAATTAGATTATGTTAGGTAAAATATACAGTAATAACAATTTGATTAGATTACGTTATATAAGATTTTGTAGATTAGATTTAAAAAAATCTGATTAGATTAGATTAGTATATATTAAATTAAATTATAAAAAGTTAAATTAGATTATGTTAAGTAAAATGTAATACAATTTGATTGGATTAGATTTTATTAGGCAAGATTTAATTAAATCTGATTAGATTAGGTAACATTTAATAAAATGCGGGTAGATTAGATTAGATTAAATTAGATTAGAGTAAATTAAGTTAAATTAGATTAGATGAGGTAAAATGTGATTAGATTAGGTTAGATTTAATAAAATTTTGATTAGATTAGATTAAGTTAAGCCCCCCGCGACCCTCAGTGGAGGATAAAGTGGTAGAAAATGTGTGAGAGTGAGAGATTAAGTTAAATTTGATTATGTTTGATTATGTAAAATATAATACAGTTAGATTAGATTAGATTAGATTAGATTAGATTAGATTAGATTAGATTAGATTAGATTAGATTAGATTTGATTATGTTAGATAAAATATAATACAATTAGATTAGATTAGATTAGATTATGTTAGGTAAAATATAATACAATTAGATTAGATTAGATTAGATAAAGTTAAATTTGATTATTTTAGGTAAAATATAATACAATTAGATTAGATTAGATAAAGTTAAATTTGATTATGTTAGGTAAAATATAATACAATTAGATTAGATTAGATTAGCGGTCACACCTTGTTTTTGAAGAAAATTTTGCATACTGCACCTTTTAAATAATCAGGAAGCATTTGTTTGACATTGTACAGGAAGTTTACACAGCAAATTATTAACTTAACTTCCTGTCAAGTTGAGTTAACCCACACTGTTGAGGCAGCAGGTGAACGTCTTCAAGTTGAACCACATGCAAATGTTGAGAAACTCTGTCTCTGTGTGTGTGAGTGTCAGTCAAACGTCTCCTGCTTCTGTCCGCTGTGGACACCTGCTGCGTCCGAGCGCCGCACGCCGGCTTTAACTTGTCGCACGGCGTCTGTCTGTCTGTCAGCACGTCACTCCTCTGTGGTCCTGCTTTCAATCAGACCTGTCAGTCAGTCACTTTCTCCCTGAAGCCTTTTTTTCCCGCCAGTCTGTCAGCCGTCACTTTAATTTGTCCGTCACTTTGCGAGTCCCTTTTCCCCGGTTTCTCCTCAGTTACCGCGGGAACAACCGTACAGTAACGCTGACACGACGGGACGTGAGGCTCTGACTGACAAGTCATGATTGAACCTGTTCAGCAGTGACACGTCAGAGGAATCCTTGATCTCATGGCTGGTTTGGGAAACTGAAGTAAGTGGGTGGGAGGAAAAAAAAAAAACCTCAACTTCATTCTCGTCTCTGTGTCTCTTTTTTAATCCAACTTTGCATGTCAGAATGTCAATCCCACAGTGAGGGGATGTGACAGGCTGCCGGGCCCGGGGGGGACGGCTCCGAGAGGCAGGAAGGCCCCGCCGCAAATTGATTTTGATTTTCCTCCAAATCAGTCAGAGAGTTTAGCTTTAATGCGAGCTGATCAGAGAGCCACTTGGAGCACGACAGGAAGTGGAGAGCGGGACGGTAACCGAGCGAGATTAGCCCTGTCACTCCACAGATCAGTGCCCATCACTGTTACTCACTGGTTTCCATGACGTCTGAGGACACTGCGTTGGCTTCCATTCATTTCCTGGAGACACTTACTCTGACCTTAACCATAACAGGGCTTCAAACCGGTTCATGGAACGAAAACTAAAACCAGAAACTTTATATTTTTTAATGTTCATGAACAGAATCATGTATTTAGAATAACGGCGTTACGTCCCGGTCCCAGGGGAAAACCTTGACACAACATAAATGTTGCTGCCAACCTTTCCCACCCACAAGTAATGCCAGCAGACAGAGTTTTACGTAAAATGAACAGAAGCAGTTTACTGGTATGAAAGTGAGATTCTCCCGAAATAACAGACATAAATACTGCTACCAAAACTAGGCTTCCCTGTTAACGAATATAAAGAACCAAAAGACAATCACTCACCTAAACTAACACAAAAACAGGAGAAAACTAATCATCAAACAAAAGTACAATACTGCTTTTAAAGTTATGTAGGATTGTCAGTTTAACATTAAAACAATAATGCTGGCGGTGTTGTGGCTGGACCAGGTGGTCTACCAGTCTTGATTATCCATAAGAGGTAAACACTGTGGTCTACCACTCTTAAAAAATGTTTGTTTTAGACACAATTATTTTATCTGTTTGTGACGACCATTAAAGCAAATGTAAAAAGCTGCCTTAACATTAAAGGCCTTTGTGAACCGGATATGTTGCTAATGTACGGGACAAAAGTGCGATTAAATTCGGATGTGAATTGCGACGCATACTCTCCTATGTGCATCGAACGTGATGTAAAGAAATAAATAATGAAGAAGAGGGAGAACTCATTCAAACAGGAGAGACAGAAAATGTTCACAATCGGCCTGATTTGAATAGACTCGTAGTTTTAACAGCTAATTTAAAATTTCAATCTATCTACCTATTTATGTCCCAAGGTTAACATGGAACGTGACTAACTGGTTCCGAAACATTTTTTTTTGTTCTAACCGGTTCAGGAACGTCTATTTTAGGGTGGAACCTAAAATTAGAAACGATAAAATACTGGTTCAAAGCCCTGATTACTAGTGCCCTAACCCTAACCCTGACCCTGACCCTGACCCTGACCCTAACCTTAACCTAACCCTAACCCTAACCCTAACCCTAACCTCAGCCTAACATGTCTTCACCTTAAAATGGAGTCACTTACGTTACGGGGACTTGATTTTTGTCCCCGTAAGGAAGACAAGTCCCCATAATGTGAGTGTGGAGACACATTTAGGTCCCCACAACATGAGGAAGACCAGCTACACACACACACACACACAGAGAGACCAAGTGTTGTGGATTCTTCAGTCAGTCGTGTTTGTGAAGACATTCATTAAAACACAAACATTGTGATTTGAAGTTAAAGGGACAATTCAGAAAAGTCTTAGATTTAACCACTCAATGAATTGATCAAAATGAATATTTTTGCCAGGAAAGCTTTATCTTTTTAATTCTCTCCCACTAGAAATGGCCAATTATCACTTTTAGGAATGAAATAAACTAATTTCTCAATTCATGTGGCAAATTAAGACCTTACAAGTGTCTAAAAAACTGAAGAGGAGTCACACTCCCAAGTTTAAAAGTTTACTAAATAGCTGCCCAAATTGATTTCTTGGTGTAATCCGGATTATTTTGCTAGGTGGAATGAGATTGAAGAAGTTATATTATCAGTGTAAATATCCAATTGTTTTGGGGGGGATGGGTTTATTGGGAAAATGTAAATATTTGTGGGTACCTCTTAAATAATGGACAGAATGGACTAACATGGGCTAACAAGATTTGAAGATACAGTATGGTTTTTTTTTGCATACACGTGTATTTAAAACTGCAGGTTTGCATTAAAAATCTGTTTATGTCTAATAAACAAACAATTCCTACAAGACCAGCTTCACCTGAGTCTGTCGAATCACGTGTGTGTGTGTGTGTGTGTGTGTTCGAGACTCTTCGGTTCACACTCGTGCTTTGTAAAGGATCCAGTGAGGGTTTTGGCAACTGTGCTACACCTTGTTGTGAATCTGTAATATGTGAATCACTTCATCTCAATCCTGGAAATTTGACTTTTGTGAACTCGCTACTCTCCCGCACCAAAGTCCATAGAGAAAATCAGTGATTTTAGCTCGCGGGGACACAGGAGCTGCTGGTCTACTGCTGCCTCGTGTGGTCACTTTGTGTCACTGAGGTAAATCTGACCAAAGACGTTTAAATGCCAAAAGTGACAAAATAAGACATTTGAACTGACTGATGGAGGCAGCAGTGGATCAACAACTCCTGTGTGCTGTGATGTAAAATTGTTGGTTTTCTCTGTGGAGTTTGGTGTGGGAGAGCGAGTGGTTTACAAAGTCAGACAAAATTTAGTTCTCTTAAGTTTGTATCACGTTATTATACAAAACACAGTGTGATCAGTGCTGATTATCTCTCAGTACCCAAATATAATCATGTGTCAAAAGAGCTAAATTATTCTAAATTATTATATCATGGTTTGCAGGCCAATATCTGACCAAGTTAAAGTGATTATAATGTCACTTTATTATGTAGGAGGGCCATCAGCCAGTTTCCAAGCATATTTGACTTGCACATAAAAAAAAAACTTTATGGAGACAAAACATTTAACAAAAATATGTAATGTTTAAGTATTATGTAAAAAGTTTTTATTTACAGGTGATGAAGGTGAAAAAGTATAGGCATGTCAATAAAAGGTGAATTAAAGAGACTCTGTGAAAAAACACAACCATGTATCAACATCTATTGGTGGAAACACATGTAAATGTCACTTTTCTTAAGCTGAAATTTGGAATTGTTTCAAAAAGCTGTGACACGTTTTAGTAGAAACCAGTCTAGATTTGGTCAAAGCGCACAAATACCTCATGATATATAACATTTCACACCTGAAAAGTCAACATGAGTCAAACGGCTACTCGGATCCCTCAGACACGTTTGACGAAATCTGACGAGCGTTCTCGGCGCCGCCATTTCTCGATACTTGATAGCCTTGAACTCTGAGTGAGTGGATGAGAAGTGACAGCATCAAAGCGCGAGCTGAGCCAAGTCGAACTTCACAGCCGCACCTGTCAGCAGGAAAATCCCACGAGGGAGGGAGGGAGGCAACGTCGAAAACGAGACGAACAGAGAGAGAGAGAGGCAAAGGAGAAGTTTTCATCCCATCACTGCACTTCAACAGCCAAACGCTTTCCATTACCGCGGACGGTGGCGTCTTAGTGATCTCCAAACACTTAGCAGCTAAAAAGCCTCTCGCGTGACACTAACGCTCGTCTACATACATATCTATGCATATGCACGGCCATATATTTCTTATTCCTACCCCTTGATCTCACTTCCGCGCCAGTTTGAGACTTGTTTAAAATTTTTATGGACTCTAAAAGGCTGGAGAGGCGATCAGAGGCCCGTTCCCCATGAGGTCAGCACTTTCCTGCAGCACCAGCGATGGGCTTTAAGGTGCCTGGTAATGTGCACGGAGACGGGACCTAATAGATAGACACACAGGTTTTGACATGCTATTTGAGCGTGCAGGCCCGCTGTAATTGGCCACGTCATCATGCATTAAATTAACGATACATAGCGAAAAGCCCCGAGACGAGTGTCCGGGGCCGATCCGTCAACCGTCAGTGCAAAGTGCATGTGACAGGCTTCTCTGAGAGGAGGAGGAAGGAGGAGGAAGGAGGAGCTGATTTTTTAAACTATCTCTCTGATGGACATCTGAGCTCCAGCTCTGTCTCTTTCTCCACTCGCTGCTTTTCTTTCTAGTCGTCCAAAAGCCGTGCGCTCCTCGGGGACTCATTCGCACATGGTTTCGCCTGAAGAATGCACTTAACTAGCTAACTCTCACAGGAGGGGAAAACCTGAGGTACTCTCTTACTTACTTAGTTCACACTTTCACCACCTGAGAGCTTAAGGATCATACGACTGATGTTCTCGCCTCTCTTGGCTCCACTGTGCGGAACGACGGAGGCTCCTTTAAATGAGAGCAAGGGTTTGAATAAAACGTTTTTCATTTCATATTTGGACACAACAAAGCCACTGCTGACACCTTAAGACTGTAGTGTGTAAATACTTATAAAATGTAAAATGTACAGTATACAATGTAAATTTAAATATAAACAAATGTCAAATGTGGGGAAAACTCTTCACCTGCTTAAGTCTACAATATCGTGAGTTCTTGTTATTTTATATCTGCTGCCTCATTTTCACTGTTAGACAGACTTTGTTGGTATCCCCTACGTTGCCGGCGTGTCTGAAAAACTCAGGAGGATTTTCAACAAACATGACATTTCAAACCGGACAACACCCTCAGACAGAAACTGGTTCACCCCAAGGACAAAACACCTCACCTCAAGAAAACCGACTTGGTATATCCTGTTCAGTGCAGTGAGGAATGTAACGACTTGTACATTGGAGAGACAAAACAACTTCTCCACAGACGCATGGCCCAACACAGAAGACCGACCCGCTCAGGACAAGACTCAGCAGTCTATCTACACCTACACCAGACAGGACATTCTTTCCAGGACATGTTCAGATTTTGGCCAGGGAGGACAGATGGTTTGAAAGAGGAGTAAAAGAACCCATCTTTGCCAAACTGGAGAAACCAACCCTGAACAGGGGGAGGTGGTCTAAGACACCAGCTCTCAGCCACCTACAGTGCTGTTCTGGACTCCCTCCCCAGGAGGTTTCACACACATTCACACCTGAGGTCAAATACAGTTGATGACTCAGGTGAAACTAAACCAGACAATAGCCAATAACTAACGACCCTTGATGACTTAACGACTCATCTAACCTTTTAGTTAACAACTCACGCCCCTTTTTGTCCAAACCACACCCCCATGGACCCAGAACCTGACAGAGTTTATAAGTCCCAGACCCTCCACCAGTCAAACAGAACTGAAGAAGCCTCTTGGATGAGAGGCGAAACGTCTTCAAGAAAGTGAAAGTCCGGTTGCTTTTGTTTACTACACTTTTGGACAGACTTTTCCAACAGGAAACTGAAGTTTGTAAACCACTCACTCTCCCACACCAAAGTCCATAGAGAAATTCAGTATTTTTAGCTCACAGGGACACAGGAGCTGCTGGTCTCCTGCTGCCTCGTGTGGTCACTTTGTGTCACTGAGGTAAAAATTAATGAAGGATTTCAAACACCGAAGTGACAAAATAAGACATTTGAACTTAGTGATGGAGGCAGCAGTGGATCAACATCTCCTGTGTGCTGTGATGTAAAATCACTGATTTTCTCTATGGACTTTGGTGTGGGAGAGTGCGTGGTTTACAAACAGGTTTTCTGTTGGAAAAGTCTGTCCAAAAGTGTGTCAAACCAATGAACATGATTTTAATATATACCGTAGACGTGACTGTCTTACACTGAGGTAAACACTTCTTGTCTCCACCCACTCCTGCTCTGCCAATCAGGTCTGATAATGGTGCTCGACAGAGCCGTTTTAAAAACGGCTGTTATGGATTTTCTGTTATTCACTTTAATGACGATACATGTAATTGTTGAGGTAAAACATGTTTTTCATTTAATACATGATAATTCAGGCAGATGGAATTCAAATTTTTGCTTCAGATAAACCGAAGAGAAAACCGAGACAGAATAATGACATCAAAAACAACCAAAGCATATACACTGCATCTTTAAAGGTCCAGTGTGTAACATTAAAGAATGATGAAATGGAAATGCTACCTCTGAATATGTTTGTATAAATGTATAATTACTTTAAGATTAAAAAAATATATATTTGGTTTTTTTTTTTTAGCCTTAGAATAAGCCTTTATATATACTTTAGACAAGGGCCTTGCTTTACAGAGGCTGCCATCTTGTACCGCCATGTTTCTACAGTGGCCTTCACAGAAACAAGAACGTACATTTCAAATGAACATGAAATACACTTTGATTTGTTTTATCCATCCATCTGTTACAAACCCCTCTGTATATAATGATTTCATGCATTATTAGCTTGTTTTAAAATAAAGTGCATTATTACTATAACTGGCATTATTTCACAGAAGTGAACTACCTAAACAAAAACAAAATACATCCTTTATGGTACTGTATGTGAAGGCCACTGTAGATTCCTGAAATGCTTGTGAAGGAACTTTACATTTTCAAATTGGGAGCTGAAATAAAAGCCATATTAGTTTAAAAAAAAAAAAGTTATTTAATTGATTTCTCAATTCTGTCAAGTGTTTAGTGTCATGTCAGTGTGTGAACGGACGGAAATTCATCACTTGAACCGTCCTCCCTTTGATTAAACGACACAGCTGTGATGGTTTTTACCTGCTTCCCACTCTCGTTAGTCGCATCAGCGGTGTGACGCCTGCGAAGTTAGGAGCTATGGAATTCTGTCAACAGACGAACAAAAGCACATCAACACATTAAATATGTAACAGCTACTTCATCTCGGTGAAAGTGAGCGGAATAAAGTTTGTCGTCAAATAACGGTGAAACACGGCGAGTCTACGCAGTCTTCCTCCCTGTGTCACTTTGATTGCTGCTTTCCTCTTGTGATGATTAAATCTCTCTCTGGCTGCCCGACTGTGTATTTATCCTCTTAACTAGAATACAGCACCGGCTCATATAATGTTGTTTAACTTGTTTGGCTGTGTCGTCTGTGACAGATCACGTACCTCATCGACTTAAAGCTGTAATGTGTAACTTTTAAACATACGAACGCCTGTTTCATTCCCACCATTAAATGAGTTTTCAGTTCCACGTGATTCCCTATGGTTTCTCAGGATAGTAGTTTTAATTTGATTTGCATTTTAAGTCACGACAAAGCAGGTGAAGCCAGAGTAAAGTAGCACTGTGTAAAGGTTTCAATTCTACTGCACCAAAGTCCATAGAGAAAATCACTGATTTAAGCTCGCGGGAACCCAGGAGATGCTGGTCTACTGCTGCCTCATGTGGTCAGTTTGTCTCAATGGGGTAAATGTGAACAAAGGATTTTAAACACTGAAGTCACTAAAATAAGACATGTGAACGTACTGATGGAAGCAACGGTGGATCAACATCTTCTGTGTGCTGTGATATAAAATCATACATTTTCTCTATGGGATTTGGTATTGGAGAGTGGGCGGTTTTACAAAGCAGGACAAAAAAAATTGCAGCATCAGTTTCTAGTCTTAACCTGCCAGCACTGGTAAGACCCGCCCTGATCTGCTTGTGATTGGCTACTTATGTTGGCTACATTGATAGGAAGAACTGGATTCTCTCATTGTATTGGTGGGTAAGAATCCATTGATTTGAAAACGTACTGTAGCCATACTGTAGTGTATTAACTTAATTTTTTATTTTCCCCTCACACCGTGACATCACAGATGCCTACATACATGGTCTCTGAGCCAAAAGTTGCATATACTGTATATCTGATCTAGAACCACGTACTGAAGTGCAACAAATGGCACTTTAAAAAAATCAGAGTTGACGATTAGATTTCCGTGTCTACGAATCTGATCCGAGACCCATCATTGTTAAAATCTGGTACTCTGAATGTAGCCATACTCTTCAGATACTGCAGATACTTTAGCTGTCCTCGAGTTACATTCCAGTTGAGTTTGAATAAAAGTGAACTGGACATACAGTATGTTTTTTGGCATTTTCTACTGGTCCTACAGTTAGCCACTGGCGGCTGAATATTTCAGCAGGCCCCTCGCACCAATCACTGACCACATCTGGAGCTTCTCAGCGCAGACGACAACTTAATGACATTCGGATGCGTCAAACGAGGCTTTGATTCGGAGAAAAGGCTGGAAACTCTATCATTAGCTGCTGTGGGAGTCAGAGTTGGACTTTGCTCAGGTATGTGCAAATGGTGCCCGGATTAGTTTGCACGGGTGAAGAAATGATTAAAAAAGTCTCACCTCAAGAACTGCAGCTTTATATGAATGTCACATCCGTGTGCGTGGGTCCACACGTGTGCACGGCCACCCAAACCTGTGTGTGTGTGCATGTGAGAGATGGAAACACTGACTCCTCTAATCTTATATTACCTCTGAAGAAGAGAGCACTGACCTTTACACAGAAGTTGTATAAAGTTCAATTTAACAAGCCTCTCCTCTCTGTGATTTATTAAGCAGAAATCTGAAGTGGAGCCACTTCTTTACTGCTGTGCCACTTAGTTTGCTGCGAAAGTCGTGGTCTGAGAGAAAAGTATCACCTGTGGGAGATTTCAGGAGTTTGACGCTCTTTATTTTGTGTGCGCACGCGTGTGTGTGTGTGTATCAGTGTGAGTGTGTCGCTCGTTGTCTTTCTGTTCTGTCTCAGCTATTCTCCAGATGAACATCAGCGTTTGGATATTAACTCGAGTGGCAGCTCAAAAATGACTCAGGCATTGAAAAGCAATCATGAAAAGTGAGTCATGCTTGTGTGTCGGTTCATTTCCTTCCCTTTGTTTTTTTTTTTTATATATTTGGCTGCTGGTAACATTTTATCCCCTCTCATCTTAAAGTGGTAGTTCAGCTTTTTTTTTTAAAAAAACACTGGTTGTACAACCTACTGATCCATAATCGACTCTGACATTGGATAAAATCTACTCAACCTTTTCCAACAGAAAACTAAAGTTTGTAAACTGCTCATTCTCCTGCACCAAAGCCCATTGAGAAAATCAGTGATTTTAGCTTGTGAAGACATTTAACCTACTTCTCTATAGTTGCCTTGTTTGTTAAATTTGTGCCATAAACTAAATCTGAACAAATCATTAAACAACACATTTGAATATGCTGATAGAGGCAGCGGTGGATCAACAGCTCCTGTGTGCCCTGATGTAAAATTGTCAGTTTTCTCTATGGGATTTGGTGTGGGCAAGGGCGCAGTATAAAAATCCAAAATTACTTCCATTTCCTGTCAGGAAAAGGCTGTCGAATGATGACTTTAAGAGCAGAACATACTCTTAATTTGGCAGCTGGTGTTACCCTTGTTGTACAACTTACTGATCCATAGTCGACTCTGACATTGGATAAAATCTACTCCTATTTAAGTTAATGGTATCTTAAGAATATGTTTGCCACTTAACGTCACCCATAGACAACCTTTTCCAACAGGAAACTAAAGTTTGTAAACTGCTCATTCTCCTGCACCAAAGCCCATTGAGAAAATCAGTGATTTTAGCTTGTGAAGACATTTAACCTACTGCTCTATAGTTGCCTTGTTTGTTAAATTTGTGCCATAAACTAAACCTGAACAAAGGATTTTAAGCACAGACATCATTAAACAACACATTTGAATATGCTGATAGAGGCAGCGGTGGATCAACAGCTCCTGTGTGCCCTGATGTAAAATTGTCAGTTTTCTCTATGGGATTTGGTGGGCAGTATCAAAAATCAAAATGTACTTCCGTTTCCTGCCGGGAAAAGGCTGTCGAATGATGACTTTAAGAGCAGAACATACTCTTATGATCTTGTAGACTTAAGCAGGTGTAGATTTTATGAGGCGAGTCTTTTGTTTTGTGGGTCAAATCTGCTTTGATGTGGGCTGTGATGTAAAACCGCTGATGGAATGTGGTGCATGGTTTACAGACCTCCGTTTCCTGACTGAAAAGGCTGTCTAATGGAGAGATAAAGGGGGGTGAACATATCCATAAGATATAGTAGACTTAATCTGTTATACATTTTCTAATGTGAGTCTTTTATTAAGTGACTAAAATCAGCTTTTTTATTTATTTTTTTGTCTTGATTTTCAGACAGGATGAGCGTACATGTTCCAGGCTGGTTCCTGGCACACATGTCAAAGTCATTGCCGACTACATGTCAGTACCTCATTCGACCACATTTCAAAAAACCTAGACTATTCCTTTAAAGCAATGCCTTGAAAAAACTTATCCCACTATCCGACAGCACTGCTCGCACCCAACATCTCGAGCTGAAAAGGTTTGTTTTCATATGACGGCTGAGAAAAGAAGGGCATTTGTACAATCAAAGGCAGCGAGAGCAAGACAAACCAAAAGGACAGAGGTAAACAAGTGAGATGAGAGGATGAATGACAGTGAGAGACAGAGACAGTGTGAGAGAGCAGGGAGGATGGGAGGAGTGAGATCTCCACAGAGCAGCCACGGCAGTGTTTGAAGCAGGAAGCTGGCGAGACAACAGAGGCAGCTTTATTCCGCAGACACAATGAGCAAACGCCACAATGGGAGTCATGCTGCGAACAGGCCTGCACTACGCCGCCCGCACACACACACACACACACGCATGCACACACGCATGCACACATGCACACGGGATTAAAGCCAGCACACGCTTCAAGATCCACCCCATGAAAAGGAAAGGGAGGGGATGTATCTCACACACAGACACCGACCGAGAGAAAACAGAACACAACACACGATCTGCTGAGCTGCTTTTGATCAGGACATTCTGTGAATAGTGTAATGTTTGCACAGCCTTTCATAATAGCTGTTGGTACATTGTGTTTGCCATTTATTTTGTGCGTTTTGTGAGACATGATCTTAGCATGAGGGAGGGAAGAAGGAGGGGGAGACAAACAAAGAATACAGTATATGTATTTATTTTCCCACTGCTCCCCTCAGCTCACCTGGGCCTGGAAGCCACTCTCCTGGTCGGTGGGGGTGTGTGTGTGTGTGTGTGTGTGTGTGTAAAGCTGTCGAGACACATTTGCATAGAAAAGCCGTTTGCATATAAAACAGCTGGGACGCAGAGCTCACATCATCTTTCACTGATTTACAGGGAGATGCATGTAGCGCTGACACGCTGGAGTGCATGTCCCCTTTACCTCCATCTGCCCTTTGTGGGCATATCTTCAACAATCAGCAGCAGCTGAGGTGAGAACGTGTGTGTGTGTGCGTGTGTGTGTGTTCCAGGTGTTACTTATGTTGTGAGGACCCACATTTGTTTCCACAGTCACATTATAGGGACAAAAATCAAGAAAAAAAAAAAAGTAAATTATTACATTTAAAGGTGAAGACATGTTGCGTGGTTACAGTTAAGGTTAGAGTAAGTCTCCAATGCAATGTCCTCTCAAGTCATGGAAACCGGACGATGTGTGTGTGTGTGTGTGTGGATTTCATACATTTTGAACGGGTAACGAAACAACACTCAACGAAATAACTAATGGAAGCACACGTGTGTTTTTCTTATTTTAAAATGTAAACATAACATTGTTGCATTAGCATTAGCACTGGTTATGTAATATTTATTAATAACCAATTTACTAACAGAAATAACAGCCAAATAAAACAATTTTTTGTTGTTGTTGTTTTTATTCTGCCTCTGTTGGCTTTTTGTGAACAGAGAAAATATAATTTTATTAGTATACTGCATCAACTGGTCGTGACGGAGGCACAATATTGCATATACTAACTTTAAATTAGCCAACTAACAGTAAATAATTGACATCTGCACGATATTTGTGTGTGTTCCTGTATTTGTTTCCTCTTTAGGAGCTTTTCTGGCATAAACAATGACCTTGTCAGGACCAGTAGTCCTCATGGAGACCAAAACCTGGTCTCATTAGGACCTACTATTTAACTAGTTTTTGCAAGCTTTAGCATTTAAATGTTTGCACCAATTTAGTTTCATATTATTTTACAATTTACTTTTTTATACATATTTTATTTCTTATTCTACTACCAGTTTCTTATGTATCCTATTTCATTGGTTCTCAAACTTTTTAGACCAAGAACCACCTGAGAAAATACGTTAAAGTACAGTGGTGTAAATCAACACAGATGCATTCATCCTCCTCCTCTTCCTCACATATACTTCACACACTAGTATAGTGAAGTTAGATTAAGATGGAGGGAGAGATAATGTGACTCTATTTAGTATTATTTATTTTGTTATTTGTTTCATTTTCGAACTCACACAGTAGAACAGTATTTCTGATTTTCCTCCAAGTACCACCAGAGGAAGACTGTGCACCACTGGCGGTACACATACCACAGTTTGAGAACCATTCTATTCTTATATACTTTATTCTATACAACGTTACTCACTATATTTTCCCTCCTCATCCATGCTGCTCCTGTAAAGTGGTAATAATGTTTGAATTGTTACTCAGGACATGACAAACAAAGAATCTTGACTCTTGATTTGAATTGTGGTGGTTAGTCGTTAACTGGTTATGGTTTAAGTTAGCGATAAGGCTTAGTTTTGAGTCCCGAGCAGAAAAGTTCTTGCATATTCTGCTTTTGTGTGATAAATGATGTGTGTGAGTGCACCAGAGTGGACCTTTACAACCTCACACACACAGACACACACACACACAGCCGGCCTTCTTCTTCAGCTAATAAGGGTATTCGTCACAGCAGCAGCTCGCCATGACAGCTCGTGCTCTCTCCAATCAGCCGCTTCACAATTGTCCCTCAAATATGAACTTATCATTTAATTACACTCGAGGAGGGACTTGATTGCCTTGTCAAGATGCACAGGTTAGTTAAAAAAGAAACGAGAGAGGGAGAGAGAGAGAGAGAGAGAGAGAGAGAGAGAGAGAGATCGCGGCTGAAAATGACCTCACTGTCGTGACAAGAGCTCGCCTCATCATAGGATCATCTCATCTTCTCTGGGATCTCACTCCTCCTCCACCTTCTCCGTCAAGTCGCCTTTAATTGCATGGTTTTTTTACATGTCGCCCTTCAATCAGACTCCACCTTAAATGTTGCCTTCGGGTAGTGAGGCAGTTAAAGTAGAGTGAAAACAGGGGGCAACAAGGAAAAACAAAGTTAAGCTGCTAAACAAAAGGCTCACACCAATAAAATCCGTCCATCCATCCATCTTCTGCCGTTTATCCGCTTCGTCTAGCTCTTCAGTGGGAATCCCCAGTCTCTCCAGCGAGTCCTGGGTCGTCCCTGGGGCCTCCTCCTCCCAGCGGGACGTGTCCAGGAGGCATCTGGTTAGGACGCCTCCTGTCTGAGCCACCTCGTCTGGCTCCTCTTGATGCAGAAGAGCAGAGAGTCCCTCCCTGGGAGCTTCTCACTCTATCTCTAACGGAGAGCCCAGACACCCTGCGGACGAAACTCATTTTGGCCGCTTGTGTGCGTGACCTCATTCTTTTGGTCACAACCCACAGGTCGTGACCATAGGTGTGCCTTCTTCACCATTACTGCGGACTCTCTCTCTCCAGGACCCCAGAATAGGCCTTACCCGGGAGACTGAGGAGTGTGATTCCCCCAATAGTCGGAACAATCCCTCCCAATCCAGAGGCACTGTCCCTGATTTCCACATGACACTGCAGAGGCATATCTCCAAAGACAGCCCTACAACATCCAGAGCCTTGGGGAACTCCAGGCAGATCTCCCCCCGAGGCCCTGCCACCAATGAGCTTTTTAACCACCTCAGCAACCTCAGCCCCAAAGACAGACAAGGCCACCCGAGTCCCAAGACCCTGCTTCCTCATAGGAAGGCGTGTTGGTAGCACTGAGAAAGTCTTTGAGTAGTCCCGCCACTGACCCTCAATGTTCCGAGTCGAGGTCAGGAGCACAAAGTGTCGACAGTGCACTGCTTACCCCTCCTGAGCCGCCGGATGGTTGACCAGAATCTCCTGGAAGCCTCCCCGAAATCGTTCTCCATGGTTTCTGGCCTGCCAGTACCAATCAGCTGCCTCCAGAGTCCCACAGGCCAAAAAGGCCCGATAGGACTCCTTCTTCAACTTGAGGCACCGGCCACCTTACGGCTGCAACTCCGGTCAACCGCCTTAACGATGGAGGTACGAAACATGGTCCATTCAGACTCAATGTCTCCTGCCTCCCTCGGAACAGACTCCACCAGATGTTCCCAGCAGACCCACACAATACGGTTGGGTCTGACCGACATCTTCTCCCCCACCATCGGAGCCAACTCACCACCAGGTGGTGATCAGTTGACAAATATTCCCAGAGTTTCATATGAAGAAGAGTTTCTCAAACTTTGGAATATCCCAAATTCTCACAAAAAATTTCTCTAACAGCTGACTGTAACAAGATTAAATAAAATAAAATGAAATCATTTTTATTTTTTTTTTAAATATTCACAATAAAATAAAGGAATTCTGACTTTTAAAAAAAACAATACATTTCTCAAGTCATTTTTACATAACAACAACAAAAAAAATAAAAAAATAAAGCACTTTACATGCAAATAAATTCAACCTCAGACTTAAGCGCTTCATTTAAGGGGAGTGTAATAAAAATGGGGAATTCATTTGACCAATTAAATGAACCTTTTTTATTCTTTTTATTCACTAAAACTCTTTGTTCTTGTTTGGATTAAATCTCTGTGCTCCTGTCTACATTTCTCACATCATCTCTCTGATTATCTGTGTAAACTTTTTTTCCCAGGATTATTTCTCTCATTCGCTGTAATTATCTCTGTAATTATCAGTATTTACTAATATGATTGGCTGAGTGTGTGATGTAATTGGGCTTCATATCCTGGACCTCTGATGCCGTATATCTTTTGAATATAGTCAGTGTTTTATCTCAATGTTAGTCTAACTTTTCTGCCAAGAAACTGAACATTGTGTCACTTTGTAAACCGTTCACTCTCCCACACCAAAGTCCATAGAGAAAATGAATGATTTTACATCACAGCACCCAGGAGGTCTTAATCCATTCTAGCCTCCGTCAGTAAGTTGATATGTGTTATTTTGTCACTTCAGGGTTTAAAATCTATTGTTCAGATTCACCTCAGTGACACAAAGTGACCACACGAGGCAGCAGTAGACCAGCAGCTCCTGTGTCTCCGTGAGCTAAAAACGCTGATTTTCTCTATGGACTTTGGTGCAGGGCGGGGGGCATGGGGAAACGAGCACTGCTCAGGCAGTCATTACCTTATTCAGCCACTCTTGAAGTATCACTTAAAGTGTATTTTCCACCGCACTTTTTCTGCAGCTTCATTTGTTTGCATCAATAAAAGCAGTTTTGTGTGAATTCAGATTTCTGCGCTTCGCTCCCAGATAAGTGGCATTTTGCACGTTGAAATCCCATTCCTCCGCTCGCTCTAAATTAGTCCTGTGTCTGAGGTAATGAAATCACTCACGACATTAGGAAGTAACTTGGCATTCTTTTTTATTTCCCGTGCACTGCTTTAACAGTTCTCCTGGGGGAAACTGGGCTGTTGCCAGTGAAAGTTTCACCCTGGCATGAGCTGAGCCTTCACAAATGAAGACATATGTCACTAAGAGAGAAAGAGAAAGAGGGAGCTGAAGCACAAAGAAAGAAAGGAAGAAAGAAAGAAAGAAAGGAAGGGAGAGGGGGGGGGAAAGCCTGGATAACTTTTATAATCCAGCTCATACCTCTCTGTTAACAAAAAGGCCTCATAAATTCAACCTTCCCAATGAGGCACAAATGAAATTTGGAGCCTGAAGTTTTGGCCGTATCTCTGCTGGATGATTGGAATGAATACGGGGTAGTTACAGTTTAATATCCTATTATGTGTGTCTGTTTAACTTGCCTGGGCGCTCACACTGTCAGGACTTCTTTCTCTTCCATTCGTCGTCTCTCCAACTTTGACATTCGTCAATATTTTCCAGTGGTCATAAGCATTTGTAACAGCTTGAATGCCCCCCCCCCTTTTTTTATTTTGAAGATTTAGTCCATATAGCTGCTCGTGTGTGACAAAACCAGCTCAGCCATTACAGATTTTATTAAACTAGAACAAAATAAGTAGCAGAAATTATTAAAAAATATATCTGTATTGAAGGAAAGAGCACAGATTCATATGACTTCAGTTCAGTTTTCTGAGTTGTGGTTGAATGAGGTACTTATGTAGAGTCACTGCCTGCCTGAAAACATGGCCGCCAGCAGTGACACATGGAAAATCTGATTTTAGCCACTTAACAAAAAGACTCGGCTAATAAAATCAAATCGTCGACAATAACTTAAGTATACAGTATGTGCAGACCACTTTGTCTCACTGCTACACAAAATTTTCCATCAGGAAACTGGATTTTGCAAACCAATCATTTACTCAAACCAAAGTCCATAGAGAAAATCAGTGATTTTAGCTCACAGGGACACAGGAGCTGCTGGTCTACTGCTGCCTCGTGTGGTCACTTTGTCTCACTCAGGTAAATCTGACCAAAGGATTTCAAACACCAAAGTCACAAAATATGACATTTGAACTCAGTGATGGAGGCAGCAGTGGATCAACAACTCCTGCGTGCTGTGATGTAAAATCACTGATTTTCTCTATGGACTTTGGTGTGGGAGAGTGAGTGGTTAACAAACATTGGTTTGCTGTTGGAAAAACCCGTCTAACAGAGAGATAAAGATATGGACATACAGTATTCATAAGATATCGTAGCCTTGAGCTGACATACAGTGGATTTTATTGGGTTTTCCCACATTTTAGGTTTGGGAATAGACGATATCAGACTCTTTACAATCAGTTTCCAGTCTCTGCTCCAAAAGCAGTGTAAAAGCAGCTCTTCTCTTCTAACTCTTATTTCCACCTAATCCCCACTTATGTCATACTTTTCCCCAACAATTCCATGAACTTTTTATAAATAATATCTTTTAACCTGAAGTTTTTTTATTTTTTTTATTTTCTTCACCGTGACTGTGATAAACCTGGTTATTCACACACCACACACACACACACACACACACACACATTCTCCACATCTGCATCACATTCTGATGTGACAAGCATGGAGGAGTAATTGATTATATTAATAGCTAATTGCTGGCTCATAATTGGATCTGACTCAATTAAAAAAAAAAGAAAAAAAAAAACCTCTGGGTGATGGTAATGAAACAGGGCGCTGCGGATGAGCGGCTGCTGCGTGACCACGCTCGCCGGCGTGTCAGACGAGTGTGTGTGCGTGTGTGTGTGTGTGAGAGAGAGAGAGAGAGAGAGACAGAGAGAGACAGAGAGAGAGAGCTTGATACACCTGCGACGCTAAATCACAAGCACCTCACTGGATGGGAATGCTTTGTGCTGTTTTTGCAATTCCTCAATGCAGATTTATATCTTTTGCTTTGAAAAGGTTGTAATATTTCAGCAGGTGTGAGGCTTGTGTGTGTGTGTGTGTGTGTGTGTGTGTGTGGAGTGGGGGAGGGGTTTTTTGTTGAACTACAGTATCAGCATATATTGTAATTTCTCTATGATAAGGCCATGCTTATAGCCGACGGAGGCTCGTCTGGGATGAGCAGAGTAAAGTGGGTGTTATTTTACATGTTCCCTCAGCTCAGGGACACTGAGGTGCCGTCATTAGCCGAGCGGCTGCGCTAAAAGGAGATAGCATCTGCAAATTAGAAATCCTCGTGGAGATTTGACGTGCAGTGATACGTACATTTAGTTAGAAGCTGTACTGTGTAACTTTTGTTTGTTGGTTTGCTTTTATTTACTTTAGAAAGAAAATAAAATGGTTAGAAAACAGGCTCTTTCAGGCAAAACTATCAGAGCCGATTAAGGGAGTGTTAGTGTGTATACAGCAGCTGAGCAGATGTGGGTGGAGACAAGAAGCATTTCTCCTGAAACTGTTGAACAATCAGGTTTTTTGAGCAGTAGAATTCACTTTGGAAACTTTTGTGTGGATGCTTCTTTGGTGTTTTCACTCAAAATCCAGATTGTTTGCAGTCGTCTTGCTTTACTAGGTCAATGTTGATTATTCTTATTGCATTTCTATTGTATCTTTTAACATTATCTAAACTTATACAGCACTTTGGGGCAGCATTTGACCTTCACCTTTAAATCTATGATACCTTAAGGATGTGTTCACAGCATTATCTCACTGTTTTGACAGACTTTTCGAACTGAAAATTTAAGTTTGTAAACCGCTCACTCTCCCACACCAAAGTCCATAGAGAAAATCAGTGATTTTACATCACAGCACACAGGAGTTGTTGATCCACTGCTGCCTCCATCAGTAAGTTCAAATGTCTTATTTTGTCACTTCAGTGTTTGAAATCCTTTGTTCAGATTTACCTCAGTGACACAAAGTGACCACACGAGGCAGCAGTAGACCAGCAGCTCCTGTGTCCCTGTGAGCTAAAAATGCCATTTTTCTTAATGGACTTTGGTGTGGGAGTTTGCAAACTTCAGTTTCCTTTCTAAAAGGCTAATAAGCAGTGAAATAAAGCAACACAGGTTAGATAACAAGAACTTAAAATATTCTAGACATAAGCAGAGTAGATTTTATAAGTGAGGTTTTTCATTGTATCCCTCCTGGCAGCCATGTTTTGAGAGAGAGAGAGCGACATATCTTATGCTAAGTTATCAACACAGCTCAGGCAGCGCTAACTATGTGTCACTTCAAACAACCACACTTCAATAAAAACCTGAACTTCCACTTAAACATTCCCGCACAACTGTGTATTTTTTGTGGAAACATGTGCGTCTATCTCTTCCTCATGCTTGTGTGTGTGTGTGTTGCCCACCTCCACTGCACTGTCAAAATTTCCCTCCGACGGCGTCTGATCGGGTCGGGCCTCGTCAGCCTGTCACCGAGGCCGGCGTTTCATTAGGACTGCCGCTCTCCGTCCATCCGCCCCACCGAGCACAAGAGCTCAAACACATGCGCAAATTAAATCCACATCCAAACTCACTGCCGTACACAAAGCAATTTAAATGATATTCATTAGAGCGATGACAAGTCCTGATGAGCCCTTCAGTACTGCAGAGAGGGAGAGACACTGAGAGACACTGAGAGACTCAGGGAGTGGATGGAAGACTCTTTTGGTTTTCCCCTCCCATACACACCATCAACACACCCTTAACTCAAAGAAATGAAGAGATAATCTCGGAGAAGCTTTGTTTATCCGTTTATCCCACTTCACTTTGTCTAAGCTGCTCATGTTTTTTTTTTTTTTTTTTCTTTAAACAAAACTTTATTTACACATCACTCACTAATTTTCTACCACTTTATCCTCCACTGAGGGTTGCTGGTGCCTAACTCCAGCTGACATAGGGCGAGAGGCGGGGTCACACCCTGGACAGGTCGCCAGTCCATCACAGGGCCACACAGAGACAGACAACCATTCACTCTCACATTCACACCTACGGGCAATTTAGAGTGTCCAACTGGCCTAATCTACAAATCTGCATGTTCTTGGGCTGTGGGAGGTGAAAACCCACGTACACACGGGGGAGAACATGCAAACTCCATGCAGTCGCTGCAAAGCCAAGAGTGCTAACCACTACACCAACCGCGTGGCCTATACGTACATCATGATGTACAAAATACAGGTTATCCATTTCAAGGAAATCTCAGTATCAAAATACACTACTGTTCAACAGTTTGGGCTCACCCAGACAATTTTGTGTTTTCCATGAAAACCTCACACTTTCATTTATCAAATGAGTTGCAAAATGAATAGAAAATGTAGTCGAGACATTGACAAGGTTCGATGGAACCCACGAATGTGATGCTCCAGATACTCAACTAGCTCAAAGGAAGGTCACTTTTATAGCTTCTCTAAGCAGCTAAACTGTTTTCAGCTGTGCTAACATCATTGCACAAGGCTTTTCTAATCATCCATTAGCCTTCTAACGCAATTAGCAAACACAATGTACCATTAGAACACTGGAGTGATGGTTGCTGGAAATGGGCCTCTATACACCTCTGTAGATATTGCATTAAAAACCAGATGTTTGCAGCTACAATAGTCATTTACCACATGAACAATGTATAGAGTGTATTTCTGATTAGTTTAGTGTTATCTTCATTGGAAAACAGTGCTTTTCTTTCAAAAATAAGAACATTTCTCAGTGACCCCAAACTTTTGAACGGTAGTGTAGGTCGTGCAAACGCTGCTCACAGTCCAACCAAGGACAGTGAAACAGATCGACATGAAGACATAAATAACAATAAAGGAAAAAAAAACACAAAATAATCCTTACATAGTGTTTTAGTTTAAATAATGGTTTAGTGTCCAGGAAGTATCAGCTAGGAAAATGTTTTGATTTGGTTTTCTGACCCATGAATTTGCCTGCGTGTATATGGAATTTTGCTAGTAAACAGATCAAATTAAGAGTGCATGGCGGTTTTGTTCATTTACCTGGCATTTCCTTAGATATGAAACCAAACAGTATAAACTCTATTTTGAACTTTAGTTGAATATCTAGCTGTTGGTTCAGGAAACGATTGATGTCGTTCCAGAACGTCTGACAGAAAGTACAGTCCCAAAAACAAAGAGGGTCAATATTAATTCTAAATTTCACCAAATTAACAACCTGGTAACATGGCTACGTCCGCATGTTGCATGTATCATAGGCCACACCCCCTCATTCCCAGGCCATGGTTTCTCTTTAAGCTTGTTAACCCCCCCCTTCCACCAGATGTCCTCGAGTACAATATATACTATATCTGAAAACCCATTTTGAAGCCTGGAGATTCCTGAATTGACCAGCGTCGTGTCCGTTTTTAAAACTAGGAATACACAGACGTCACCTGTAACCAGGTTCCTATAGTGGACGGCACCAGCCGCCAATCACACTAGTGTCCACTGCTCCTCGTCCAAACAGGAAAATAATCTACGAAATTTACATCATATTTCCATTAGAAGACCTGAAACTGTTTTTTTAAACCATTAACTTCACAGAAAAATGCTTCATGATGTCATAAAACAAGTGAATCGCCTCTAGTAGCTAACTATACTTCTGTCCTACTTCAAGACTATGTCAGTTTTTGCATGCAGATTATGACACACACAGGTTTGTGCAGCTCTTCATTTCATTCATTAAAACAGAGTAAACAAAGTCTTATCACTAACCTTAACCATTACCAGTTAATGACTAACCCTAACCGTGACCTAACCACAATTCAAATCTTTATCCTAAACTTAACCAGTTCCCCAGAAATGAGATTCTGCCTCATTAGGACCAGGTTTTGGTCTCCATGAGGACTACTGGTCCTGACAAGGTCAGTGTTTATGACAGAAAAAGGTCCTAAAGAGGAAACAAATATTCAATATAACAAAATGTCCATGACTTCAGAGGACACTGCATTGACTTCCATTCATTTCCTGCAGACTTACTCTAACCTTAACCATAATTACTAGTGTCCTAACCCTAACCCTGACCCTAACCTTAACCTAACTTTAAAACATGTCTTCACCTTAAAATGGAGTCATTTACGTTATGGGGACTTGATTTTTGTCCCCATAAGGAAGACAAGTCCCCATAATGTGAGTGTGGAGACACATTTAGGTCCCCACAACATGAGGAAGACCAGCTACACACACACAGACTGTATGTTATACATATTTAAAATGTTTATTGTTGGCCCCAGTGAGGACTCACTGCCTTTTGTTCCTGAAGTGGCCACACACACACACACACACACATACACACACACACACACACACACACACACATGCACTGATGTTGTAATCAATTTGCGCAGCCAGACGAGGTCTGGACGTTTGTGTTAATTAACATTCTTGTGGGAGGAAATAATTTAACCGTGATAATGAGTGTTGAAGAGGAGCGGAGAGAGTGATCTCTGCTCTATCAGACAAAAACACCAGAGAACATCTCAACCCTCTGCCGCTGCTCCTGACGTCAGCTGATCATGAAGAGCTCAACAGGGCTGAGTGGCTTTATAAAGACGCAGCGAGGAGACACCGAGCCAGTACCTGTTGTTATTTATGTTCCAAAGCATAAATTGTATATAGTAACTGTTGTTAAACATGTAAAAATCAGTGTGTGACAAGTGTGGCTGAAAGGCCAGTTCACTAAAACCTCAGTGCTTTTTTAGGCAAATATTTCAAACAGGAAACTAAAGTTTATTCTCCCACACCAAAGTCCATAGAGAAAAATCAGTGATTTTAGCTCACAGGGACACAGGAGCTGCTGGTCTGCTGCTGCCTCGTGTGGTCACTTTGTGTCACTGAGGTAAATCTCAACAAAGGATTTCAAACACTGAAGTGACAAAATAAGACATTTGAACTTAGTGATGGAGGCAGCAGTGGATCAAAAACTCCTGTGTACTGTGATGTAAAATCACTGATTTTCTCTATGGAATTTGGTACAGTTGAGAGCAATGTTTACAAACTTCAGTTTGCTGTTGGAAAGGTCTGTTTAACAGTGAGATAAAGACGTGAACATGTTATTAAGATATTGTAGATTTTAATAGTGGAGTCTTTTGTTAAGTGGCCAAAATCAGATTTTCTTCACTGAAAACCACCCACACCAAAGTCCTTATAGAAAAATTAGTGATTTTAGCTCACAGGGACACAGGAGCTGCTGGTCTACTGCTGCCTCGTGTGGTCACTTTGTGTCACTTAAATGAATCTAAAGTGAGATTTTCAAATGCCGAAGTGACAAAACAAGACATTTGAACTTAGTGATGGAGGCAGCAGTGGATCAACAACTCCTGTGTGCTGTGATGTAAAATCACAGATTTTTTCTATGGAATTTGGTACAGTTGAGAGCAATGTTTACAAAGCAATGCAAAGCAATAGAAAAAGTGGTTGCCGGTGAGATGTCACGGTGGATTGTGTTACTGCTGGCAGCCATGTTGTCAGTGACAGCTACCATGGCAATTCATGGGGGTCAGTACCAACACTTCAAAAAAAAAAAAACTTCAACTATCCCTTTCACAGAAACTTTAATTACAGATTTTTGGTGACTGACATTTTGTCCAACACTGGTTCAATTTGCTTATGGAGGGAAAAAAAAAAGATCTGTCCTTTTTCTCATTAGTCTTATCATCAGAATGTGTAACATCCAACACACACACACACACACACGACTAAACCTCAGATAATGTGCTGATCACAAAAAAACATCAAACTGTTGTGTTCTAATGTGTGTGTGCATTCGTACCTCATGGCTATCTGCTAATAGAGTGATCACAGGCCAATCAATAGCCACTTAAACCTCCACCTTTGGATAAACAGCTGTAAAGGTAGTGGGGCACACGCACACGCACACACACACACGCACACAGACAGACAGACAGACAGCTAACAAATGAAATGATGACACATTTCAAAAATGGTCAATTGAATGAAGAAAATGTAGTAAATTGAATTTGCACTTATCAGCTTAAATCATGAAAAGCCTGAACTCTGTTAAAAAGGTCATCTCTATAAAATGGGGGTGACACATTTGACCTCATAATGCAGCTCCAGTGTTTTTGCCAAAGGCTCTGCCTGTGGAGGTCGAGGTCACACGCACACACACACACACACACACTGAACACTTTGTGCATGTCATCACAGCATCTTTACAATGGTTTAAACACGTGTTGCCCTGGCAACAGACATGGGTGAAATAAAACAAAATATAATCGTGTTATTATTAAAATGATTTTTGCGGAGAAAGAATAATGATGTGTTGACTCCATTGGAGCCATTGGTCAAACAGTATATTGAACATAGTTAGCTTAGCATAAGAGGGAGGCGTTTGTGTTTGTCCATGGAAAAACGATAGTTGGAAGCGTTAAAATGCCGATAGCTGATTAACACTAAAAGACACAATTCTAGAGGCTTTAAAGTGTCCTTGAATGCATCTTGTAGCTCATAAAAAACTCGTTTTTTTCATTTTTTGCTCTTGAGTTTTACTTCCTACACATATACTATATCTGAAAACTACAGTACTACTTCTATTCTACTTGCAAAACTCGGTCCATTTTTGCATGCAGATTATGACACACATGCACTCATGGGATTGTTAAAGATTAGGGTTAGGCGTTAACTGGTTATGGTTAAGGTTAGTGATAAGACTTGGTTTAGTTTCAGTGCAGTGTCCTTAGAGGGGGAGCTGCACTAACCTCATTTTAAGTCTTATTCCTAAACTTAACCAGTTCTTCAGAAACTTCTCATGTGCTGGAGTTTGTTTTTGTCTTGGAGTGGAATATAAAGTCTGTCATTTAAGTTTTCAAGTGACAGTTAAGTTATTCAAACAAGAAGATGCTGCTAGATCTGGAAAAGTGTGTGTGTGTTCATGTACTTGTTGCAGAGTGAGGACCAAAAATCGTATGAACACCTACCAAATGAGGACATTTTGACAAAGTGAGGACATTTTGTCTGGTCCTCACTTTTTTCACCCCTTAAAAGGGCTTTTTCAGGGTTAGGACCTGGTTTTAGGGTCAGGGTTAGAATTGGGTTTAGATTAGGGTAAGGCACTAGGGAATGTATTATGTCTATGAGGGCCCTCACTTTGATAGAAGCACAGACATGTGTGTGTGCGTGTGTGTGGAGTAACCAACCTGAAACTAACTTCACAGTCATGTACCATTCGAATTTAAGTGCCATTTCATTTTAACCATTACATCAAATACACACATTTTCAGCTAAAGTTGCTTTAAAATAGCTAAAATATTATTCAGTTTGTGTTAGCCAATAGCAAGGGTCAGCAAGAACTGTAAAATATCCAATATTAGTAGGCTGAAGTCGTTAATTGGTTGATTTTTGTCAGCAAAACATACAAAGTTAAAGCAAAATCGTGACATGAGATAAATTTCACACCAAAAAAAGTTCATGTCAGTCATAAAACCTGCTACTCAAAGCTTTCATCAATCTCATGGATGGAAAATTCATTCAATTTTCAATTCAATTTTTCAACAGGAAATGCCAAAACATAGTACATTATCTCAAAACTGTGTACATAATGAGGCAGGAACTTCTACAGAATTATAGAGAGGAGAGAAACCCAACAGTTCACACAATGAGCAAACACCAGGGGTCAGTGGAGAGAAAAACTGCCCTTTGACAGGAAGAAATCTCTGACAGAACCAGGCTCATCTGCCTGGACAGGTTGTGGTGAAAGGAGAGGTGGGGGACAGGTGAGGTAGAGACAATTCATGTGATGAACTGCTGAAAAAGTCGTGTCAGAAACAGAGTCGAGTTTTCCTGAGTGAACTCAGGACGCCATTTCTTCTTCAGAATCTGGGGAGAGGCGACGTCTAGAGTCCAACATGGCGGCCGCTGAAGAGCACCCATCTTTGTATTCAGGCTATCGTTTCCATTTGAAGCGAAAAGTCGTTAGACGGCGTTTCTAGAGAGCCGTCGCTGCTGGAAAACTACAGCAAGCACGTTTTCTGACACTTCGCTCTGCAGACATCACCATCACATCATTGGTCAGATTTGTTGTAGGTTCATCCAGTTGTGCAATGTGCATTTTGATTTACGTCCACTGGTCGCGCCTCTTGGAACTGGGAGGTGACTACACCCTTCCCGGGCTGCAGCAGAAAGAAAGTCACAATGTTTTTGTTGTGCTACACGTGTTCCACTTTGTCCCACATTGTAGTGGAACCGTGGATCACGAGTGAACGTCCTTGCCAAAACTCTCCTCTCTGTCTCTCTGTGCGTCTCTGTATCTCCAGGGAGCAGAGCAGCTTATCTGATGGCTTCCATATCATACCAATCCAAGAATAACAGTGCTACAGCACATCCTGTGTATTGTTGCTGCAGGACCACGGGACAGATAACATCTGTGCAGAGAGAGAGCAGATTATATTTGGTAATAGATATTGTATGAACCCACTTACCTGCAACTCTTCCTCTTTCCCGCAGAGCTCTTTTCCTGGTAACACCATATCCACTCCAGTGTAGGGATAAGTATAGTGGATACATATTGATATCACTGTCAGGACTGAAAGATACTTTTGTCCGTTGCAACAAAAATATTACATAACACTTTACGGTAATATTCTTTTGTTTTATTTTTAGGGTGGGTTGCCCACAGTGCGGACAGCCTGTCACTACCTGATCTGTAGCGGAAACACGATTTGCACTGTGCATGTGCGAAACTATGACAACTTCCTGTGTAAACAATGTACAACAATATACCCAAACTTTCACCCTAACCCTAACCTCGTCTCTCTCTGGAAAACCGCAACTGTCGTAACACAAACGTGGTAACAGGAAGTTGTCACACGCACAGCGCAAATCGGGTTTCGGGCACAGATCGGATAACCGCACAGCCCTCCAGAGCGGCGAGCGGGAACTCAGAGACATGCTTTTTCCTTTACAGAAAATTTATTGAAAATAGAAACCACGTGTTTTACATTTGAAAAAGCACATAAAACACAAAAATATGTAACTCGGAAAGAGATGACATGCAATTCACAACTCGTAAAACAGTCTGTCATTGTATCTCCACACACACACACACACACACACACACACACACACACCAGTGCACACGTTCATCATGCGTCTCCCTGAGTGTATGTGTGTCGGAGCGTGTGACTGGGATTCTATTTGTGTCGCTGAAGTGGCTGAGCTGTGTTTGTAGCGTTTAGAGGAAATTACCCCGCAAGCGTCGCCTCGGCCGCGGCAGATAGCGAGTCTCCTTTCCAGGCTGCATGGCATATTGATTTCTTGTTGTGCGAGGAGTTTCTGTTCAGGCCCCATTTAAGATTTCCATCCAGCCCACGGTCCTGAGTACGGCAGCCAGCTGTAAATTAGGGGAATTGCACATTCATCAGAAGCGTTATTTTGAGATACCTTCAGAACGTGTGGGGCCAGACAAGATCTACGGCGCCGCAGGTAACAACTATACACAATGAGTGTGTGTGTGACGCATTAGAATTCAAATCACAACGTCCTTTGAAACGTTGTTGTATGGGAAGTGATGGCTGACATGAGAAGGAGAAAGAAAGAAGGAAGGAAAGGCGCTTTTGGATTGTCATTTCAGGGAAGTGACGTGGAAAATTTAGTGTGATCAAAGCAGCTCATACTCATAATCAGCCATTCATAAGCATCAGGTCTGACCTACGCTTGAGGACGAAATCATTAGCCTCACTATGGAAATGTCATTGTTCTAAGAGTATCTCCCACGTGCTGTTAAACAGAGCAGAGAATTTTTAAACATCCTAGTTTTATTTCAGTTGCTTCCATTATGTGACTTTGCACACAGAAATGAAATGATTCCACAAAAACCAAAAACTACCAGGGTCAACATGATTGTCCCCCTGATGCTAACAGTCACTTGTGTCTCCTTGTTGCTAGATAACAGCCTGCAGTGGTTTGTTGTAGTTTGTCTCCTGAGGAATCCCAGCCCATTCTTCTTTGGCAAATCTCTCCAGCTCCTCCACATTTGATGGCCTTCTGGCATGGACCTTGGTCTTCTGGCATGGACCTTGGCCTTCTGGCATGGACCTTGGTCTTCTGGCATGGACCTTGGCCTTCTGGCATGGACCTTGGTCTTCTGGCATGGACCTTGGCCTTCTGGCATGGACCTTGGTCTTCTGGCATGGACCTTGGCCTTCTGGCATGGACCTTGGTCTTCACTTCAATGGGATTTAAGTCAGGACTTTGTGCAGGCCAGTCACTAACGTTCACTCTGGTCTTCTGGAGGTCGTTCTTCACCAGGAGCCACGTATGTTTTGGGTCGTCGTCGTCGTGTTGGAAGACAAAGCGACGACCCAGACCCAGTTTTGCTGCTGACTGCTTCAGGTTTTCTTTCCTCCTGAGGAATCCCAGCCCATTCTTCTTCAAGCTCCTCCAGATAGATACAGGAGGGCAACCGCATCAGGACCAGGATTCTGCAGTACATCTGCATCTAAAGGAGAAGAGACACTCCTTTAAAGACACAGACGTGCACATCTTGGACAAGGAGGACAGGTGGTTTGAGAGAGGAGTGAAGGAGGCCATCTTTGTCCATTTGGAACAGCCAAACTTGAACAGAGGAGGGGGGGGTTGCGTCGTCATCTACCTGCTACATACCATTCTGCCTTGAGATCTCATCCCAGGAAGTTCAACTGCTCTTCGCCATCAGAGCAGTTCTCATTCTCTGGATCAGGTGTCATCAGCGACTCTCACCCCAATTCACACCTTGACCCTTTGTTATGGAATGAGGGGCGTGGTCTACAGCTCCACCTCCAGTAATCCGGAGATATAGCTCCTGGTTTCCCATCATCAGGCCTTTAGGATGAAAGGTGAAACGTCTTCAAGCTCCAAAAAGAAGTCCAGTTGCTTACAACTTAACTCCTTTGACAGTCCATATTAGACTTACTAGATTAAAATATCAAGTGCTCAAATAATAATAATAAAAAAATTACGTTATAAGTCTCTTGGTTAAAATAAAAAACAACAACTCAGAAGCTTAAAACTTGAGACGTTTCTGCTGCAGACACAAACAGTGGCTCTCCTCGACAGTAAAATGCAGATTGCGCGGGCAACATTTTAATCAGTGCTCGATATGCAGATGTAATTTACGCCGCTGCCCACACCCTCCACCCTCCAGCCCCTTCATGCTGCACATCACAGCTCACAGTGATTTATTACAGGTGACAGTTTTAGAACCAATCATTGTATCCTCTGTGAGAAGGTAGGGTGGACACTTAACACATGAAGGGGACGACGTTGTCTTCTTTTAATTTATAAAGCCGCCCTAAATAAGGTTCCGTTTTATTTATTGTCACTTTTTAAGACTTGTGTGGGAAACTGCACTCACTCACAAACAAGTACTACTGTGGACAGCCTATTAATGAAAAAAAAAATTTAGAGAGGGAAAAATATATCCTGACTGTCAAAGACACAATCAGTCCATCAAACATTTCTCTGTTGAATCAATTAAAACCCGATTTAGATCTGGTATAAAACTGATTTTAGCCACTAAACAAAAGGCTCAACTATGAAAATGTATGTCAACATAAATCGACGATATCTTCAGAACATGTTCACGTCTTTGTCTCACTGTTAAACAGACTTTTTCAACAGGAAACTGACGTTTATTAACCACTCACTCTCCCACACCAAAGTCCATAGAGAAAACCAGTGATTTTAGCTCACAGGGACACAGGAGCTGCTGGTCTACTGCTGCCTCGTGTGGTCACTTTGTGTCACTGAGGTAAATCGGAACAAAGGATTTTCAAATGCCGAAGTGACAAAATAAGACATTTGAACTTAGTGATGGAGGCAGCAGTGGATCAACAACTCCTGTGTGCTGTGATGTAAAATCACTGATTTTCTCTATGGACTTTGGCGTGGGAGAGTGAGTGGTTTTAAAACTCTCTCTTTAAAACTTATTAAATAAATAATTATATCATTTTCTTGTGTCACCTCTGGAAGCCATATTGGAAGCTCAAATATTGGACCAGAACACACAGACGATAAATAACTTGTTTTTTTAATTAATAGATTAGGACACAGGTAGAAGCTCTTCTCTGAATAACTGTTAACTGAACAAAACAAATAATTCAAACATAAATAGCCATGTGTGTGTGTGTTTGTGTGGTCTGTCTGCTCTTTATGCACTGAAAGGATTCAAAGCAGCCGCTCTACAGTACAAAACCTGAGCGTTAACCCTCGTAACGATTCTTTAAATATTTGATTATAAAAGCAAGTAAATGTCACGATTCTACCTTCCAGCCGCTTCTGATGTTTGACTTTGATGTGCAGCTCCTCAGTCTCTTGGCACACGTTTCACAGTCTTCTTCTAGACGCTGCTCAGGCAGAATTAACATCTGCCAGTCGCCCTGTGATCTGAGGCATCAGTGATGAAAAGCAAAGACATGAGCAAATGTAATGTTACCAGCACCAATCCCTCTAATGAGTTCAGGGCTAAAAGACACACACTGTGATCTTTTTGGTCTCGTAGAAAGGGTTCTTTGATATTTAACATCTGCATTTACACCAGTAAAATATGCTAAATGAAAGGACTTTTTTTTTTTTTTTTCCTGTTTTTAAGGTTTTTTAATGTGAGCTTTTGTTTTGCTTTTTTGTAAGTGTGGTTGTATGAGGTACTAACACATAGGCCTTGTTTTTACTGCAGCCCAAATCAGATTTTTATGCATGTCCACACTGTATCTAAACACCTGAAAAACACGTGACATACGATTTTTCCAAAGCGGATTGAAACAACATTCAGCCCGAACGTCTCGGTCGCTCTGACAGGATTTCAAAGCGTCTTCTGCGTCGTCGCTCGCTCACTTCATCAACAATGATGAAGTGAGTTGGAGTCACTTCCACCTTCATGATGGACACAGTGGAAGACAACAGTTTAAAAATCAGATGAAGGTTTGTGCCGCAGCTCCACATAAACATTTGAGACAGATTTCTGTCGTCGATCTTGTTTATTTTGTTTAGAGAACTTGTTTTTTTCTGGGGGGCGTGGCCTCTAACTAGAGAAGGACTAGAATGTGTCACCATGGAAACAGGCTGACCGGATGCAAACAGTTGGTCAGGAAGATCAGATTCTGATCGGATATGGGCTCCGGTCTAATCAAGGCCTTCGAATCAGCATGTGCGTAAAACAACCTGAGACACGGATGTTCATTCTCAGCGAAAACATGGCTGCCAGCAACAAAAGGAAACAACAACAACAACAAGAAATAACTTATTTTAACCACTTAACAGAAGATCAGTAAAAGTCTACACTTTCTTCAGGCTACATTATTCTATATTAAGAACATATTTGCCAGGAAACTCAGGTTAAAACTGACGTAAACCTGGGCTTAAAGTGAACCGGCTCTTCTTAATGTGACCATTTGTTTATTTGCACTTCTCACGAGAGGCTGATTCTCTGTCTAATTCATTCTTACAGCCCAAAATAAGTCTTGAATTTCCTTTGGGATCAATAAAATATCTATCTATCTATCTATCTATCTATCTATCTATCTATCTATCTATCTATCTATCTAGTGTTTGTTTCTTACGGTGGCCCTGGTGGGCCAAACGCTACAACATGAACTAAACGCTAAAACGTTACAAAGATACAGAAACATCAAGAAAACAGCAAAATTAAGAAAGAGCAAAACATTTCTTAATGTTTAAGTGTTTTTGTGTTTTTAATGTGTTTGCGTTTTCTTAATGATGTAGTGTTTGGCACTCCAGGGCCACCATAGTTTCTAGTATTGTTAAACAAGAACAATATCTATTGATAATTAAAAAAAAAAGAAGTAAATAAAATAAAACATACAAAACATAAACTAGTGTTAAATCCTGTGTTTTGTTTTGTTTTTAGTGTATTATGTTCACATGTTCGAAATTAAAGCCTTATTTCACTCATAAAATAAAATAGAGGTCGGGAATGCAAAATTCTTGTCTTTTCATTAAGGTACTCATTAGCTGCCGTGTCCTATAACACATGCACATATGAGATTCTTAATTGTCTGAGAAATGCATAGTGATTAAACATGATTACCCGACATTTGTCTACGGAACATGTCAAACCGTCAAACCGCCGACGTGTAGGCTTTGTTGCGCAGCCCGAAGCTACAACCTTCGAGAGTGAACATTAACATCTTAATAGTAGTCGTGGGGAAGGTGCTGTGTGCCAACACGCCACACCCTCATTGTAGCCGGCACAAAGCAAACGTCAGAATCCCCCAGGAACACGGGGAGCGGCGTCCACAAAAGTCAAACGCTCGCATGCATCTGAGCGAGGTGCCCTGCACATCCAGATAGCTTTATCTAAAGAACGAGACCAGTGGGAGGGAAGTACAAGGGGAATACAAGCTCGGTGGATCTGCCGCACACAATGGAATCACGCGGCATAACATAAATAAAGCCGGGGTACAAGTAACTGCACCGCTCACACAAAGACACGTCAGGAGAGAGGCCTGTCCTCCTCACTTTCTCTTCATTTCCTTTCTCTGTTCCCATTCTCCTCTGCTCGCCTGGGCTTTCTTTCTCTTTCACACACAGACACAGTCACACGGGCCCAGCGCGACCCGAAGGCATCTGAATCCAAACACAATCCACTTTTACACCCTGGCATAATACAGTTCCAAGTGTTCAAAGCCATCGTTGGGGTCTTTGTCCAGTGTGGTACAAGACGACAGACCGACTGTCCGGCATTAATGAGGAAAAGATTCAAGTAATTAAAATCGACAAGATCTTAAGAGTATGTCCAGCACTTCAACTCATCATTTAAACAGCTACAAATGGACGTTAACGTTGCTCTGTAATCCGCTCCCTCGCCCACACCAAATCCCATAGAGAAAACTGTCAATTTCACATCACAGCACGCAGGAGTTGTTAATCCACTGCTGCCGCCATCAGTAAGTTCATATGTCTTATTTTGTCAACTCGGGTTTCAAAATCTATTATTTAGATTTATGTTAATGACATAAAGTGACCACACGAGGCAGCAGTAGACCAGAAACTCCAATGTCCCTGTGAGCTAAAATCACTGATTTTCTCTATGGACTTTGGTGTGGGAGAGTGAGTGGTTTACAAACTTCACTTTCCTGCTAAAATCTATTCCTGTTTAAATCTATCATATATAATAACATGTTCACATCTTTATCTCACTGTCAGACAGACTTTTCCAAAACTGGGAAACTGGAGTTTGTAAACCACTCACTCTCCCACACCAAAGTCCATAGAGAAAATCAGTGATTTTACATCACAGGGACACAGCAGATGTTGATCCACTGCTGCCTCCATCTCTAAGTCCATATGTCTTATTTTGTGACTTTGGTTTTTGAAATGCTTTGGTCAGATTAACTTCACTGACACAAAGTGACCACACGAGGCAGCAGTAGACCAGCAGCTCCTGTTTCCGCGTGAGCTAAAATCACAGACTTCATCTATGGAATTTGGTGTGGGAAAGTCATAAAAGTGTATTTAACACTGAGATAAAGCAGCAAACATATTCTTAAGACGTCCTAGACCTAATCGGACAATTTTATTAGGTGAGCATTTATTATGAAGCTAAAATAATCTTTTTTACTTGTGCCCGTGCTGGCAGCCATGTTTAAGTGAATGCTAGTATGTTTTATTGCTAGCTCTTGGTGAAGGAGACTAGCACATCTTATTGACAACCTTATACAACCACGCTTGAAGAAACCTAAACTATCCCTGTCAGGCCACACTGTGTTGTAACCATGGTAACCATGGTAACCATGGTCCTGGTCCTGGTATGAAGTCAAAGGTCCTAATGTGAAAAAATATCATCTCTTCTGTGTTGGTCAGCACATTGGTGCCACCATGAGACGCTGGGGGACGTGTCCACTGGAGGACACACACTGACTTATACACTTTAGTGGGGACCAAAGTGGAGAATTTCACTGTCCAATCTCTCTCATCAAACCACAGAGTCCTGCTCTCGGTCGCCCTCTTCCTCCATCAGTGGTACTGCAGCCTGGCAGCAGGAGTCTGCTCTTCTTTCTGTTCTTACTCCATTTCCTTCATCTTCAGCATGAACTTTAGATAAAGCGTCAGAGCGTCTCTCCGTGTTTTTTACATCGAGGTGAGACACGTTTTCTGCACAAAGACGTCTCAGCTAGCAAAACAAAGACAGTCGCGGCAAACTGAGGTTATGCTAACTATAAAAATTCCTGAACAGAAAAGAGTTTTCTTTAAACCACTGTTGTCACTTTTCCACGTGTGAAGCGGCAAAACTCAGTGTTTACTTGAAATAAATGCTTTAAAGAAGGAAAAACTTGCTGTTTGTGTGGGGACAATCCAACATTTACCCATTTTACTGTAACTAATGCAGTTTAGTGCACATTATGATTACACTGGCTCACAGTGAGTCCGTGAATGTGAATATGTTTCCTTCCGTGTGTTTGTCCTCTCACTAGTGGATCCAAATGTCTCCTGCACATTATTATTTTTGAACCTTAACACGACGTCGTCTCTTCCCGCTGGATGTGAAGCGGGAGAGAGAGAGAGAGAAAGAAAATGACTTTCTTACTCTTCAATTTCACGCATATTTTCTTTGAGGCTAATGAAAGCCTTAAATACGGTGCCAGACTGTTGACGGCTGACATTTTCACACACAGTGGCACCTTGTCACTGTAGATGAAGTCTCTCTATACCTGGCTGTGCAGGTGTGTATGTGTGTGTCTTTTTGTCCGTCTACATGTGTATTTATTTGGAGAAGAAAATTACTAGTTTGTACATGGCAAAGTTGTTTGTGTTGCGGGCACAACATAAGCAACTGATTGTAGCTTTTGGATTAACAAAAGACCCACTTCATTAAATGTACACCTGTTTTAGTGTATAATATATCAACAATGTATTTACTGCCAGACAGACATGTTTTCTGCATGGAAACTGATGTTTGTAAACGAATCTCTTTCCCACACCAAAGTCCATAGAGAAAATCATTGATTTAAGGTCACAGGGACACAGGAGCTGCTGGTCTACTGCTGCCTCGTGTGGTCACTTTGTGTCACTGAAGTGAATCTGAATGAAGGATTTTAACTGCCAAATTGACAAAATAAGACATTTTAACTTAGTGATGGAGGCAGCAGTGGATCAACAACTCCTGTGTGCTGTGATGTAAAATCGCAGATTTTCTCTATGGACTTTGGTGTGGGAGAGGGAGTGGTTTACAAACTCCAGTTTCCAGCCAGAAAAGTCAATTTTATAGTTATATAAATGTGGCAGACATACTTTTTAAGATGTCTTAGATTTAAATAAATAAATCTTGTGTGTTCCTGAACTCTATGTACTTTATGGAAATGCACTTATCTGTTGTTATGATCAGATTTTCATGTCTCCGTTAGTTTGTCTTTAACATTTATTTTATCTAAATCCATTTTCTCTCATCTGTACCGAACATATTCTGAATCTAAAGTTTACCTCTGGGCAGGAAAGCAGCAAATCTTCATTCCATCTGTTGTAATACTGTTGTGTAGCACATACAGTGTGCACATACAGTTCCTATTTAATCACAGGTCTGGACGTGGACAATTATGAATGAAGAAACATTTGAAAGGACCCTCTCACCTTGATTTCATCCCCTACACAGATACGTCTCTTTCTATGGAGACACAAATGGACGTTGGAGATAAATGTCAAGGAGCTGATATCTCTGTGTGTGTAGCTGGTATTCCTTATGTTGTGGGGATGTAAATCTCTTTACGCAGTCACATTGTGGGGACTTGTCTTCCTTATGGGGACAAAAATCAAGTCCCCATAATGTAAAATGCTACATTTTAAGGTTTTAAAGTTAGGCTGAGGTTAAGGTCCAGGTTAGGACTCTGTTCTACGCTTTTGCACATTAGTGTGATGCAGCCTTATATTTGTTCTATATACTTAAGTGTCACCCACTAGAACACATGTATCAAACTCAAGGCCACACTTATTAGTGCTGCACGTCAAGTTACTTTGCCTGTAAAAGAATCCCACAAATTAAATGTGGACTTTGAAAAGAGCCGTAACTAGAGTGGGGGGAACTCATTTTTATTTTGCTAAAATTTAAATGTCTGTATGTGCTGTTCTACTGGAATACAGCAGAGGAAATCAGGTTAGACATCACTATACTGCTGATTTCAATGGATAATCCATTGAAATTTCAATGATATTTAGCGTTCTTTTACATTTATTGGTTGTTTCACGACCTTCAGGACAGGGGTCCTTCTGCATGGAGACTGCATGTTCTTCCTGTGTGGACTTTCTCTGGGTTCTCCTCGACGTGGGCGTGGTCGTCATAGAAACACAAACGCGTGACGGTCAAAGCAGTTGTTTTCTTTGCAGTGAATCACTTTCCTCAGTTTTCTAAACAGATGAGTTCACTGAATGGTCCAGTACTTCCTGCATGAGCGGAGCACAGACTCCGTCTGACACAGTCACTGAAGTGAAATACGGCTGAACGGCTTGTGATTGGGCTCACCATCTCCGTCTTTCAGCAGTGCTGTCGCTAAATACACCAGACTCCTCTGTTAAATATGGACATTTTACAAATGTCCTTGTTAAATGTTGCAGATTAACGCATGTTTTCAGGATTTTCAAGTCTTTTTAACTGATCTACAGTTCGACATCGTTCGCTTTGATTCTTGTGTCGGACTTTTCCGGTGACGACACTCTCTGACCGATCAGTGGCCGGCAGTCTGTCCACGTCACATGTTAGTATCGGCTCAGCTCGACTGGAACCTCCACAGAGCAGGGACTAAAAAAAAAGAACCAGGTTCTATCACTAACTGGAAAATACGAGTAGAGCTGAGCCAAGTAAAACTGTATAGTAGAACAGCTACGTTTGACACTTCTGTTCTGGAACAACAAAAGAGGCCGAGACAAGTGTCCAACAATAACACAGTGTCTGCGTGTTCTTGTATTTGTTACCTCTTTAGGACCAGTAGTCCTCATGGAGATCAAGACCTGGTCCTAATGAAGAAGAACCTAATTTCTGAGGAACTGGTTAAGTTTATTACTAAGATTTAAATTGAGGTTAGGTTAAGTTAAGCCGGTTTACTGCCTGTCCAGATGAATGCAGAATACTAAGAAGAATAGCTGCACAAACCCGCGTGTGTGTATGCGCGCGCGCGCGTGTGTGTGTGCACGTTAGCCTCCCCCGCCGCTAACACTCAGAGTAAACTCGTCTGCAGCTCGTCACAGACACTCGCTGACACACTCCCAGTCTAATGTGCTCATTAAGGACTGAACAGCACACCCATAATTGATAGCCACGACACACAAGATACACACACACACTGACACGCACACACACAAACGTTATTGCAAAAAACTGTTTCCTTTTTTTTTTAATGCTGCAGTAGAAAACAAGGTTATATGAAGTCATATAATGGGAGCTCATTGTCAAGAACAACAACAACAGAAAAACCAAGGAACCAAATGAAAAAGACAAACAGCACAGAATGCATAACACCATCTGTGCTGCTGTTTACATGCCGATATTTTACACATAAGGATTTTATTTTTATTTTTTTTTTCTTCCTTTTTTTTTTTTTTTTTAATTTTTTTTTAAATACTTCTCTACACTGGCAGCTGTCAGTTACTTCAGCAAACGAACTGCCAGACATGTAGCAGAACTTGTCACTCAAGGGGGTGAGCGTAACCATGGTTACCTTTCATATCCCATAAAGATAAAGCTGCAGTGTGGAATCATGGCAGAGCAGTTAGACAGAACAAGAAAGGAAAAAAAATCAAAACAAAACAAAATAATAATAATAATAATAATAATAATAATCAAAAAGGCATTCAACAATATGGAACAACCAAGAGTGCTTATAAATAACAGTTTACATGTGAAATATCTTCATAAAGTAACATCTTTTTTTTGTACAACCTTTAATATCTTTTTAGTGTTCATACAGCGGCACATGAAGAGTAGTGTCTTTAACCCTTTGAGCACGAGTCAGGAATTAAAAGCATCACCCGGTGTCATCCCTTTGTTACCTCCACTTTTTTTCCCCCCCTTTTGATTAAATAACACATTTATAAAACTATTGTGCAAAACAATTTCATTTATGTCCTCATATACTGTGCACCAGCAGATAGTCATAATCATTTTAAATTAAAAATATAGAAATGATGCATAATTTAGACAGGAATTATTATTATTTTTTTTTTATAGGTTTTTATATACATATTTTACACAGACCTGAATTAACAAAGGTCCCTGATCGACCAAAGTAAAAGACTTAAGATTTTCCTTTTTTCTTTTTTTTTTCCACATTGCTACAATGTGCTTTTGTCAAGTCCTGTGTGCGTCTTCCAGACACGTGTTAAAAGGGTTGTTCCGGCTTTTTACACTGTGGTTGTATGAGGCACTGGCATAAAGTCTGCTTTATTAAAAACAGGGCTGCATATTTTAGAAAAGCTGGAGCCGCAAGACAGGGATTTCTCGCAGTAATTCAAAAACTACATACTGTAAACACAAGAATATTTTACCGACCGACTGAAGAACGAGAAGAGAACGCTGGATTTGCAAGAGCGTTGTGGATGTAGTTAAATGACATATGGTATGGTGTCAACATGGGGGCTTTTATTCTGACTGTTTGACTTCCGGTCCCGATCATGCTAAATTCTGCTGAATTGAAGCGTTATGGTCCGTCGTCTGGCAAAAACTGAAACAAGAATTCTTGTCTCTTCTCTGCGTAAGTGACGGACTGACAGAACAACGACGCAGACGCCACAACGACCTACACCACAACAGAGACGTGACGAGCTGAACGTGCATTCAGTGGAATCCCGAGTTAAGGCGAGTGTCTAAACACGGGATTCCACTGAATCCCGTGTTTGCGTTCTCATTGGTTGGTTCTAGCAGTGAAATAAGCGCTGACTATGTGATTGTACCTCATACAACCACACTTCAAAAGACTTGAACTCCTCCTTTAAGCTCATGGTGAAAACTTGTTGCATTAAACTCAGTATGTTCTGGAAACAGGAATCGTGGACAGGTGCACACTTTATCCACTGAATTCTCACAATAGCTTCGCTTATTCCCAATCCCAAATCTTCGGTCTCTAGTGTTTGGATCGTAGGTGTAGAAGTGCTTTGACGTACTCAGAGGGTTAAAATCTTAAATGCTGACCTCAGCACAAAAATGTTCATAAAAAAAAAAACAAAACAAAAAAAAAACAAAAAAGGTAACAATAGAGCGAGCAGAGGAGTGAAAACATGAAAAGAAAAACTAAATCATGAAAAGTGCACCAGGTTTAGTTAGAAAATGTTAAACTAAACTGTTTCATTTATGCATGCAGCGTATCACACCTCAGTGATGCCGAAATATAAAAGGAACTTAATTTCCATGTACACAAAATACATACAGTTCATTTTTAGAATCTCTTTTTTCTTTTTTTTTTAAAACCTTCATTAACTGCGTCTTTTCAGCGACAGCAGCCTCACCAAAAAAAAAAAAAAAAAAAAAAAAAAAAATTAGTGGTCCTATCAAGGAAATCACTTCGCGAACTCGGATCATGAGATCCAAGTGGTTTGGAACCAGAGTGAGTCGACCTCACGCTGAGGAAAACAACAAAAGAAATTTAAAACCATGTGCCAAAAAATGTAAAGCAGTAGTTGCATGGCATCTTTGTGCAGTTCCGTCACATTATGAATCCTTTCTTTTCTTCCGAAGAAAAGTCTATAAAAGGATAAAGAGCAAAAAGACAGTGAGCCATTACGAAAGAGTGCAGCGTTGTCCCCCAACCGGTGCTACTGTTTGTCCAGCTCACACACGTACATGAGGTGGTCCTCGGGCGACTTCCCGTGAGTCTTGCTCAGGTGAAGCTTGATCGCGTGCTTGCTGGCAAAAGTCCGGTTGCAGAGCTTGCACTGGTACGTCGACCCGCTGTCGTCGTTGTCGTCGTCGGGGGAGGGCGGTGGGGATTTAGTCGAGGACAGGGAGGTGGTTAAGGAAGACGGAAGGGAGATGGGTAGAGAGGAGGGTAAAGGGTGGGTGGACGAGTGGAGGCTGGAGAGCAGCTTTTCGGATAGTCCTTTGGTGTGGCGTTGCTGTTGATGGTGCTGTGATATCTGGCTAAGCAGCTGCTCCCCAGAAAGCTTGGCCAAGTCTCGCAGACGGAAGCCCAAGTGGGATTCCAAGTGGCTGACGTAGGTGGACGGTGAGCGGATCTGCGAGGCGCAGTCACTGCAGAAGAAAACCGGGTGACCCGAATCCAAGTTTTTCAAGAACTTGGTGCCGCCCGTTCTCCGTAGCTGGTACTTGACATTAGCCAACCAGTGGGATATCGTTGTCATTGAGAGTCCAGTAAAACGGGAGATGTGCATTCTCTCCTGTGGGCTCAGGTCTGACATGATGTACTTGCCGTCGTTAGTTTGTCTCAGACTGGAAGCAAACTGGGCCTGCAGGATGAGAAGGTGCTGAGGGTTCCAGTTTGACTGGCGACCTTTACGTTTCTGGGACGGCAAGACGTCCTCCGTTTCATCCTGTGTGACTCCTTCGATGTCGGAGCGCTCCGACTGGCTGGTGGGCGTGGAGGACTTGGAGAGGGCTTGGCTTTCCGTCAGGTTCCTCAACATGTCGGAGATGTCCGACAGGGCATTTTCCCTCAAAGGGGACGAGGACATGAAGGAAGCTACTGCAGCTGAAGCTTTGGTCATAGTGACGGTGGAGGGGGGAGGGAGCGAGGACGGGGTGGAAGCAGCTGAAGAGAGCATTGTCGAACCACCGCTGCCATTTTTTTCAGCGTTTTTGCCTTTGGTGAGATCGATGGGCTGGTCGTTGTTTAGATGCTGTTGATAGAAGTAGCGATCCAAGTGATCATTACTGGGCTTTTTGGTCTGTGTTGGTGGGGTTGAAGCCGCTACTGCTGCTTTCTCCGCCAGACTGTTGCTCATCTTGAACAGCATGCTCATGGGGTCTAAGGAGGGTAAGGCCGGTTTTGCCGCCTTCCCCAGGTGGACGTTCATTACAGACTGCAGCGCGCTAAGAGGGTTGATGAATGGCTGCTCTGGAGGTGGATGGTCTGTGATGATAGCGGTGCTACCTGTTAACGAGGAAGACTGGGGTGAAGTCACGGCTGCTGACTCTACTCCGTTCTCCACAGACTCTTTTAGGGAGATGTCTCCATTTGATTCTCCATGATTGGCTCCATTTCCTACTACTTTCTCCCCTCCGTTTGCATTTTCAGGAGTTTTACACCCTTCTACTCGGTTTGCCTTCGGAGACTCTCCTCGGGCTGAGTCCCCTGCCTCACTGTTGCAGGGTGAGGGCGTGGTGTGTCTCAGAGGAGATCCCCTCACAACCCCACTGGGCTCTCTCATTTTCTCCTCAACCTTGGCCACTTTCTCTGTCACTTTCTTGACCAGTTCCTCCATGGCGTGGAAGTTGTTTTTGGGTAAAGGAGATGTCTGGCAGCTGGGAGGAGAGATCAGAGGCTGGTTCTTACCAGTTGGGGAGAGGATCTCCCCTGGAGGGAACATGTATTTAAGGGGAGAGCTCTTCCCAGAATTTCCCAGAGAAAGCTTCATTATGTTTGGAAGCTGATAGGCTGCATGGATACTGGGATATCCGCCCCAGCTTGGAGCGCCATTCTGGGCTTTGTTGATGGCTGAGGTCACCGTGTTCTCCAAGGACTTGAGGATATCAAGACCCCCTTTTGGACTGTCATCCAGGTCCTCTTCAGTAAGATAAGAGTATTTGGAAGAGATATCAAACTTCTCATCTGGTTCCTCCTCAACCCCAGCCTTCTTCTCCTTGTTAAGAATATTACCATTGTTGATGATGGGCTCTTTAGTACATTCCTCCTCCTTTTCCTCCTTTTTTATCTCCACAGCCACGGCAGTCGGGGAGATGCTGGTTGGAGGAGGCACAGGAGCAGGTGGAGGAGAGAACGTTGTGGCAGCCAGAGGAACGGACTGGACCTTTTCTTCAGTTGTTGAATTAGATGTTGGGACTGAGGTGGGTGACTCTATGATGGGTTTCCCTTTCTTAATAGCGGAGTTAGTGACTTTAATAAAGTGTCCAGTCACCATCATGTGAGCGGTTAGCTCTTGCAGCGTGTCATGGGAGCTTCCGCACTCCATGCATTTGAGGATCTGTGACTTTCTGGATTCAAACTGCCAGGCGTAGCTGGCACCGTTCTGGTGTCCATAGCGGTTGTTGGGAGTGATGTAAGGATTGGCGACCTTCTGGAGAATGTCATTAGTGTCACCGAGGGACATTGGCTTAGGTGTGTTCCCTCCATTAGAGTCAGGTGAGCTCGGGATATCCAGTTCAATGGGGGCTCTCTTTCGAGCCGTGGAGATAATCTTAGCTGCCACGGGTGTAACCGGCTCTTTCAGAGGCACTTTCTGGTAATGTTTCGTCTTGATCATGTGGACACTCAGGTCCTGAAGGGATTCAAACGAGTGCCCACAGTACATGCACTTCAGCACTTTTTGTGCGTCCTCCTTGCCCTCCATCTCCAGCAAGGAACGCTTTCTGGGTTTCGACCACCGTTTCGTGCCCTCGCTGTCCGTCTCGTGGTTATCGTCGCGGTAGTGGCCCGTCTCATTCATGTGCACCGTGAGCTCCACCAGGGTGTCGTAGGCTGCACTGCAGTCCTTACAGCGGAATTTGCTGGCACCGGTGAATATGGAGCCGTAGAGCTTGGAGCTCTGTCGGTACAGCTGGACGGTGCTGAAGAGGTTCGGTTCTGTAGATGCCGTGGACACAGCCACTGCGGGGTGCTGAACCAGGCCCAGTCTGTTGTGGTGGTGGTGGTGGTTCTGCGAGGCCTGCTGCAGGGTTTTAGCCATCGCTGTCTGGTGCCAGTCATAGCCGCCACTTCCGCAGCTACTGCTGCTGCTGCTACTACTGCTGCTGCTGTGACTGCGTGGGGGCTTTTCCGCAGGGGGCTGGCTCAGGTTCAGATTCAGCGTGGACCAGTAGGAGTTGGTCAGAAAAGAGGTGTAAATAGCCTTCATCTTTTCCAGGCTGTCAGCCACGGATCCTGTCGTGGCTAACATAGCCTCATCTGCACTGACTGCAGCAGTGGCGTTGACAGCGGCCATGAGGGTGGAGGGGGAAGACAGGGACAGAGCGTTTGAGGGGTCTTTAGAGAGGAGGACATCGTCCTCATTCTTAAGTGAGGAACTCTCAAAGTCTGACATTCTGTCACTGGATTCGCTCACATGAGACTCGCTGTCCAGCTCTTGACCAGAAAAGTCTGCAGCGCTGGGGGAGTCGTGGAAGCCAGTGGATCCTGGTCTGTCCTTCAGAAGGAAGTCCTTGTCCTGACAAAGGAACTTGGCTGCAGGTTCCTCCCCTTCCTGAGCGGAGTCATCTCCGTCCAGGTCCTCGTCCATGAGCGCTGCTTCCTTCTCGTCTTCAGGGACGTATGCTGTTCAGACGGAGAGAACAACAAGCAGAAGGAGATTTGTTAGCGATACACTGACAGCATATCTAACAGGCACTTCTCAACTCTGTATTTATGTTTCATCACTGAGCGGCAGGGAATTGATAGAAACCCAAGATACTGGCATTCACACATTCTCCAGAGGAAAGAGAGCAATCATCCAGTGACTCTCGCAGACTGAGTGTGTCCTGTCATGAACTGCTGTAGAAATTCAGTCTTAACTTCCCCATTTTTGAACCCACATTGTTTTCAAATTGGAATCAAGTCGCCATCCCCCCCCCCCATTCTCCCTCCGCCCCCAGGTCTTTGTTCTGTATTGCAGAAAATCAGAGTGAGCAAAATAAATAGAGAGACATAGAGACAGAGAGAGAGAGAGGTGGAGGATGGAAAGAGAAAAATGGAGGGAGGGAAAGGGGAAAATGTCTTCAAATAGGACTTGCCACCTTATTCTTCTCAAGGGGCAACAGCTTGAAATTAAAACTAAATTTGAAATTAATGAAGCACATTCTGGCGGTGGCATTCGTTTCTGAAGTAATAAATTACTTGTATCAACCTCGGAGACAGCGGTTCCTGTCTGTCAATTAATACGTCGCACGCTTCTTCTGCAGACTCTAATGCATTCCCTAACAGACACACTCGCCATTTAAATTAAGCAAGCATTTTCACTCATTACTCCGCTCAGCCCTCGCCTTCCTCGTAAATAAAAATGAATGCATGTACGTTTGCCTGCGACAAATCTCTCCACGCAAAACACATTTGCTTCAATTACCCAAGATTAGAAAAAAGTTTAGAGTTATTATTTACAGTTTAGCTTCAGGGACTGAAGGGACTCCAGGCTTTCAATTTATATTCACTTTCCTCCAGTTTAAGGAGAAAAGAATGAATATCACACAGAGAAAAGGTTCTGTTTTGTTGGTAAGTCTGTCAGAGGTAAAACAACATCGGGAGAATAAATCCTGCATCACTGCTCTTTAAGATTAAAGGCATAGTTCATGTTTTTTTTTAATGTCATCAAAAACAAACAATTTTGAAAGTGAAATTTCAATTTTACAGATGAAAAATGGTGAAATCAAGTGGCAAACGTACAGTACAGCCCCTTATGAAAATATCATTATTTTTAAGGTACTTCCTAAGTGCTGTTAAACAGAGCAAAAAAGTTTTAATACTGGAAGCAGGTCCTTTGGTCAGATGAGACCAAACTAGAGACATTGTTTATGTTTGGAGACAGAAGACAGAGGCGTATAACCCAAAGACCAGCGTCCCCACAGTGAAACACGGTGGTGTGAGGATTATGCTGTGGGGATGCTTCAGTGAGTCTGGAACTGGGAATCTCATCAAGGTGGAAGGAATCATGAAGAAACAAGGAGATGTGAAGATTCTGAAAGAAAACCTGAAGCAGTCAGCAGCAAAACTGCGTCTGGGTCGTCGCTTTGTCTTCCAACACGACGACAACGATGACCCAAAACATACGTGGCTCCTGGTGAAGAACGACCTCCAGAAGACCAGAGTGAACGTTAGTGACTGGCCTGCACAAAGTCCTGACTTAAATCCCATTGAAGTGAAGACCAAGGTCCATGCCAGAAGGCCATCAAATGTGGAGGAGCTGGAGAGATTTGCCAAAGAAGAATGGGCTGGGATTCCTCAGGAGACAAACTACACCAAACCACTGCAGGCTGTTATCCAGCAACAAGGAGACACAAGTGACTGTTAGCATCAGGGGGACAATCATGTTGACCCTGGTAGTTTTTGGTTTTTGTGGAATCATTTCATTTCTGTGTGCAAAGTCACATAATGGAAAATAAAAGTAGGATGTTTGAAAATTATTTTCTCTGTTTAACAGCACATGGGAGATAATTTTAAAACAATGACATTTTCATTGGAATTGTGGTTGAATTTTAGCCTGAAACATGAGTTTTGTGCATGGTTAGATTTTTTGTACAAAATTGGGAAAAACTATCACGTGGATCAGAAATAGAAACAGTTACCCACATTTCACTTCAAACGCTCGGCTCACACAAATACTTTCAGATTCAATTTCAACTCATCGTCATCTCATAAGAGAAATCTCTGCTCTGGCTTTTCACCATTGTTAGTAAAACAAAGCAAAACAACAGCAGAGGAAAGAATCAACTTCCTGTTTACACCATCACGCTCAGGACCAGTGAACCTGAATGGTCATGTGACATATGTTCAGATGTGTTAATATGGACACAGATTACTGCTGACACAGAACTGTACCTACAGTATATGATCTGTTTTCCATAAACACAGCATAATTTCATGAAATGTCCTCATACAAATGAAACCCATGAAATTGTCTCTAAAAATGCTATAGAACATACAATATGAGACATTCCATGATATCAGTGTTTTATCCAAAGTTTTGAATTAGTGTTTTACTTTGGGATCTACCAAAAACATCGGATCTGTGGGAACAAAAAGACTTTTTTGGGGACTCTCCTAAAGTCCTTCTCATGTGTCCAGGCCTTTTCTGTGAAAACGAGTGTCATACCCATTCCCACTGCATTTATTATCCAGACACCATCAGAGTCGTCACTGCACACGCTGGTGTTTGAAGCCTGTCAACCAATGCATTTATAAATAAATGCATGGATGTCTAAAATGCAGGGTTTTCTTAATAATAACAGAAAATATAACACGCACACACACAGAAGAGGAGTGTAGGTGTGCAGACCTGTGTCTCGCATTCCTGTCTAACAGCTCATCACTCATCCAAACTGGTATGTAAACACAGAGGGAGCTGGTCAGTGGGACGGGTGTGGCACACACTCAATCACAAGCCAACACTCTCACACACACACACCTTTGCGCTTCTATCAAAGTGAGGACCCACATAATACACCACTTACCCTAACCTTAACTATCACGACTAGATGCCTAACCCTAATCCTGACCTAAATCCAATTCTAACCCTAAAACCAGGTCTTAACCCTGAAAAAGCCCTTTAAAGAAGTGAGGACCAGACAAAATGTCCCCACTTTTATCAAAATGTCCTCACTTTGTAGGTGTTTATACACACACACACACACATGGTTGTGCTTCTATCAGAGTGAGGACCCTCATAGACATAATACATTCTCTAGCCCTTACTCTAACCTTAACCCTCACAACTCGATGCCTAACCCTCACCCTAAAACCAAGTCTTAACCCTTAATAAGTCCTTTTCAGGGGTGAAAAAAGGTGAGGACCAGCCAAAATGTCCTCACTTTGTAGGTTTTTTTTCAATTATTGGTCCTCACACACACACACACACACATACCTTGAAATACGTGAAAAGTGTGTGGCATTTTCCACGACAACGCAGAGGGAAGAGGACGAGGAGCAGGAGATAAGGGCTGCAGTTTGGTGGAAAAACAGCGACTTCCATCCACAACTGAGCGCCGTGACTTGTGCTCACACTCCAGTGTGCATTTGCGTGTGTGTGTGTGTGTGTGTCTCTGCTACAGCTCTGCATCAGCAGCACAACAGAGAAGAGCCTCTGTCACTGTCAAGCCACCGGTTGCCATTGGCGATGATACGACAGTGCCGCGGGATAAACAGATGCACGGAGACACAGCTATCTCCCAGCCCGTCAAACATACACACACACACACGTGATTGTAGAGCAGTCATAGTGAGGACCCTCATAGACATAATACATTCTCTAGCCCCTTACCCTAATCTTAACCATCAAAACTAGATGCCTAACCCTAAAACCGGGTCTTAACCTTGAAAAAGACCAGACAAAATGTCCTCACTCTGTAGGTTTTTTTTTTTTTTTTCAATTTTTGGTCCTCACTCTGCAACAAGTACAAGAACACACACACACTTGTACTGTAACTGCAGTAGTGTATAACAAGTGTTTGCCTTCAGGCGATGATCTCAGAGGTTCATGTCTGCTACAGCATTCGGTCGAATTTTTAAAAAAGTACAAAATAAAAAGCCTCTGTTGGAAACCCTTCACACACGCACGCACGCACGCACGCACGCACACACACACACACATATCTTATATAAAAACACCGGCAGGGTCACCTGATCCTTATCCACGCCACGTGAGAGTTTCTGTGGCTTCCTTTACTTTATTGACGTACAAGGATCTTTTAAAACCTCTGTGATCCATTTCAGCTTTTCACCGTTTTATGGATGTTACAACACACACACACACACACACACATTTGCACTTCTAAAAACTAGATGCCTAACCCTAATCCTAACCCTAACCTAAACCCAATTCTAACCTTAACCCTAAAACCAGGTCTTAACCCTGAAAAAGTCCTTTTAAGTAATGAAAAAAGTGAGGACCGGCCAAAATGTCCTCACTTTGTAGGAATATTACAAATTTTGGTCCACATGTTTGCGCTTCTGTCAAAGTAAGGACCCTCATAGACATAATGCATTCTTTAGCCCCTGACCTTAACCTAAACCCAATTCTAACCCTGACCCTAAAACCAGGTCTTAACCCTTTAAAGAAGTGAGGCCCAGACAAAGTGTCCTCACTCTGCAGCAGGTACAAGAACCTCTCCCTCCTCTCTCTCTCTCTCTGTCTCCTCCCGCCCGTACGTACATACATGCCGGTACGTACATGCAGCCGAGCGGACCCACATGCACATGCCATCTGTTCTGAATCAGCCAAAACGGCAGCTGTTTAAGAGAACAATGCTGCAGCTCCACGCTCTCATCGAGGCCAAACATCCATGTGAAGCCTCCTTCAAATGAACGGCCTTTGTGTGATAAGAACACAGCGTGAAAATGTGCACCTGCGTGCACGTGTGTGATGTACAGTATATATATATATATATATATATATATATATCTATGTGGAGGAAACAGTGTGGCTCACACTTACAAATCTAAGTACACAGTTTCTGAACCCGGTTTGAGGCAGAAGGCGTTAAAACGTGTCAACATTTGGGTGTTTAATTGCTTTTAGTGTTAACAATTTATGGATACAATGACATGAAAAGGCAGCAGAGTGTGTTTAGGTTGAGCCACAGCTGCCTGCTGTTGTTATGCGACACGATAAAATATGCCCAGTGTTGATTACAGTCTCAGTCTCCTGTGTGTGTGTGGGGATTTATTTTGGACCTGGATCCTTTCAGCGTGTCACCATCCACCAAATGCTTTCTGGGTAACATAAAAACATAAAAGGGATGTTGTTATTTTTCAAACGTGGCAGGATGATACACAGTGATACGGGAATTCTAAACGTCTTCTCTGTTATTGTTTTTTTTTTGCGGGTTCAGTTTCCATCTGCGCTGCTTTATATAAACATGGATAATCTGTTCTGTACAGAGTCTTTATTGTACCAATAAATGTCGTTAAAAAAATAAATAACATCATTGTCAGACCCACGTTTAATCCTGTTTTCTTCATAAAAACATATGTAACGGTGTATAAATTCATCTCGCTATTAATTCAAGGAAACCTCTGACATCACAATGTGAATTTGTTGAATAAAAGTTGGAGTTTGGTTTGAATACTGAATATATATAGTTATAGCGTGATTATTTTAATAATTAGTTAAACTGTCAACTATTTTCTTGTTTAAGTGACTAGTTTGGTTTAAAATATCAATCAAGCAAGTTGGAAAATGTTGATCTGTATTTCCCCAAACCTGGAAATGTCTTGTTTTGTCAATAAATCGAAATTAATCCATTTTAATGACTAATATGTCAAATGGAACAAAAAAAAAAAACGGAAACATATTCACATTTAAGAAGCTGAAAAATCTGAAAACCTGTTTTAATTATTACAATAAAAACACCCAAACTGATGTATCACTTATTAATCATTGCAGTTCCGTGCAAAAGTGTTGGGCTACCACTAGATTTGTAAGTTCCGCAGTGCAAGAAAATACAGAAAACATCAATATAATGTTAAAAGAAGCTAGAATATCAAGTATTTGTACACTTTGTGACGTTGCTAAAACAACAAGTGTTATATTATACAATATTAGGTGAAATGCATATGTCAATGTTAATAATAATTTAGTATAAATATAACCTGAACCTCTAGGATTACAGTCATACATGTGGAAACATTTATAATCCTTTATGCATGTTCCTATGTTCCTCTTTTAATCCATGGATCTTTATTTTTTAATTATTTGGACACTGAAAACACAGTCAAATATAAAAATGTAAATTAAAAAGTGCAGAACCAAAGACACTGGAGGAAACCGGTCGAACCGCAGCCTCATATAAATGCCAGGTGACGAGGATGTCGCCCCCAGTTTCCTTAATTATCAGGTCGGCTTCGGTTTCAGGCGCAAGTGTCACAGGAGACACTGACGAACCTGCTGCATCTGAACCAGGTAAAGGTCAGAAAAACACCGAAGCCAAAAACCACGAGCCATTTTTGCTTATAATGTGTCAGAATCTATGATTTTAAAGGCAGATTCGCGGCTGCACTGACACCAAAACGTCCGTCGAGACGCCGCGTTTGGACGAGTTCAGACTTGATGTTGAGACTGTTGATCGTTACCTCCAATATTTACATGACAAACGAGCGTGTGCACAGTTTTCTGTCCTACATTTGTTTCATAAATGGGAGGGAAAGTGAGGCTGAAGGAGAGAAGAGAAGGAGGGAGGAAGAGTTTGGAAGGAAGTCAAGACCTGCAGAGATGATCCCCAAGGCCACTGGCTCAAGTCCAGACTGAGAAGTTCTGAACCGTACGACTGAGGATACTGAGATAAATATGGAGAAACAAACACGGGTTTGTGCAGCTATTCATCTCAGGACTCTGCATTAACTTCCATTCATTTGGACAATGATAATTAACCGTAACCATGACCACAATTCAAATCTTAGTCCCAAACTCAACCAGTTCCTCAGAAATGAGGTCCTGCCTCATTAGGACCAGATTTTGGTCTCCATGGGGACTACTGGTCCTGACAAGGTCAGTGTTTATGACAGAAAAGGTCCTAAAGAGGCAACAAACTAATACAAAGTCTGGTTTCCATGACTACAGAGGACATTCCATTGACTTCCATTCATTTCCTGCAGACTTACTCTAACCTTAACCATAATTACTAGTGTCCTAACCTTAACCTAACCCTAACCTCAGCCTAACATGTCTTCACCTTAAAATGGAGTCATTTACGTTATGGGGACTTGATTTTTGTCCCCATAAGGAAGACAAGTCCCCATAATGTGAGTGTGGAGACAGATTTAGGTCCCCGCAACATGAGGAAGACCAGCTACACACACACACACACACACACACACATAAGCAGCCAGGGCCAGAAACAGCAGGAATGCAGGTGCTCTTTTAATTAGCAAAGAGAGAGAGAGAGGTAGAGAGAGCACCAGATGAACTGTCAGCAGAGTGGAGGCGTCGGTTTGATCACATTTTCAGGAGGAAAAATAAATAAATACACCTTTACACCAGAATCATCAGAGTTTGTTTGTGACAGAAATTAAAAATCTGCTTCTTTTTTATTACACTTATACATATATATATATATATATATATATACACATACACACAGTCCTGTGCATAAGTCTCAGTCCAGCAGCAGCT